>RXPK01000220.1:670336-1263616 GCA_004143645.1 Protaetia brevitarsis
TCTCAACCTTAAATGCGATGGGATATAATAGCCACTGTGTCTTACTATCCTAGTTGCGTCACTAACGCTATTTCACTTGATTTAATTTGCCACTTATTTAAATATGTCGGTGTGCGCCCAATACCTATCTGTCATCTGTCTATTAGCATCAACTGTTGTCAATCGTCATCATCGTAGTTTTAAAACAGTTAAGTTCCACGTTAATTAGTTTTATATAGACAAATCGTTTTTTCAGAACGCTTTCACTTCCTTTTCAAGCGCGCACAGGTAAACATGGGTATTTTCTGTGATTTTATATAAATTATATATACCTATACATTTATTACTGTTCATGCATTAAATGGAAGATATAGGGAGAAAACGGTGTAGGAGAAAATTTAGCCTGAAGGAGAAGTGTAATGTTGCAATGTTTTTAAGTTATTTAAATAAATCTATGAATGTGAGTGCTGCTGTTCAAGAAGCAAGCAAAGCTTTGGTTGTTTCAGAACGTACAATATATAGTATAAAGAAGGAGCAACACACTGGTTCGTTATCACTCCAAAAATACCAAAAAAAGAAAGGCAAACAAAATAAACGACCGTTACAAACTATGACGAAGAACACGCAAACATCTTACGACGTAACAGTGCATGGATTTTTATACAGAATATGCCACCTACATTAAATGCAATTTTGCTGCGTCATGCTGATGATGATCTTCCTAACTTCAGTCGAGCAACCTTACATAGGATTATTACAGATATGGGTTTTGAATTTAAAAAGTAAATCATCACTCATCGAACGAGATGAAATTATTCGGTGGAGGACATAAATACTTACGAGAGATCAGAGAATTTTAGAAGAAGAAGGTACAGTGTAGTCTTTGCTATTGGACATGCATAAGCTTTATATTATTTAGGTCGAACCATATATATACCGATGAATCAATGGGTAAATATACACGCATGCAGTAAATAAAACTTGGACAACCACAACTATTAAAATAGTCGGCAAGCTTTTATACAAGGATTAAGTACGGCTTGAGAATCACCCACTGGGCTCGGACTCGTTTTGCATTAGTTCGTGCTGGTGATGATAATGGATTTGTTCTGGTGCTCATATACATTTCTCTGCAAGAAAAACACTGCTGATGTTCATCATGAATGGACTCAGAACATACGAGGATTGGTTTATTAAGAAATTACTTCACACATACGCAAATGTCAAATTATTGTTCTCGACAATGCTTCGTATCACTCGCAGAATTAGAAAAAATTCAACGGCAGCATGGAGAAAAACTGGATATCATAGATTGGCTCCGTAGAGAAACAAAGTTCCAACAACTGACGATATGTTAAAAGGGACTAGCTGTTTTGCGTGTCACAAATTAACCCGCAGTATATAAAAACAGGATTGATGAACTTGCTAAAGAAAACGGTCATCATGTTCTATCGATTACCACTTCACAATGGAGTTAATCCCATTGAATGGTATGGCACAAAGTAAAAACTGCATAAAATGAACTATACCACATTTAAGGTAAAAGATAGTAGGACTAATTCAAAGAGCGTATAGCACTGTAACTGGTTGCTAATTGGCAAAACTACATCAAACATGTAAAAAAATATTGAAAAAGAAAATGTGGATGTAGGCATAATTTGCAGGATGACATTGAAGAATTCATTATTCGTGTAACAGCATTCATCATCCGAAGATAAACTGATTGTCGACCGACTAAAAATTTAGATAAGACGTGTTATACACTATTCCCTTTCATAATAATTATTGTATTATGTGGGCATTTGTATGATTCAGCTATTTGTGTTACAAACATGGAAACTATAATTAATTAAAGGATTGTATCTATTCTTTGAATTTAATAAATTGTATCATACCCCAGTATACATAAATAAATGTTCCAAAATGTAAATACGTTAATGAGTAATAATAACATAAAGTTATAGGCTCTTTATTACTGATCTTAAATAAAAACAGTAATATGGTTTTTATCATTTTTTACTGTTTTCCACAGATTCCGGTTAAAAAAGAAACGCAAAAAAGTTGCGAATAAGAGTATAATATGCTTCAATTCAGCTTCTTTCTCAGCATATAAGCAAGTTGCTGCTTTATAGCTCACCTTTTCGTATCTGAGACCACACAAACATATGAAAGGGGGGCACGGGAAATAACGATAAGTCCCACATATTCATACATTTAAGGATAAATGAATGTTAAAGTTTGACCACTTAAAAAGGTTTAACACGAACTACATTATAGCACTTGTTTTCTACGGACTACGACGTTTTTGAAATAAGTTGAAAGCGCATTATTATAATACTCAGAATTTCCTACAAAATGGCACCTTATCTCATTTTCAAAAAAATGGACTTTGATCGTTCTTCCCGTGCACCCTTCATATATCATAAACGAAGAGAGAACATATATGATATATGCATTTTAATGTCATAACCTCAAATATGCAACGGAAAGTAGCAATGTGCAGCTGATGCGACGATTTGGCAAATCGCGAATCGCAAATTTCCATAAGACGTATACTGCATCTTAAGGTTGAGACGAACTATAGTAGAATAGCATGGGTATTTCTCGACTTCTCAACTCATAGAAATCATATTATCAGTCTTCTTTTTTCATGTTACGGCAACCGTCAGGTCGAACGTGCGCTCTCGGTATGTACTTACAATTAGTTCATTACTGGGGTGACGAAACCTGTTATAAATAATATAAATTTTCATTCGTATAATGAATTCCAATTATGAGCATACACACATATTTACCTTTTACCTTCGACACTTCTGTCTAAGTATTTTCTATTGTTATTCGCTTTTACCTTTTTCGTTCATTCTATATAAATAAATTGTATCTGTTCTCTTCATTGTAAATAAAATGTAGGTGTGAGTGTTATATTAGAATATTATAATTGATACGCGCCCTTAAATTATTCTATCACATTATTCCCGTGTTTAATTTCAAAGAGGTCATATTTTATAGATTCTCATGGGCACACTCATCCGTAAAGTGTTTCTTATTATATGCGATCGTTATTCCCAAAAATGTCATAACAACAATGACGCAAGCAATTTGCGAATGCCGTGAGATTCATCTGTGCGATCTAAAATAATTCTTATTAGTATTAAACTATCTCATAAGAGTTCTAAGACTAAGAGAAAGTATAACAAATTTTGGGGGAATAGTAACCATATCGTATATATTTGAGTGTTGTATTTAAGTATATTATAAAATAGAGATCCTGCAAGTGATCCTCTTTTTAAAAGTTCATGGTCTAAGATAGTACAAATATTTACAGCAATTGTTTAAGGCCTCGTATTTAAATGTGATATACGAACATATTTGACATAATTTTTAAACCGCTGGTTCACATCGCAAACAATTTGAAAGCTAGTATCAAAAACAAACGAATACAACCGTCGTTTCTAAAAGCAACTAACATTATCCTAATTGTACGAGTCTTGTACATTATCTCTGCGTATCTTATGCATATATCTACAATACGTAAGTTATATATTACTAAATATGGAATCCTTCGTTCCACATATTCATATTATGTTTTAAAAGCACGGAATTCTCCCCTATTTCAGCTGAGAGCAAGAGAAAGTTGCCCGCGAACAATGACTTCTTTTTGTAAAAACAATATCCTCAATTAGCGAGCTATTGGATGTTCAATTTAGTCTATTGTTAGCACAAAAATTATAGCAATTGCATCGATTTGTATACGCTTAAGAAGCACTGACGTGAATTTAAGTGAAAGGCCCACAATTGTTTGACTACCGAATACATTTGCAAGCGCGAATGTATGCATCTATGTACGTACAAGATTATCGGCGAGATTAGATTGAAATAGTGACACAAAATCAGCTTGTGCTTGTAGATTGCGTTTTTGCTTATATAACGAAACAAACGCCTAACTCCTTTGTTGGTTAGCACATCTCTACAGGCTGTGACAGAATATTATTCTATTTCTAATTTTCGGTAATGATAGAGGACGCTGAAATCAACATTTGTATTAATAAACTAGGATCTGGAAATTTATAGGCGTCCAGATAAACTAGAAATCTTTAATAACATCTCAATTACAATAGGAAAGGATTAAGTTAAGAAACATTCTATTAGAAATAATAGATACAGCATTAAACTTTATAAAAATTGTTTGAAGTTACGACCATCATTTTCGATACACAAGTTGTAATGATTTGCAATCGAATGCCGAATTCTTCGAAATAGCTGAAGACTTCCTCGAAGATCATCAAACGCTAGAATAATTCGAGTCACTAACTCATATTCTATACTAACAGTTCCCTCAGGAACCAATAATTTAGTCATATATGGTGAAGTGCAGGCCAAGAAATCGGTTTCCTCCTTTTGATCCATGTGCTTGGAAATTGTGTATTTAGATAATTTCGGCAATATGGAGCCTAATAGTAGACGAACTCTTATGCGGGCTGACTGATCTAGGCATACCTTGTCCAGGATATGCTGATGATAACATGGTTAACATGTTTGTGCATTGCGCAATAAACTAATTCTGCGTCTAATTCCTTTAAAGTTCTTCTTACATCTGTCAAACATGTCTTCCTTCGTAGTAACTACATTGTATCGCCATGACCATCTAGAACCGACACATGTAGGTACTTGTAATGATTATACTACAAATCATTACATGCTCATACAATAATTTGATTTATTTAAACCAATAAAGCAGTAACTATGAAAATGACTTGCCTTAACAAAGTACAGTAAGTCAACTGAAGTCAGCGCAATGAATTGAAGTTTACAACATTAAGGAATTCATGTATTTCTGCTAATTACTGTAATAATTTTATAAGAGGAATTTTTCCCGAGAATTTTTTTTCTTCACGCAAGGTTCGAACCTACACACTATCTTTTACCGGATGAACGCTCTACCATTTGAGTTAGCGAGGAGACTATGTAGGTTCGTACAAGAATCGACTCATATCGATTAGAGATCTAGAATGGCCGGCAGTTTACAACATATTTGGTACTGTTAAATTAATATAACTGATATATTTCAATAATATTTCCTTGACTTAATTTTTTTTTTCTGTGCTAGTTTCTAACGTTGAATAACAACAAATAAGGAAGAAAAAATAAGGGTTTTTATTTGAGATTTTTGACTTTTCTGTATTTTTCGAAACTAATCTTCTATTTTGTAATTTTCATGCGCACCTTGTGGAGGATACAATTTTTTTTTCACCACCTTGATGCATTCATCTTGAGTCTGCAAGTATCCCAAGTGAATTGAACAAAACAAGAAGCACATAGGACACAGTAACATTAATTTAAGGGTCATAGTCACTTTCCCGCGAAGAATCAAAACACCTCTAAAACAAATTAATTTTGATACAAGGAATCCTACATAAATTTAAGCGAATCTGGACGTCCAAGTGTGCGACAGAGATAAATATATCGGAAAAGTATTCCGCGCTTTTTCGGAAAACGATGCGACCAATTTTTAAATTTTAAACTGTATTTGTCTTAAAATAACGTTTGAAATTGCGCCAACGTTTTAATTTTTTTATTTTCGATGTTATTAAAAACAATTTCTAAAATCGGCTCAACAATTTCTTAATGACAAAACTTTTTTAATTTTTGAATTTGGGCTAATAATAACGCCCGAAACAGAAATATTCATTTTTCTTTTTTCCATCAAATGCCGACAGGCTGCCATTCATTCAAAAAGACAAGAGCTATCTTTCTTTTCGATCTAATTATCGCTTGAGGTTTATTCCTGCAATCACGTGTTCTACAAATGCTCTTCACATTTATGCATACCTCGAGATAATTTGTTCTCGGAAAACAGCAGTTACTGAATTTACAAAATAAGTCATGATTCTACTGATTCATGAGTACTGATTATATTATCAATGCATAATTATTTATTTCTGAATTAATACTTCTTTGTAGCTAGTAAATCAAAAAAATTATGATAATACTCAATTAATTTGCATTTTAATTTTGATTTTTCTAAAAAAAAACATGAAATAGTGTTACTTTATACATTATATGATTAAAACTAACTAATATTTTGAAAAGATCTGATTACTCGAACCGGTATCATTTCTGTAGCGCACTCAATTCGACGCTTGTGCTACCGTCCTAGTTATGGTTGTCCCAGTGGACGAGATCATCAAAGAGAAAACGCATTTCCCTCTTTCGGACGCTATTTGCCATCAGAAAGAAATGAAAAAACATGGTTTAATATTAGTAAGTACCGCTGAACCGTCGCCCTTGACCACTTTTTTTACTGTTACTACTATACTACTTTTTTACTGTTTTCAAAACAATCTCTTTATCAAATTTAAAATATTTTGATTGGTATGTCAAAAAACAGCGGAAAAATCCGCCCCATCTACTGGCAAAGAATCTCATTAAAAGGCCGTCCAGATTCGCCTTAAACTAGAATTTCAGAGGCAATTCAAAAATATAAAAATGTACAGGATGTTGTAGTTAAACTAATGTTAATGTCAACACCCTGTATAATTAAAATTGCTAGAGACTCGGGTATAGTTTGCTCGATTAGGCTAAATCGCATTTTTTGTACTCCCGAATTTTCTGGCGAGTAGGTTTCCATACATCGATCACTGCAATTCATCGTGGGACACTTTTATACATTATTATTTTTTGTTATTCGCTTTAAGTTTGTCAGGTATTCCAAAGTATCTATTTTTGATACGAGATCCACTTTCGTAACATACAAAACAATATCAATCAACGCTAAATAAAGAACGTCAAGAGTCAAGAATTAAAATGCCCTTCGATTGTATAATATTGCCCAATCATTTCTTCGTGCATACTATTAACGTTTGCAAGAATTGATGTCGTTACCAAATTAACTATGTGCATACATACGTTGATTGATAGCTTTAGTATTACGCAATAGATGTTAAATTACTGACGCTTACATTGCCATAGTTCATTTTATTTGATGTTACGATATGGTATTACAACTAAGATGATTGTGCTAAAGTTGTGGACCCAATTCCTAGAAGTACCCGCTATAAATAAAGTCATTACAGACTGATTTTTTCAACTAGGTAAAATATACTGGGTGGCCTAAGATAGATAGCTTAATACAGCATACCTATAAAAAATCGAATATAAGAATGAATGTATCTATAAGTTACTTAAAGTTAACCAGTTTTCCAAAATATTATCATCAATGCAACGTTAGCATTACCGTTTATACTTAAACCAGGTGACAATTTTTTTTTAGCCAAAAACAACTAATATTTTTATTTCATACTTATTCATATTTATTATTTCGTTACTGTATTCCTTATTAGATTTCGTGCAATTTCTATAAACCTATCTTAAAGGAATTTTCAAAACTGAAATTAAATCAATCAAATTAATTTCACGGTTTTAAGAAAATTTGTTTCTTAATAACGTACAGTTATGTAGGCTATTTATAATTTTACAACCAAAAGCGCAAAAGCTTAAGATAGCCTTGTACATTTGTATTAACATGCCATGACATTTAAATTAAATTAAACGATACAGAGCGTTTAACGAGTAATTGTTAAAATTCGCTTTTTTTTATATGTAGCGCTCCTTTACTTACATAATAATTTATCTAAATATGTACCGTAGTGATGTGTCGTTCGGACCGGACTCGGTACAAAGGAACTAGTCCGCACATGGAACTAAAAGGAACGAATCCGTTATATCGTTCCGAGTCCGGACACAAATGGATTCTACAAATTTAATAATCCTAATGCGGCATCGTTTCTTTCGTTCCGTTGCACCGAGTTTGGTTGGCTCGAATTATCATGTGCATAAACATATTCGGGCCACAGTTGATGTCTAATGTGATTAGTGATTACCTATACAAAAAGCCGTTATTATTTTGCTGCTTGCTAGTGTTGAAAGCTTGTTTATATTACTTCACTGTAGAGGTGTAGACTGCGTAAGCCTTGTTTAAATAAAATATGTATTCTTTATTCTCTCTTTGATGTCACCTTGTACCACGGTGAATAAGATTTATACTCCGTTTATCATTTATTTATAGTTACGCATAAGCATATGTTTTCCTACTTGACAAAACTTCATCTTCGTAATTACAGTGATGTATAGATTTTATTTAAAAAAATCAGTAAGACTTCACTGTTATTAGCAATTTATAATTTTTATCTACATTCATGGAAATTATATAAATAAGTTTGTTCAAACCATTGCATTTGTTTTATTATTATACCTAGTATTCTGTTTTAGAAATTATTGTATCCAAATTTAATAAATAGGTATACACTAGTGATGTAACAAATATTCGCATTCGCATTCTTCGCGATATTCGCATGTTTTTGAATATTCGCATTCGCAATAAATATGCGAATATTGCGAATATCGAATTATCCATTTTAACAGGTAACTTTTACCTGTTAAAATGGATAATTTAGAAAAGAAAACTAATATTCAAGTTCATTAAAATCCTAAAACAACCTTTTGAGCACAAATTTGCAGTTTACATTCAATAACCATCAATAACCTCAAAACTAAACTTGAATTGACAAGAATAAGACGTAAAAAGTCGAAACGATTCGATTGTACTTGGCTAGTTTCGCTGCGGTGACGGAGAAATTTAATTCTCTGCGTGTGCTTAATGCAAGTGTTCGTGTAGTTGTAAACTGAAAACTAATAGATGACGCTAGTAAAGTTAAAAAGTTAATATTCGCATTCGCATTCGCGAATGTCTAGTGCACATATTCGAATTCGCATTCGCATTCGCGAATGTGTAAAATCACGTATTCCGTACATCAGCTAGTATACACGCATTTAAAAATACTAATAGTTTATTTTTATGAACTCCACAGCGTAGATTAGATCGGGCGAATGCTATGTTTATAATGCGTACTCGTCCCTTTGCACCGATGACAGTCAGAACGGTACATCGGAATGATATCAAATGTGCCGATGTATGATTTAGTTCCAAAGGAACTAATCCTTTTCCAAACTGGAACGAAAAGGAACTAGTCCACAAAAGGAACGATATTGCCCCACACCAATATGTAGGGATATAAAATGCAAATTCACCGCAAGGTGGGGCTTGTTCGCCCGCTTTGTCCGATTTTGTCCGCAAGAAAAATTTGCACAACTCTATTATCTAATATGACATGTTTATAAACACATACTAAATTACAATAATACGATTGATCTGCTTTATTTACATTACATTATTTGAGGCCCGCGTCGCAATACGTATCTGCTTCGCCGGACAATTGCCCAACTCTAATTATTACCTCCCGAAGCATCAGAAGGACAAACAGAGCTTCAGAGAAGGTAGTAAGAGCAGATTTAAAAATGGAACCGATCCTAAGCAGTCTAGAGAAACGACAACTAAAGTGAGCTTTGTTCTCTTTAAATGAATAGCTGCAGTAGTTCAACTGGTGTATGCTATGTACACTGAAGCGTTCTTTTAAGTGCAATCGATGCCGATATGTTTTTTTTTTGCTACTAACATATACGGATATATAAAATAACTATTTAAAATATAAATCTTTAATTTAATTACTATTGTTTAGAGTAATTATTAGCTTTAAGTTATTGTTAAATATTAGAATAGGTACTGCTGTTGGTTTATTTGTTTTCAGTTCATTACTTTGATCCATGATTCTGCTGCTGGAAGACACAACTTCATGATGCGCGAAAAGTCGAGGAGCTACCTAGACTGGCAACGGTTATCGGAATTAAAAAGGAAGGCTATCTCTTGTAAACCCAGAAGGATAAATAATAATTTGCTGGCATCAGTAACAAGATCTGGGGCTGTTTTCCAGGTCCCGATTCCAAAAACAGCGACAATTATATTACTGATGCAAGCCGTACTTGGTATATGAACAAAAGAGAAGAAAAAAAAAACTACAAAAATATCTATAAAATATAAGCTAAGTATAATATATTAATAAAGTGAAGAAGACAAAAAAAAGTTACGATATGTATCAAAGGATATAATGGCCACTTTACTAGAGAAAGAGGTACACTGAGAAAAGTGGGCTAAGTAAAGTGTTTACTTGATAAAAAATTATTTACAATAGATAAAGTTTTACTTGGAACTATTCTCGATAATTAATACCTGCAACTAAACCCAGTTTCCTGAATGCAAGTTGTTACTGTAAATAGTGCTTTATTAACGGCTATAACACAGCGTAACTCACAAATTTGTGGGTAAGTAACGTATTACTTATGACTACTGGTACTGTACTAACAACAGCAAATGGTTAGTAGAAGTAACAACAATTGCTTGATCGCTATTAAACTCATGTATTTCTTAAATAGGTAACAACTTGCCACAACATTTATTTGAGTTTGCTGCCACCCGTGATTGTTTTACTATTTCTGATTGGCTAATGCGGCGGAGTAATAAAATAGTCTCCGAGACTGCTACGCGCGCAAGCGCGGGCTAGCGTCAAGTAAGAGAAGGTCGTCGAAAAAGAGTGGCCAAGGAGTACGGCCATTGTAGGCCAGTTGGAACGCAAATATATTAAAAATACCGGTGTGGTTACTCAAGGCCCATCCGTATAAAGAAACCCAGCGAAAGAAGAGTACGAGCCTATAAGCAATCGGATGTTTCAAGATGCAGTTTTAAACCACGTGGTGGGATATTTGAATTCTCCATCATTATGATGATATCTGCGCCCGCTGGTGAAGTTAAAGTGTGGATGCCGTTGCTAGTGATTCAACAGTCCAAGTGCCACCTGCAGTTAGGGATACCCCGACGAAGTAGCCGTTTTCGAAGCGATCACCGGACATAACCGCCACGTACGCCGAGAGAGGGTCAATCCGCCCAAACAACGTCCAGTGCAAAGAACCAACAGAAACCGCAACTTTACCGCCTAGGTATATTATTTCTCTTTGTCCTTTGTTTAGATTTCAATAATTTCAATACCTAAAATAAGTTTCAAGGGGTCCCCATTTACCTTATCTTTTATTATTGCTTTGTTCATTTTTTTATTATTAAGGAATTAAGGAATATATTTTATGAGTCATTACGTTGTAAATTGTTTAAAAAAAAAACTGTTGTTAAAGTGAAACCAATATCTTTCATTCATATCAGGTAGTCACTGTTTGTCCTATACAAATAAAACTATTATCAATAATACTGCTTTTTATTTAAATTTATATTAAATATTTACTAACTTCCTCGTTTCCTGCACTACTATAAATTGAACAACAAATTTAAGGTAGTAATTATATATTATAGCAAACCATTACTTCTATATATCAGGTTTTAGTGAACGTGCATTAATGATACTGTTTCCTTATCACAAATAATCCAAATAGCTTGCACTAATTGAGGTTAATAATGAAGGTGTGATAGCCATTATAGAATAGTTCACTCATAGCAATACATCTATTTGACATGAGCAAATCTTTTACTTACCGCAACTGCATATATTCTTTGGTTACTACCTTCAGTTTAATTATCATAAGTAACTCATAAGTTAACCGGTATGAAGCAGACCGTAAGTAATTAGATTGCTTCTTGTTAGTATCAGTGTTTAGGTTCTCTTTTTTACTAGTGCTAAGTAATCTGTGCTTTTGCCCCTACCAGCTGAACTTTTTACTTACGATAATTGTATTTTTATTTATAATTATAATTTTTTTTTCTCAGTGTATATGAACAAAAGAGAAGAAAAAAAAAACTACAAAAACATCTATAAAATTTAAGCTAAGTATATATATTAATAAAGTGAAGAAGATAAGAAAAAGTTAAGATATGTATCAAAGGATATAATGGCCACTTTACTAGAGAAAGAGGCAGATTTTCGATGAGTTTAGGCCCAAACTTCACGTTACATGAAGTCACAAAAGTAAGAAAAGTAATAAATATAATAATATTTAAAGTTCTATCTTAATGATTGAATACGATTATATATAAAAAAAAAACAAAAAAAAGAAAGGAAAAGAATGAAATTTAAGTAAGACTTATCTCGCCTGTAGATAGTCTGTCCGATGGGTCGATGGAGTTGCTCTACGCTACCGACTCCCTAGTCGTTCAGCTCTACTCAAGTTCGAAATTCGAGATCTTAATTCTTGCGATTAATACATATACTTAATTCGAGTTCTTAATTCTGTTAATTAATTCGTATGATTAATTCCCAACCCTAAATGCCTAAGAAGGGAAAAAAATAATATTATACAGAGCAAAGCTACGTTAATTAAGATGAGATTAATTGTAAAAAAATGCATAAATTATTAAAAAAAAGAATAATGGTATTAAATATGAAAGATATCGGAAATAAAATATTAAAAAGACATTGAATGTACCTTGGAAAGATTTTTAAATTTTAAGTTTTTTTACATAAATGGGAATATTTTCTAATTTTACTATTTAAGAAGTTATATATTCATTATAATACATGTATAATAATTCATTCAAATTCCTGCTAGAAGAAGAATTCCTGCTGAGCTATTAGTTCGGTGGAACACTCTGTATACACATAAATACAACAACATTTAAACGTTTGTACATTACACCACAATGTAACTTAATGTTTACTCTTTCGAACAAGAAAAATAACATAAATGTTATGTATATTCCCACACGTATATGTGTATGTAGATTACCATCTAGAAGAAATAAAAATGGCTTGCGCTCTTAAGACATTCCGGACACTGCATCCTTGGAGGGGAAAGAGAAGAGTATCGGAGTATTCTCACGACAAACTGTTTAGAAAATACTTGGAAGTTGATGAGAGCACGAATTACCTAATCGTCTGCGAACAAAACAATTACTCTGAATTGATTCACTCGTATTCACAGCTGTATATACCTTATGGAAGAATATATGCATGCATTCGTATGGTTTAGACGATCGTCGCCGAGATTTTTTTTTTCAAATTATTAAGACTAACTCAGATATTATCTAAATATCAAGGCTCCTATAACGCGTTACGTTAGTTTTCAATAGGGTTCCTTGTAGAGATTATGCAATTATTAGTATGTTCTAGCAGGCTTTGAAAGCGGTTTGCGTAGAGTGCATATCAATAAAATCGCAACAGCAATCATTTCGTTTCGCGGAAGTTTTTGGAACGGGGTCGCACGAATTTAGTTCATTGCTTGTGGTTCAACTACAAAGGTGCATTATGCTCATAACTGCATGAATTAAATTTTCATATAATTAATCTCTCTACTAATATTTAGTAATCTTCTTTGCTTTTAGTCGGGGCAATCTGAATTTTAAAACAGATATTGCTTTTTAACGATTGCGCATTTGTCACATCTGATATACAGGCTGATTCTCAATATATGCGACAAATTTTAAGAGCTGATTCCTGAGGTTATTTTGATCATAAAAAGTTCATATGAGTATATGTAAAAATGGTTTGGTTTTAAAGTTATTGAAAATGTTTACTAATAAATATATGAACATTGCGAACACGAATAATATCACAGTTGGTTCTTCAAAAACTATTGTGTTGAGAGGGAATTGTTTATTTGTCATTTCAATATTTGTCAATAGTTGTAGAGTATTCATTCAGTTTATTGGCCAGTTCTTGTTTTCTAAAATGAATTACACTAATGCTGAGATGTGTGATATGTATTTTCGTTTACGGTCTTGGCCAAGGAAATTCGCGTGCTGCTAAATTTTATGAAGAACGATACCCGAACCGTATCATCCCCGGGCATCATTCAATATTTGCCCGTCTTCACCAACGTCTAGTGAAACGGGAAATTAAAAAAAACGGAGACGACTGATAACGGGCTCCATCTACAGTGAGAATCCACAAGTGAAGAATGGTACTAATGAAATTGAGGAACATCCTACTACAAGCACCAGAAAAATTGCGTTTGCTTTAAACATTAGTAGGCCACAGGTTGGAGAATATTGAAAAGATCACTGTTGATACTCCATATCACATTCAACGGGTGCAGGCACTTTTGCCGGCAGATTTTCCGCAAAGAGTGGCTTTTTGTCAATAGATGCATTTATGATTAAAATAACCCCAGCAATCAGCGCTTAAAGTTTGTCGCATATATTGAGAATCACCCTGTATAATTGTCAAGTAGCTACATACTTTTAGCATATTTTTAAAAGGAAACTACCAAAAAAAGATGATAACGAAGGAAACTACGAATAGAATAAGGAAATAAGTAGAGGAAGAGAAGTAAAAGCAAAAAGCTAGTAAAAACAAAGGAGCAAGAAAAAAGACAGAAGAAGTATACATACGAGCCACATATGAAATAGGATCAATAAAAAAAATTGAAAAAATAATGCATACATCGACGGATATTGCTTTGCCTACAATGTGTTTTTGGCCGGTTTCTATAGCTGAGGTGGATGCCGCTATAAATAAGTTGAAGAATACTAACTCTTGCGGGTTCTATGGAATTAACATCAAAACTATAAAATATGTTAAAAATTGAATTTTATAGCCGATTACGGTAATTATAAATGCTACCCTGCCTGAGCAAGCGTACCCTTCTTGTCTGAAAATTGCAATGCATGTAATCCCGATTTTCAAAAGGGGTGACCCTACCAGTTTATTGAATTACATGCCTATTTCTATATTGAGTACTTTTTCCAAATTCTTTAAATCTGTTATTTGTTCAAGAATTACCTAGACAATTACAAAATTTTTATCTCCTAGACAGTATGGGTTTCAGAAAAATAAATCGACTGAAATGGCTAGAATTAGTTTTATACAATACATATACGATAACCTTGACTAACGCCAATATGTTGCTCGTATTTTTTTTTTTTTTGATTTGGCAAGAGCTTTTGATAGTGTTGACCTTCGCTTTCTACAGGATAAATTATATCGGCTTGGTATACGTGAACTTCTGTAAGGTTTGAAACATCTTTTGTAACAGATTGCAAAATGAAGGTTATGTTACGGTAGGCCTAGTCGGAGTTGGAATCAGTTGGTCTCGGTATACCGCAAGGCTCGGTTCTTGGTCCCTTGCTGTTTTTATTATATATAAATGATATACCGCAGTTTATCTCGAATGCTCATGTAGTATTATTCACTGATGATACCACGGTTGCGGTTTCTTCTGATTCCATTGAGAATCTAGAGCACAAAATTCGTCGCGTTACATGTGAGTTTGAAAACTGGTGCGTACGAGTGGACTGATTCTGAACAAAAACAAAACCATTTATATACTTTCATCAGAGAAGGCATGCTGACTTTATGATACCGTTGTCAGAGTCGGTGAAGTTTCTTGTTACCATAGTTGACAGTAACCTAAATTTTGTCAAACACACATCAAATGTGTGTAAATAACAGCTGGCTGATGGTCTAGTAGCTTGCACGCTTGGCTATCAGTCGCGAAGTCCTCGGTTCGAGGCCGACGGACTGCTTTCAGAGTGAGGTTTTTGTGATTTTCCTCACTCCTTGGCGAATGCAGAGAGATGAACATCTTAAAGCTGGGTTTTCCTAGGGGCAGGCTTTATGCGTCGCGTACGACGTAAGGCGCCTAGCGCAGTACTCCGTCCACTCAACTCATCGAAACAGTTTGTTGAGTTGGGTGGACGACGCACTACGCTATCGTTTTACGTTGTACGCAACGGATAAAACCTGCTCCTAGGAAAACCCGGCTTTAGTCGCTCAACGGCCGCAGGCGTAATAATGACTCATGGTTAGGCCGATACCCCTGTAATTGGAGAAAGCTGTTGGGGATGCCAAGACATGAATTATTATTATTATATTAATCAAGCTTATTTTGCTCTTTTCCAGATAAAATCAGTTTCAGATAGTGACTCGCTGCTGTGTGTATATTACTCGTTGGTATACTCTGTCATCTGGTACAACATCTTAATGTTGGGACGAGGCACAGGTTATAGGCGTGTATTGATTGCACAGAAAAGAATGCTGCGCTTGATGTTCGGATTGCGACCTCGTGATAGCTCTAGGCAGTTTTTTTCGAGTTTACAAGCTGTTGACGTTGCCAAATATATACATATACAATGCAGTGATGCATGTTGAAAAAGATAGTCACTTATCTGTATCTTAGGGACGAGGATATACCAAACTAAACAACGAGATATTTGTGTACTACCCAAACACCTTACGGCTCTTTTCGAGAAGTCTTCCAAATTATAGCTTTGCCAAATTATACACAGATAAAAAGGATTCTTTGGGTCAAAGAAATATTTTTTGGCCCCTATTTAAAAGAATCATTTCTTTCAGTTAATAGATATTTGTTTTAGTTAGCACGCATTTCTTCTATTCAAATAATACCATTTTCAATTCAAAGAAATATGTATTAACTAAAGAAAATGGTTCTTTTAGAAAGTGGCAAAGAAATATTGCTTTCATTTAAAGAATCTTTTTTCTCTGTGTACAATAGCTTGCCTATATATATATATATATAAGAAAAATAATAACTTAAATGAATTTAAGTGAAATTGTAAAAATTTTTAATTGATAAGGGCTGCTAGTTTTATGAGGAATAGTTCTCAAAGTAATATACTTTTTGTTTTTGTGTGTTTGTGTTGTTGACTATTGCTAATATCACTCATGTGATGGGACAGCAAATAATAATAATTATTAATTATTATAAGTATGAGATAGATGTGTTTGGCCTGCAAGAAACAAACAAGGGCAATCCGCTAAATGTTAAATGTTTTGCCAGTTGAGCCCAATATACACTGAAAAAACGATTTATTTGATAATACCAAATTTTGTTTAAGTTAACTAAATATTGAATTAAATATTGGCAAACAAAGAAATCGCAACTAGCTGACAAGTCCATAATCGTCGATAATAGCGTTATAGTAGAAGCGCCTGACGTGTATTCCGTGAGCCTGGATTTGAATCTGGGATGTTTTCTTTCTATACTTTATACGCTTTAGACAATAATCGTATTACCCTTAATTTATTCAATTAAAGTAAACAATAACAGGTTATACGCATACAAGTATGTATAGATAATTTGTAACATTTAAATGTACTTCCGTTAATTGCATTGATAATACTATAGATGTGGATAATATTTAAGTATCGTAAAAGCAAAACATTTTCTGCAATACCAACATTGAATGAATACTCGTAAACCGCAATTACAGTTTTGTTTTAAACTATCTGATTCCAAACAAACCTGATTAATGTTAACAACATAAAACACATGTAATGCAATCAACCAAAATAAAATAAATATTCCTAATTAGTGATATTTACTTTCACATATAATAATCATACGGTTTATTGATTAATGTTTGAGAAGTATAATACGATACAATAACAAAATTGTATTACAAAAAAAAAAATAGCGAAAGAATAATTGAATGAGAATTTAAGATGGAAATCTCATTATTAACGTGAAGATATTTGCTAAATTGCCGATCTGAACTACAATACGCTAATTAACGCATACATAATGGCTTAAAGTCGTCCTACAGTTATCCTTTATGGACACGTATTGTAGTTCGACAATTTAGCAAATATCTTCACGTTAATAATGAGATTTCCATCTTAAATCCTCATTCAATTATTCTTCCATTTATTAAGTATAGTATATACGAATTTCTCCGTATAATACATTAGGTTGACCAGTAGCACTGAAGATCCCTGGTAAAGTGAAACATATGTATACTAATATCAACCGAATGTTACACACGTTTTTAATGTGACCTAAAAAAATATATTGATCAAATGATCATAATCCAGCATTACCAATTATTAGTTGTGCTGATCCACCTTACAACCAAAACTACCTAACACTACATAAATTAATAAGCAATAAAACAAGAGAGAAGAGAATAAAGCAAAAAAAAGATAATTAAATGTAAGTATGTACTATAACCAATAAACAATTTAGGGTTGTTTGTGTTCAGTGTCCTAACCAGAAGGAACGTTTTTGACCGCCACGTTGTTAACAATTAGCAACCTGCTTAGCCACTAAGTGTGAACGTAAATTGTTCTTAAACCGTTCCAAAGACAACGACTTGAAAGAATCGGTGATTGGATTATAGCATTTTGTTACTTGATTTGAAAAAGATCGCTTAGAAAGTTCGTGCCTATGACTCGGTGTGGACAAAAGGTGACAAAAACGGAGATTCAGGTTATGTACATCGGTTCTGAAAGTAATTTTATTGTAGAGATAAGCAGGTTGACGCGATGTTATGATTTTATGGAACAAGCATGCTGAATGAACCAGCCTTCTGTTTTCCATATTAAGATATCCCGATGTCCCAAACGCCGGTGAGATATGGTCATGCCTCCTTACCCCCTACGTGAACCTCAGGCAGGCGTTCTGCAGCCGCTGAGTTCAGTTCTGATCCACTGAATCAATACAATGTCCGTAAAGAGCGTCGTGTTAAAAAATAGTTTCAATTTTCGGTAAGCTGAACGAAGTTGAAAAGTAATGTGTTCTCTAAATCGTAATTTAGTGTCTATTATTACGCGTAGATTTCTAGCACTCTCCAATAATGGTAAAGGATCGTGTTTAATTTTTATAATAAAATCATCAAGAGAAACTTTATATTTCTCCTTCTTTTTACCAAATAACATAACAGCAGACTTATATGGGTTGATATATTATAAGTAATGATCCTTACAAATCTGAACAAGCCGCCCAAGTTGCAGGTCTATCGTCATGCGGCGGAAGAGTCGTCGACATACAGATGGTAATTCGCTGTCAGGGTATCAAAAAGGCAGCTAGTGTATATACTAAAAAGTAGGGGACCAAGAATTGATCCCTTTTTGTTGTTGAGCTTTGTTAAGCAGTTCCTTGTTCGACTATTGACGTGAGTAGAAGTATTTTTCAATCTTTTTTTGCCATTTTGTTATCCATTTTGTTTTAGTAAATTTAACATTTCTGATTTAATTTTATATAGCCAATAAAAGAAATTCATTTTGTAATAATTGTTAATATATTGTTGTGTGCACATTACAGATATAAGATCATTTATTATTTTTGTTCGGGAAGATACATTTTAGTTTAATTTTTCTCACTATTGTTTAAAGAGTTAATTTTTCCGTTTTTATTTTGCTGTTTTATTTTTAATTATCAATCACCTCGGTTGGGTGAGTGGAAGCTTTGTTCTTGCTTTTAGTTTTTCATTTTTGTAAATTTCTAGAAATTGTTCACGCTTAGTTTATTTTAATTTGTGAAACCACGTGGATTGAAATTGAAATATTTTGGATTATCTTCCTGAACAAACAAATTTTTTGTTTTGCATAGGAAATAGCATTGTCCTAGTTTCATTTAGATTCAAGTGCAGTTTTTATTCTAGGCCAGAACCTTCAGTTCACGGTTTTTTCTGCACAATTTGTAATTTTACCCATTTTAAAATAAATTTGATTGTTAATTAGCATCTTTGGGTTAAACATTCTGTTCTTTTATTTTAAATTAAACCTTTTCAATTTTTTTGGGTAATTAAGAAAGTCTGATTTCTTTCACTCACAATTTGCTTTTCGTGGTTAGATTCAAGTTTTAATTCGCGAGGGTAACTCTGAGGTTAATTGTTCTTATGCGCCCTTTAAAATTATTTCCGTTGAGCTAGCTAATTTTATTTTCTTTTTCGTTGTTAAATTCATTTTGCAATATCATTTAATTCAAACAGTACACAGCACTACGTAATATAAAACAGTCAGCATAACAGAATGGTTTAAAGTGTCAAAGATCTTGGAAAAGTCTAACAATACCAGCAGTGTCAATTGATCAACATCTGAAGTACGAAGAATATCGTCTACAACTACGGCTTAAAAGGGCTGCCTCGCAACTGAAGTTTTCTCTAAATGTAGACTGAGTCTTCGGTAGGATAGAATGTATACTAATATAAAGTCACAATTGCTTCTCCACTACTTTTTTCCGGAACTTTCGATATGACTCGCAAGATGCTTACCGGTCGAAGATCCTTCAACTGCGTACACTTCTTCAACAGTGGAAGAATCTTAGTTTTCTTCCAACTATTGGGAAACGTACATGATGTGAGGCAGGAGTTAACAATATCAGTCACATAGGGCGTCAAAAATGGTAAGCAATAGCCAATTATCCTCGTATCAATCATATCAACCCCAGTCGTCCACAGCTTTAGACCATTAAAAATTAGCTTTATCTCTGCTTCTGTAACCAATTCAAAGTGAAACACATCAGTGATATTCTGCTTACAGTTAGTGTTGTAGTAATGTAGAAAAGCAGCGCTGGGAGACAAAGAAGGGTCCACACTAGATATGAAAAAGTTCTTGATATCGTCCACGCTAAATATGTTCAATGGTAAATTTTTCCCTTTTGGCTGACCTTTATACCTATTTAAATAATATTACCAACAGCCTGTGCTAATTAAATGCTTATTCTTATATCCTCATTACTAATATTGCAATATTTAATTTGCTATTACGGACTTATAAATTAGTTGCGTTTTCTGGTATTTATGCGACGTATAAAACTATATCGGGTTCTAAAAAATTAACATCTGGCCGTTTATGGGTAATATTTTACAAAAGTACTCCCACTATCATATTGACAAAACTGGCACTAATTCTGAGCTCAACATGTCAACTTTGGCGTTTTAAAATATTTAATTAACTGACCAATCTTATTGGGGTAACTTTTATTTTGTTGAAAACGCCAGCGTATTTTTATTAAGATATAAATGTTATTCTATTTATGGACATTTACAAATGTGACTAGCGTTAGATTGTAATCCCATTGTGTCATAAAAAAATTAATGGAGTTTGCCAACATTCTATGTTGTTTGTTTACATAGTTTAAATATTAAATTATTATATTTACAATGTTGCAAGCCAATAATATAATTTATGAATGATTTATCCATCATAATATAAATATTATTTCTCTTTTCAAGGAGTTGAAACTTCCTTTATTATTTAAGTATTAACACGTTTTATGCATCCTAACATGATTTGCTACTTAAAATATTTCTTAAAAGGTCAAGATAGCGTATATATTTACACATATTGATTGTTTTTATTACCCCTGCTCATTAGTGAACACTGAAAACATTTTATAACAAAATGAAAATTATTTAAACAGAGCTCATGTAGATAACGAAATCATTATGATTTCACTTAGAAACTTAATATACTAACATTAAGTTACTGACATTAAACTTTATATTAATTGTATTTATATTTCCACTTTTGCCTTACGGAATTATTGGGAAGATTTGATGTTTAGCATTCGGTCAGAACATATTCCATAAGAGATCAATTGATACTTAGTAATGATGACGATGATGATGCTAATTTTTCTACTTTCGCTTAGGTTGTGACCTCTGTTTACACATCTGTTAGATGTATACTAATATAGTGCTGAATAATTGTTAAGCAAACACTTAGCCGATACTCCACGTTTGTATTAGTATGAAAGAAAGCGAATTTTGTTGTGATATTTTGTGAATATTTTAATAAGCGGCTGCCATGGAAAGATATGCGAAATGTTGATGAAAAAATGACTTAAATAAAAGTACAAATAAAAATGCATTATATGCCTACACCTATATGTAGATACTTTAGAATATTGTTAGTCAAATGGACTGGAATACAGAATATAGAACACCTTTATTTATTTCACGGTACAATATGTATGAAACATATCAAAAGAAAAGATTAAATTCTATACACGAATAAATATGTGGATAGATCAATATGTGATAGACACGGAAAAAATGTGAATGCGAATGGGTGTAATGAGTTTTGTTTACTCAAAAAATACACTGAAAAACCTGATTTATTTGACAGTACCAAAATTTGGTTGATTATTAAATAGTAGAGTGAAATATAGGTAAACAAATATTTGTTTATCTGAATCAAATTATCTGGTCCTCATATTCTGGTTAAATCTATAACATATATTGTTAGCATCACTAAATGAAATATTTCGATGATATAAATCGTCACATACAACATACTATAACCAAAATTTTATTCAAAATAATCAAATCATTTCAGTTTTTCAACTAATTTTAATTATATTAAATTCTTATGTTTCATTCATCAATTTAAAATTCCATTTTAATGAATATTTATTTGAATGAGCTATAATCCTTATTTTTGATTTAATAAAGCATTTGCTTGACCGTAGAATATGGTAGGACATACGGTTAATATGTAAACCCTAGCGATGTCCAAGGGTTTACTCGCGTATTGGGATTTGATCACAAGAATCGTAGAATGCGGTGAAGGGAGTCGCTCTTTCAATGATCACGACACATATTAGATGTTTATCTGGTAAATATACCAGTATTTATGTTACTCTTTGTACCAATTATGTTCTTTTACTGCAATTAAATAGGAGAAGTCCCATCTATGCAACAATTTTTGTGTAACACACATTGTGTATTTGCTATACTATCAGGGAAGAAAACTGCTATAAGATATTGAGCAGGATGTTTTTGATCGATACTACGAGAAAAATATTTCGCTGATTTAACCAGAAGTATGTGTTACAGCGATTTAATGAAGTTGTTCTCAGCAATTAGGTATAAGTATATTAGAGAGTGTTGAACAGCCAAACTATTTCGTTGAAACAAAAAAGTGATAATGTAGTTACAGTTCTTTACGAAATAATTTAGTTGAGATGATTAAACTTTTTGACTAAATATTTTTGTTGCTGCGCAATTGGGGTTAAGCTTAAGTTTATTTGCTATAACGAAGCATCTTGTTCAATTAACTAAGTTTTTCTTGACAGAATATGTTTTGTTGCCGCAAATAAATTAGTTTTCTGGTGTAGGTTTGTGGTGTCTTATATTTGTTTTGCTCAGAAGGAAAAGGAGTAAAATAAGTCAACCAGAATTTGGTTGGTTTGCTACTTATTCCAGCATTGATGTCACCAGAAATTTTACCCCAATTGTTATTATTGTTGTAGCTAGAAAAGTTTTATTTACTAATTTATTACAAGTAAAAATTTATTTGCTTTACATACAATTTCCTGTTTTATTTTAATCACAAATGAGGTGGATCCTATATATTTTAATAGATAATAATAGATTTTAAGGAATGCTAATATTTATAATGTTTGTGTTAATTTATTAATAGGGACTTTTGCAAGAGATTTGTAGCGAATAGCTCGCTATTTTTTTAGGAGTAAAAGTAGTTAAGAAAATAGTTGAGTGGTTCGCTTAGGCATCGAAATAGGAAATATGTTTGCTGTAATGCTTAATTTGAAAGAAAAAAATGACTACCGATAGGTGTCCGAATTTACAACATATGTGAACCTAATAGCAACACGACTTTTAAAAAAATTAACTTTTCTTCAAAGAAAATTACACTATTTTGTTTGTAGTAACAATAATTTCGTTTGTAGTTCTATCCCGTACAAGTTATATACTTAAACTTAAAAAAATAGCTTCCCACCTTGAGATATTCAAAATCCTTTTACACAATCCTCTTTAAAATATTTCCTAACTTTTTATTTTTTGATTTTTACTTCAAACGTTAAGCAAATAGCAAAAACTTAAAAAAAAATGTAAAGAAAGAAAATGAATAGTTTACATGTTGCACATCCGTTTGCGCAGTCCTTTTTGGTGTAATTTAAAATATTGAGTGATTTTTTATTAATTTTACTTATATTGATTTACGTAAACTATACGAATTACTATTATTCTTCAGTTTCTTTAATTTTGTTATAATGCGCTGGCATCTTATTTTCGTTTTTTTTTTTTCAAAGCAGAAAATGCAGGTGAATGCATACAGCCCAACACAAATACATTCAGAAATGTATGGTATTTCCTAGTCGAAAAGCTATAATTTGAATTTGATAATAATTACAGTAGGTGTTTGTAGATCTATTACGAAAGGCAGTATTCGCGGATAATTAATGTGATGGAATTTCAAAATGACAGCCTTTGGTAGTAGACTGCTACTTACGTTATAAGAATTATATTATATTGATTTCGCAGTAGCATTGGATTTTGTGAATGTATTTTAATTAATTTTTTATTTCCGGAGTGCGCTTTTATAATAATAGACTTTGGAGATGTGCATAATGAAATAAATTTAAAAATCAGCCAGGTAGTAATATATAAATAATGAAGAAAAAGGAAAAATACCAACAATAATTACAGTGAATATGCCTTATATATTTACAACAACCAAGCTTTTAAGGTTAATTTATTTACATTATGTTGCTTCCAGTTATTAGGAAGGTGGTTATAACTTTTTATTCCGAGGATATCCGTTAGGTTTAAGTTGTACATCGTCATGTGTATTTCATAGAGACTTTCACCCTATCCGAAATACTAAAGGTTCCAATATATTATTCTCATGAATTAGCTACCTGTTACAATTAATAAAGAGAACAATAAAAAATAAAGTTAATTGTAATTATAATACCACACAAAATCCAATACCCACCAACACAGGATCAACAACTCAATATGTTAGAATTCTTTACGTTTCCAGTTTAACAGAAGAAAATAATAAAATATTAAACCCTTACAACATAAAACTAACACATGGAAACCATAATAATTGTTTGTACTTTTGTTTTTCCAAATTAAAAAACACCGTTCCCAAACTTCAACAAAGTCATATAGTTTATACAATCCCTTGTAATTTTTGCAATAGATTATACAGTGAGGTCGTAAATTGTGCCCCTTCCCCCTTCATACATTTTGAACGGAATGAGATAGCGCAATGAAACAAAAACAAGGTGAAATTAGAGACAATTTGTAATTTTTTGCCTATATAGATACGCACATGGCTTCTGATGTAAAACAGAGGCCGTAGCTGTCTTTGAAATTTTAAATGGAAAGTAATTTCACATAGAAGCTCATTTGGAAGATATTTCTATTACTTTTATGGCAATGTAAACAGTTTTACGATTTTCAAAATTTGTATCAACTTATCCAAGATTAATTATTGGGACCTACGTTACTTTTTTCGATAATTCTTGTATTCATATTACTTAGGAAGTGTAAGATTGCTGTAAAATATGACGTTTTTGCAAAATTTAGCAAAGGTGAATATGAGGGTTATAGAAAAAAAGTAACGTAGATACCCCAATAATCCCCAAATCATACCCCAATAATCATCATTGAAATTGAAAAATAATAACACTATTGACTTTCTTGACATAAAGCTAATCAAAAACAAACGCATTCTAACATAATCGTATGATAAACCAACAGCTTCAGGGAGATGCGTTAATTTTTAATTTCATCCAATCTATATGTCAAAATAAAAAGCGTAGTCATGGCATTAACTGATAGTGTTATTAAACTACTCCTATCTAAAAAATTAAACGCTGCTTCCTCAAGATAAAATTTTATTATTTATTCTTATCGATGTTATTATGTAATATGTTATTCAAATAAAGTTAATTCTTGGTAGTAAATATCATTTTAGTAGTGGGTTAGTGTACTACTACTTAGTAGCTACTAACACCGTGCTAATTACTTATACGGCGTATTGATAGTGGTTGATTTGGTAGATCCTAACGGGAGTTTGTGTTGTTCATGATTTTTGTTGAATAATAAAATAATAAAATAGTTACTGAATCAATCATTAAAGGGTAAGAAAGCATATTTATCAGAAGTTGTAGTCTACCTTAAAGTAGCGTTCAGAAATGGAAAATTTGATTCAATTCAATAATATTCAACAAGAAGTAGGGGAAGTAGAAGAGGATCATCATGTGAGTTATCACAATTGACAGGTTTATTTAGAAAGGTGAATATATAATGAGAAAAGAAGTGGCACATCTTATAATTGATTTAATAAGTTTCTTTAATGCTAGCCAACTTGAGTTTGGTGATACAAGTAAAATAAAAGACAATTTTTAGCAGGGATGAAAAGTACAATTTCCTCCCTCAGATAAAGGAGCAAAGTAGTCACTTTCTTCCCTGCTGAAAAAAAAATATACTTTGCCCGGCAACAGTATATTGAAGGATATTTTAATTACATTAATTTGAACATATATTTACATATATTAATAGAGACAGTGGTAATTGTTTGTTTCATTACATAATTATGTTTTTTTGAAGTTATATTTTCACTTCGTCTCTCTTTCAGCAATCTTATTCTTTCTGCATGGTATTCTTTCTTATTTTTTGTTCGTTTGTAGACTTTCTCCTTCATCTATTTTGGGATTTTCGCCGCTTTTTTTAAAATATATCCACATTTATTGGATTACAAATACTAATTTAAACTTACATAGGCGTATTTATCTATAGTATTTGTTGCTATATTGTTCACTGACGCAATCTAAATTATTACGAACAAGCGCGCAATTTGTAGACTACATGTTCACGGCGGTAAATCAATTTGCGCACTACCAAAAAGTGAGTTAGTTACTAAGCTTAGTTGGCAAAATTGTCTATTAATACCGTTTTTATTAGTAAATTGTAAGTACCTGCATAGTGGTTACTATCGTTCCTACACTCCGACTTTTAATCTATAAGTATGTGCACGAGTTAACTTTAATGACTCAACAAGTAAGAATGACGTAACAATTAATATATGACTTAACAATTACTACTAACACCATAGAGTAATAAACCTTAAAGTAATTTATTTGTTGGCCACGACCTAAGTGCAACTACAGATACGTCGTTTAAGTAGATATCTCTTCAAAGTTGGTAATTTTAATGCAAATTCCCTAACATTGACTATAATAAAGTAGTTGTGTCTATCTCAGTGGTATCTAATCACAACTAAATGTGCTACTTGGGTGTAGTGTGCTATTTACTAATCTGTAAGAGTAAAGTAGTAAAGTAAGAGTAAATGTACCTATTGGTGAATATATGCCATCAGAAGATCAAATCATCAAATTATAAGTTAAAAACTTTATTTTAATTTTCTCTTCCCTTCGTATTTATGTATTATATTTATTTACTAATAAATATCTTTTGAATAATGCTAAAATATTTTTGGGAGAATATATTGACATACTAAGGTACAACATTATTTTTAATATTACTTCGTCCGAGTTTTATTAGCAATCGTGCAATTTTCTTAACATTGAAATATGAAAAAAAAATCATGACAAAAATATATCGATATTTACCAATTTTTATGTGGTTTGCTATACAGTGTGAGTTTTTTATCTTGAGACAACGGAATATCTCTAAAACAATGCATCAAATCAAAAAAAGATCTTAATAAGATTTGTTGTAATGTAGGGGGCTCACTGAATGATCCCCCACCTCACTCCAATCGAGTACGGCACCATTCAGTGAGCCTCCTACATTATAACAAACCTTATTAAGATCTTTTTTTGATTTGATGCAGTGTTTTAGAGATATTCCGTTGTCTCAAGATAAAAAACTCACCCTGTATATCGAAAAATCACATCTGAAAAAATTTGCCATCCGTATTTGCATAAGCATCCAGAGGTTAACGCTATAAATATAAATTTCTTGTGCTAGAGGGTTAGATAATAGAGTGCAGATAGGCTCCATACAGACTAAAATCCGAGTGCACCATTCTTTCACATACTTACTAGATATACGGTAAACACTTTCACTATGTGAACAAAATATTATATGACGAATTGCTTTACTAATAAATTATTAACAATTGTGTTTAAATGACAGAGATACTTAGACTCCTAGGTACCAATCAAAATTGTTGTAGCCAATAGTGATTGTATCTAATAAACCTTATGGAACTTCGTAAATAAATTTACTTTTGCCTGGTATACTTTCGTTTGACCTATGACTTTCTATAATTTTAAAAATACGCAGCCTGCAGCCTCTGAACCATATCGCACATAAAAATATGATGTATGATGCTTTAAATCTTCATGCCAATGCCCGATTCTATTTTCCTCTTTTCTTCACTTTAGTCTATGAGGACAGGTGAATATATCCAATGTTTTTAATTTAATAAAATTATAAAGTAGTGTCAGATAAATGAAAGAAGGCACGTCTATTAAATTAAGCTTCATTTCGCTAGAGTGCAGGATTTACGTTGTATCATAATAGGTCTTGCTCAGTATCGGATATTTTACAACCCGGGAGAAACCAGCGATAACAAACGGATTCGTGGATATTTTAAACGAACTTGACACACATTATGTAATTACAAATTTCGCTACGTACATATATGGTTTCAACATAAATGCAATTAAATAAATGATTTAATTTTAAGCTTGCTTTTATCTCTAATTATTTTCGAATTACTGTCCTTGACCTATCGGGAATAACAACTCATCGTTTTATTGATTGCGCTTCTGCTATTTTCTTAGGAACATAACATTTATGAATACCTTCTTAAGATTACTAAGGAGTAATTGTCTACATGGCCATTCACCTCAGTTGAAGCTAACAACCCAAATACACATAACAAATAAATTGCAATTAAACAATGAAGTTTACTGCTCGATTATTTTAATGAACGACTAAATTTTAATAATAAACTTTTATTCCTTTGCCTGATGGAAAAACAGTGAAAGTACATATATATCTTGCGGCTTTTGTTTGCTCTATACACGTTTACCGTTTCATCTTAGGTATCTTAAAGATGAATGAATAATTGAAAAGAACAGATTTCGTTTTCTAAAACTTTTCCAAAAAGAAATAGATTTGCAACCTGAAAATACAGCGTTTACAAAAACATTCAAATTACAACAGTTCCAATGTTTTCATTATCAAGATGCTTAACACTTTAATATGTATTACACGTCATACTTCGATGGTTAGTTTGACGAAACCACAGCAATTAGCGCTACTGACTCAAACAGTTCAATGAACTAGAATAAAAACAAATTGCATTTGTGAAAATCACAATGCACAATATGGTTTTCTTACATTTAACCTTGAAATATAATTTGTGATTAATTTAGATGCAATATAAAGCACATGGAGGGGGCGTATATTGTTGTAGTTTACTCTAGGTAATATAATAAAATAACAAATTTTAATTTTCCTTGAAGGAATCTCTAAACTACCTAGAAGTTTAAATAAATGTTTATTTTGGTTTATTTTTTGTTTATACTTATTGTTAACGTAATAGAGGCTAAAATTATCTTGTTAAAATACAGTTTATTATACAGGATTAGTAATTTGATCTGATTTCTGGTTAAATTATGCGTTCTATTAAAAAATAACCTTAAGAAAAGTTTTTGTGGTATTTTTATTCTACTCTGTGACATACGATAATTTTTTTAAATGGATCACCTCATATCTTTTCACATTTTCGGATAGGCACTTTTTCAAGAATTAATGATATAAACTTGGTGGGTACGCGGCTTGAGATATTAAAATAGAGAGAATCTTTGAGAGGTATAACTGTAAAGTCATAAATTATTTAATGAACATTTTGCTGTCTTCAGAAATAATAGTTATTAACTTCTTTATTTTCCAAGTAGTGTATATCCAGATCGATTGAAACTTAACAAAATCACTCCTGTTTATAAAAAAGGTAACACAACACGACCCAAAAAACTATAGGCCTATATCTCTGCCATCAGCATTTTCGAAAGTGTTTGAGAATATTATCAACAAGAGGTTAACCGATTATTTAATGAAGAATAACTTAATCTTGCCTTCACAGTTCGGTTTTGTTGGTGGAAAGAATACATCCTGTGCGATACAGCATGCGTTAAAAAGTGTTTATGAGGGTTTGGATGAGGAGTCTGGTTACTGGTGTTTTCTTTGACCTGTCAAAAGCTTTCGATGTCGTAAATCATTCGTTACTACTAGAAAAATTAAAATCATTTGAGATCTATATAATTTTTTTTAATTTTTATTTTGCATATGTGGAGTCTCGTCTTCGGTATGGACTTATTTTTTGGGGTGCAAGAAAGATATTTCTCTTCAAAAAAAAAATTATTCGTTGTATGTCGTCGTTTGTTTTTTGCCGTTTACTGTTTGAACAACTTGGTATTCTGCCATTAGCCTCCTTGTACATATATGAAATATTAGTGTTTTTAAAAAATTATGAACATGATTTTAAAAGGAACTCAGACATTTACAAAAACATACAACGTGCAGCAGAGATAATAAAAGTGTACCATTGCACAATACAGCGCTTTCGAATTACGTCCTGAATATAAAGGAATCATGCTATATAATAAATTACCAAAAACTATAAAAACTGCAACCCGTTTTCCTGAGTTCAAATTTAAATTAAAACAATATCTAAGCGCTCATAACTTTTATAATATTCAGGAATATTTAGATTTTCAATCCTAAAATATGCTTACATTTAAATATTTACTTTTTTTCTATCTATTGTATTGTATTGACAATGTCCATGTTCCTGTCTTAGAGCTATGAGAATATATTATTATTATTTTATTATTATTATTATTATTATTATTATTATTATTATTATTATTGTAAATACAAAAATATAATGCCTGTTCTATCTTGGCACACACCAAATGTTGTTAATAAATAAATGTTTTAATACAGTCGTTATTCACGATTGAGAAATCAATTTTAAAAACTAGTTACGATTTTTGTTTAAAGGCGATCAATCGCTACATCCAAAACCGGTTTCACATAAATCGGGTTTCGATTCGCAGCACTAGTTTCACTGTATTCGAGGGTGCGCGTCACTTGTTACAACAAACATGTTATTAAACCCTATTCACTCCTTCCAAATTTTACAATTACTTTACTAAAATCACCTGCGCTTCTAAAAAAAAATCCATTTTTCCAGTGGGTAACTAGGTTCTACCTCTTGTTTCTACAGATCATCACTATGATCATCAAGAAAATAATTTACAAGCCACTCTACATTTCCTCTGTTGTTTTTCGCTTTATATGCTTCGGAGACTAGTAAATGCTTCGTTAGTGTAGTGCAAACTTCAGAAATGTTGTACATGCTTGAAACATTAGCATTTACTACGTTTTATGCATACCACCCATTATTTCATTAGTAATTTGACATAACAATACAATGAAAAACTTTAAAACTATTAACAACCAAGCCAATATTCCACCATATCTATTTAACAAGAAAGATAATTCTATGATGGCTACGAAAAATATTAACCAAGAATTAACTACCATATTTATACATATTCAGGTATATATTTGCATATTGCAAAGTGATGTTTATGACTACCACCAACGTGCAGCCTGTTCGCAATGACACTAAGCACTATCAGCTTGTAAAATATCTTAGAATCTTAGCTGAATAAACTGTAAAGGTCAGTAAGACCATTTTTAAGAAAACAGGATGTAAATTTGGCGATATTCCAAAACATGCTTCACTCAATTGGTTTGTTTCTAATGTTATATCTGAGCTCAATATGGCTCCTTATGTTCCGAAAAGGAGGTGTTACGTATAACGAAAGTTTTATGATTGACTCCGGCGAATACAGTGTTTGTAGTTGCATTCTAAACAGTGACGACAAAATCACAAAAACTACGAAAGTGGAAATATAGATTGCGACGTTTCAGAGAAATAAAGCCCTGCCATAGAAGTAATCACGTAAATAATTACGATCGCATAGACGAGAGTCACGTTTGAATTTTTTTTATTGTTAGCGAGAAAATGTTTGGTAATTTAACCAAATCTGTGTTGTTTCTAGCTATGACGTAATCATTTATTGTTTCTTTTAATAGCATTGGTTTTTTCCAATAGAAATATATTTTGAACATTTGTCCAGTATATTGGTGGTTCAATTTTCTGACATTTACAAATTAGAGGGCGTACTCTGAAAAAATGTGCTAAGCAGACGATGATTACTTTTAAGAAAAATCATTTAACATCTAAGGTGGAAGTAATAAAAATCTTTGGATTTGCTTGGAATGCCATCCGCTAAGATTTTAGCATCAACTCTACTACCATTGCAAATACAAAAAAAAAATGGTTTAAATGAAAGTTGCACTATTATACTTTTAGTGAATAAAAAAATGAGTACTATCAGAATTGCATATAGATGTCGTGACAAGCAAAACCTAGTTTTGATTTTTTGATAGAACATTCTTATGTTTTTATGCTTTTGGATAAACCTTTATCTTCTGATTTCAAATATATCGTGGGACTATTTTAGATAATCATCAGAGGAAAGCATGGTTCAGATTTTTGGGCAAAAAACATATTTGCAGGCGACTGCATTACTATTCAGTTTGATATAAACATTTTATTCGCTAAAAAAAAAAAAAAAACATGAGTGTAAAGCAAGCAAATAGAAAAAAGTTATTGTCAACACGTAGATTAGATAATAAGAAGTCAAATAATAGCAAAATTGTCAAAAGAAATAATTTTATCGCTCGCTAATGTATTTCCGCTGCACGTGTTCATCGTTCAAACAAGCTTTTTTTTCTTCACAGTACTAAAACTAGGGTAGAGACGACACTCAGGTTGGTAAAAAGAGCCCATGATAATACATTGATTAAGACTTAATACGATGTACTAGATATACATCATGGTGATCAAACCGATGATCAATTATGCATTTCTATCTCTGGTGTGGTTCACAAAGATGGAGAAGCAAACAGGTATAACTTATGTACCTAAGCAAAATACAGAGGTTTTCGTCTTTAGGAATAGCAGGAGCAATGAGGACGACACCTACAGCAGCCATGGAATGCTTTCTTTCTATTTGGTGATAATGGGGGAAGCAAGAATGGAGCATCTCAGATTGCAAGAACGATCAAGTGACAGATATGCAGGATTGGGAGACACAATAATACTGTCATTCATATGGAAGGCAACCTTTTGGGAATGAGATCAGACCACATGATTTCGACATATCCTTTTAATAAAAAATTCGAAGTGAAAATTACGGATTGGATAAGCTGAAATCAATCCAACCACGGAAACAGATTCGGAGAATTGATCTGGTTTACAGTCGAATAAAAAATCGGAAACTGGACCGGCGCTGGTACCTACAGTAAGATGGGAAACACAATCAACACTCTTCCTCCAGCAAAATATGCAGACAACCACTAGTAAACGCTAAAATACAATCAAAACTAGTTTGGGAATGTATTTAAGAACTGAATACCCTAACAGGCGGCAAAGAACTCACTTTACTGTTGATATCCGGACATTCGGCGATGGAAGGAAATGAAAGAGTTGGGAACAACACTGCAGCTAGAAATTTGTTAATTAATGGAATAACTCATTTCATATTTTATTATAGAAAATTAGGGAAGAAGTTTATTAATTGCTACAGGGGCGTTAGAAGAAGCATCTCTACAAGACATCGAACATTGAAAATTATTATTTGGACCTATTTTTTTTTTTTTGTAATATCAAATTAACTTCGAAAACATATTTGGAAACAATTGTTTCACAAGTAGATGACTTATTGCAAAGCTTCTAAACAAACCAATTAGATTTGGCAAGATGGAGCAGCACCGCACAATGTTTTAACGGTTTAAGAACATTTTAACAGTCCAGTTCCTGTTGGGATTAGTAATACTCAGACTATTCAATGGCCACGTAACAACCTCGACTTGACGCGACTAGATTGTGTCTTACGGGGCTTTTTAAAAGGAAAGTGAATTTTAATTCAAATGTAAGTACTAACATTATTAGTGAGAAAATCCAAAAATGAATTGATAATTTACACGAAAGAAATAATAATTGTCTTTCTAATAGTATACGAGGCTCAAGAAAACAGCATCAGTTACGCACAGGCAGCAATGGAGCTGTTGCTTTAAATTTAAAATGATTGTTGATAACTTTTTGTCAAATGCAGTTTTGCATCTATTTTGTTTAACTAATTACACTTTTTTAGAACGTATAACTTGCTAATTATGTAAAACAACCTTATATAATATTATACAGGATGTAACAAACATGAGAGTAAAGTTTCATTAAGGCGATAACTATACGACATCTTAAGTACAAATTTGCTGAGAGATGATTCTATCATTAAGAACAAAAAATTAAAAATTAACGCTCAAACATTATTTAGTCCGCGCCTGATGCAAGGGAACGTAACGTTAAATACCGGCTAAATGCGGTGAATATTATGCATGAATACACAGGCGTTACATCACTAAAAATATTATTTCAATCGTATGCCAATATGTATATAAAGTTCAGTAAGGCTTTCATAGTTCTGCTTTTTTGTAAAATAAACATTCCTTATTTCTCAAGGGCATTTTAGAAAGTAATACTGTTTTTCCTTATCAAGATATTGATAAGGAATTTCTCGGGATATACGAATTCAGTACTTGTAAAAAAGGTAAATATTTTAGTTTTGCTGGATCAGGGGCAGGTTATTAACCCAATTAAATCTAACGCCCTTCTAAAAGGACAGAAGATTTCTGTACACTTGACACTTTGTTTGACGTTTATATAAATAGATAGCACTACTGTCAGTGTGTTTATAAGTCTGTCGTTAATGTTACCTTATAGGTTAGAATCAATCTGAAATAGTTTTCTACATTTTTGACACTCATTTGCAAGCCGGTGTTTTTTGTTTTTTTGCAATGGGCAATTGGAGGTAAGTGTTTTGTAATTTATCTCCGACTGTGATCGCAGCAGCGTGGGGCATTGTTTTGTCATAGAATTGAGCTAGGATTTTATATAAAAATAAAGTTATTTCACTCCATGCTAAAGCACATGTTGAGGTCAACATTCAGATATCTTTTAAAAGGAGAGTAGGTCTTTCTACTCCTTTTCCTGTGCAGTTACTGGAAGAGGCCACTGTCATTGGCTGAACTTACAGAAGCGCTAGAAAATGACGATACCATAGAAGTACCAAAATAGTAATTTTTCCCCCAGTAAATGCAAATGATTGCGTTACTGACGAAGATTCTGGCGACGATGACAACGTAATTATTGATAACTTATCAGGTTCCCAATTGAGGACAGAGTCTGAAATCATAGAAAGTAATCCTGATGATCAATGACGAACTCCCGCTCGCAAGATTTGTGGTTCGGGATCCAAAGAGGTTCAAAGAATTCAAGTATTCAAAAGAAGATTTGCAATCGAATGGTCTTCGGTACAAACAGCGGAAAATCAGCAACCACTTGCATCCTTGTTCAAGCAATTTTTCTGACGATGAAGTCATTGAACAAATTATGCATTTTTTTCAATAATTACGCCCTACAAAATAATCGCTCAGGAGACATAACGAAAAATGAAATCATCTGTTCCATAGACGTCTTACTGGTAAGCGGCTACTGTTCGGCTTCTAGCCACAAAATGTATTGGAAAAATGCAGATGACTTACAAAATAAGTTCGTTTCTGAAGCCATATCAAGATATCGCTTTCAATATATAATGACTAACATTCTTTGCTGTGACAATACCCAACTTGATAAAAACGACAGATTTGCAAAAATGAGACCATTATTTGATTCTCTGAATAAAAAGTTTTTTGAATATGCTCCACTGAAGAAAATCACAGTGGCGCCGAAGCTATGGCTCCCTATTTCGGGCGTCACGGCTGTAAGCAGTTCATCCACGGGAAAGCTATTCGATGGGGCCACAAACTTTGGGTGGAAGCAACAAGACTTGGATATATTGTTTACTTCGATCCATATCAAGGCTCTTCTTTCAAACTGCCTCAACAATATTGTCATTTCGGACTGGGTTCAGCCGTCATACTTCAATACGCAGATGTTTCGCAGAAAATGCCATTTGGCCTTTTTCACTTGTTCTTTGACAATTATTTTACTTCGCTGTCGCTTCTCAAAGAACTAAAAATACGAAACATACGAGGTACGGGAACTATCAGGGAAAATAGAATTCTTCGAAGTCCACTAACAGAATCAAAAGAATTGAAGGAAACAAAAACAGGAAATTATGATTACGCTTTAGCAGACGACGAACTCGTCATATGCAGATGGAATGACAACAGTGTCGTAACTTTAGCGTCTAATGTTGCATCAGTTTTCCCCATGAACAAAAATAAAAGATTTTTCCAGGCTGAGAAAAAAAACACATTCTGGTCGACCAACCTTCCATTGTAAAACTCTATAATGAAAACGGGAGGAGTAGATAGAAGTGACCAAAATATTGGGCAGTACCGAATTCGCGGAAAGAAGTCCATTGTTAGTTCATTCGATTGATATGGCGGTACAAAATGCTTGGAATCTGCATAAGGTAAACTCAGGAACACTTGATCAACTCTCTCTTCGAAGATCCATCGCCACTGAGCTACTGGAAACACACAAAAGAACCACAAAACGGGGACCATCTAAATCTTCTAATAATCTACATGAACATTCCCGTTACGATGGAATTGCTCATCTTATAATTTATAGAGAAAATGAATTGAGATGTGCTCTCTGCCAGAATAAAGTCAATTTCACTTGCAGCAAATGTAAAATAGGTCTTCACCCTAAATATTGTTTTTTTAATTACCATACGCCAGAGTAGATCTACAAATTAATAAACTGTTCTTTGTAAATTTTGCGTTTACATCTAGTATCCTATAAACCTACCGTCTTTTTAAAAGGATATGTGGGCAATCTAGGTTACCCAGATTTTTTTTAGTATTTTTTCTAGGTTCAAGAATGTTGGATAAATAAATCCTGAAATAATTATTAGCAAAATTAAAAATAAATAGTTTCAGCTATAAATGGGTTAATAAACTTTACCATACATTGCCGTGGATTTATTTAATTAAATGATGTATTACGAATTGAATTTAATTATACTGAGACAAAAATTTAATACTGAAGAGTCTGAAGACGTTATTATGCGGTGTATTAATTAATTTTATTTGTGTTTTCTCTCGTTTCTTCTGTAAATTAGTACGAAATCCATGAAGTCATGCAACCTACCGCGATGCATTTTTATACGAACAAGATATACTAGGCGCGTTGGGCACAGATGCGGCTGGTGTATGCGTCATCGAGGAGGCTATAATGCAGAGCGAATTTCTTCGTATAATTTCGTAACTACCTTCGTAACATAGTATCTTCCATACTATGTTATACGACAAACTTCGATCATATCATAACCTCCTCAACGAGTCATGCACCGGCCGCTGCTGATTTACAAAACATTTTTTTATCGTTAAAGGTTACGGATAGCATCCCTGCGCATTAAATTTTTGATTTAGTTACCCGCATATGTTACATCTTATATATTCTGAATTGGGAGCCAAAGGTTTATGTAAGAATAAAGAAATGTATGTCCGTCCAATTGAAAGTGCAAACATATTTATATTTTGTCTCGCTCTACATATGATTTTGATAAGTTTTATAAAAATTCGTGCAATAAAGGCTTTAAATAAACAAAAATTATTGGAACATTATTTTTTTTTAATAGAAACGTTTCCATAGTTAAAATTATCTTCATCAGTCGTGGAAGGGTATTAATTATAAATTTACGTGGAATGCTTATAAGTTTCAATTTAATTCAATGATAGCTCCTTAAAATGAGCTTGTTCTTTTTGTTCGTAATGTTTTTTTTTCTTTTCTGTTTTAAATAATAATTTACTAAAAAAACATTATACGAACAAAAAACAACAGGTAAATTTTAAGAAGGATGTAATAATTACAAATTTTAAAATTAAGTTCATGATACTTATTTTAAAACATGTAATTATTATATCTGTAGAAGATATAAAAATAATTGCATTTATCGAAACGTTTCCAATTAAAAATTTAAAAAAAAAAATTAAAAAAAGCCTTTATTACCATGAATTTTGTAAAAATATTAATATTAAGGCTACTAAGAAAATAAAGAAACAGTTCTGACAGTTCTCTACATTTTTAATCGACAGGGGTCAAAGATTGTTAAATTTTTAACGGTGCACACTTTAAGAAATTGCAAAAAGTGCTATTACCCTCGTTTTCGATTTTAAAATTGTTGCAAGAAATAATCTGCAGAAGAAAGTGTGTGCCGTCATGGTACTCGAAAAAAAAAATCAAAAGAATTTAATTTTGCCCAAAAAAAGACCAATACCATTAAAAAAAAAGAAAAATCATAATGCTACAGTTAATATTTTTTGCCCAACTAGATTGTGTAAAAACAAAATTGATACGTTTCAATTAATAATGAAGTTATAAATATTGTACATTATTTTATCGACACCCTGTATACATAAATAGTATAGAGGCTAATTTAGCCATCTCATGTAATTTATCAATGCGGTCCTACTTCTAAATACGGTACTGGTTCACACCTTTCATTTTCGTTATTAACATAACGGTGGATGCACCCGACACTATGCGCACTGAACAAGCTAATAACATTAAAATGAAAAACGCATACTGACTTTATCCCTCTTTAATCATTATTTCATGCTCATTAATGTTAAAATCACAAATAATTTCCGCGAATCAACTCTTTGTACAACAAATATTGACACTTTCTTTACTTTTAATTCCGAAAAATGAAACCGATTTCTATTGTTGCGCCAAACAATACACCTCTTCACCGCACAAACCGCTCCTATATTAAGTACATTTATATTTCTAACAAAGTCGCTATCGAAAATCTCCTTATCGATTGCGAAAACGTGAGAAACAGTAAATACTGAAAATAAGTGTGTAAAACGTAACCTTGACTGAAAGCACGATACGATTAAAAATAACAATTAAAGTAAAGTAGATCGTTACCGAATATCGTTATTTGAAACTTTATGCCGTGTCTGTTTCTAACTAAAAAGAAAATTTATTACAAGAGAACAAAATACTTTGGGCACTCAGTTAGAAACTAATTTGAAAAAAAAAAAAAATCTTCCGGGATCACTATTGCTTCACTTACCTCTCTTAGAACGCCTGTAATCCCAAACAAAACTTTGAGGTAGCGCAATGTCCCAATTTAACCCGTCAAACTCACTTAGTAAGTACTTACTTCTTTTACTTACTACTTGTACGGCACAATAATTCTACAAACACAAACTAACTAAATGTACACCGCGATCATCCCATTTTCCTTTTATATATACATGAGAACAGATGATGCGTCTACCTCTCCAAATAAAACAAACACCACTTTCGTTCTTCTGGCGACCGCGAGTGCTTCAGCTGGCCGACACTGATCGAGAGAAAGATTGCGACAAATTGATTTTTTTTTCCTATTATATTATACACGTATACCGATAAGACGTTTAAATGTTAATAATACGAGTGCACAATAACGAACGCATAGTAGAAGATCCAAGAGTATACCGTCAAAGCGATGGAAATACAATTAAATTAATCTCTCATTAAGTTTTCGAGGTTTATTGTTGATTTATACGCTTCGACGATGATTTCTTCCTATTTTCGAGAGCTTCTGAGCGATTAAAACTCAGATAATTTCCGTTTTGGGAAAATAATTCGATTGATCCAGTGTCTTTTAGCCCTGTGATCGTTAGATGTTCGCTTTGTCCTCAGATTTCTCATATCTTATGTAAAAGTATTTTATTACGTAAAGAAAACATCACAAACATCTGAAGGTGAAACAACCGCAATGTACCGGGTGATTCAGCAAGAGTGGTGACCAACTGTAATCCTCATGGTCTCCACGTCTCTCTAGTGACGGACCTAGGTCCATAACATAAGGCACCATTATCAATTTAGGGCGGCAACTCATTCGCCAGAAATTAACAAAAAGAATAGTTTCGCTGTTATCTTCCCTAGTTATTCTATTGTCTTTCCCAGCGTCCCCGTTGATATCACTTTGACTTATTTAGAAGATTTCTTGAAAGGTAATCAGTTGGCATGAAACAAAATTTCTTTCAAATCAACGTTAACTTTTACCAACAAACGGAAGGAGCAGCAATGGGTAACAGCTTACCTCCCTTCATAACTAACCTCTTTATGGGAAAATTTGAAACCGATCTTCAGAATACTTTGGCATATTTTCTACGGGTTTGGGTTGGATACGTTGATGACATTTTTTGTTGTTTTGATAGTAGTAAGTGCTCAATTAGAGATTTTCTTGAACAGCTAAATTCAAAATTTCCTTCCATTAAGTTTACCCATGAAGAGGAAACAAACAAGAGGATTGCTTTTCTCGATATGTTGTAATAAGAATAAAAATAAATTAGAAATGACATATATAGAAACCCCACTACTAATAACAGATTTACTTCAGAAGATTCACACCATTTATGGAAAAACAAACTAGCAGCTATTAACTTTTTGGTACATCGCTTACTTAATTTTTCTCTATCTACAGAACGATATAATAAAGAACTTAAAGAAATCATAAAAAACGCTGCATTTAATGGATTTTCAGAAAACGTTGTATATAACACATTAGAAAACATAAAAACAAAATGAGAATTAAAAAGTGATACACTTAGAAATAGTGACAGGAAAATAAGAAATATGTTAAATTACCATTTTATCCCAGTTACACGAAAGGTCTACAAAAAAACTTCTCTAAATTCAATCTTGACCATAGTTACTACTTCAAATAATAGTCTTAAAAATATTTTAGGTAACCCTAAAGAGCAAGTAGATAATTTGGACAAATCAGGTATTTTTAAAATATCTTGTAAAAGATTGTGATCATGTATATATTTGGCAAACTAAAAGATCAATTAAAACTGCGTTACAAGAGGACATTTGGCTCATTTTAAATTTAGAAGGTTGACAAATCTAGTGTGTAGCCCTACATATGCTTGAAGAAAAACCATAAAGTTGACAATATAAAGTTAGTTAAAAACGTAAACAACTATGTGCAATTAAATTGTTAGGAGGGTATAGATATATATATAAAAACAAACATATTCTAATGAATTCAGATTTAGGACCTTTAAATTCTTGTCTTTACGGTTTATTTAAGTATAAGTAATAGATTAGATATATAGTAAATAGTATAGTAATAATAGATTAGACTAGTTTAGCATTACGTGACTAATTAAGCATGACGGCAGTCAGCCATGACCGTGATCATTGTACGTGACCTTTTTTAGGTATAAATTAAGATAGTTTTAGTGCAGTTATTTAGTTCAGTGTATCTGCTGATGATGATAGCTTTGCTATCGAAACGTACGTCCAGCTTAGTGCAGTTTGTGGTGAGGGGTCTAGGAGAAGTTTACACTATTGTCTTTGTTTGACGTTTGACAACCCTCTAAGTTTTGCTGACTCTTCGATGGAAGTATCTATGCAGTCCCGAACCCTTTTGATCGAAAGTTTGCGCAGAGCTTTGTCCTGGGCCTCCATTAGACCGGCCACCAACTTGTTTGATGAGGCGCTCACCCTCAGCCACTTCCGCGACGCGAGCTCTTGCATATGCTCTCGCGGATCTATTGCTTCCTAACCATCGATGAGGGCCCCACTATCTGTCTCAGAACACGTCTCACTAGATTTACGTTTGAGGGAACTCAAATTTCGTAGGGACGCGAATAAAATAGTTATATATAAATAACACGTTTGTTGTTTAGGGTATCGTGCGTGTATGTAAAGAAACATTCAGAAATGAGGATTTGCTAACCTTTTATGATGCCTATGTTTGCGAAGTTTTGTGTTTTGTGTTTAAACATAGATCTGAATTTTCTACATATGCTAGTATGCTATAATGTGAGAAAGTGCAATTACTTACTGCCTCCTCGTCACAAAACAACACTTTATCAGAATAATCTCACGTACTTGGGGCGCAAGTTATACAATAAGCTACCCGAGGAAATTAAGTGTATTGCTAGCTTCCGCATTTTTCGGAACCGAGTAAGGAGATATCTGTTAGATGTCTCATGTTATTCTCTCAACGATTATTTTGAATTTTAACCATGCAAACTGAGCGCCTATTTTGTCTGTGACGTTATTTTGCACACTCTATGTATAGCCGTAGTTGAAATAAAGATATATTATTGTTATTATGGTTATTATTATCGTAACTTCGTGACAGCAAACTCGATTTGGTGTTGTGGTGTGTATGTACGTTACAAATTTCTTCAAATATTATAATTTTTTTGTATAAGTACCTCCATCTTTTTATTGTTACATAATTACAATTAATTAGAATAATATTTACGTAGATATTTTAATAAATACGAAAAGTTTACATTTTAATTCATTTTATTTGAGCGTACTCATATGTTTTCTTTGCTATGTGAAACGGATTATTCAAGGCGCGTCATCATAACGTCAGCATTAGAAATAATAAAGAACTGGAAAAGTTAGCTAATAAGCATGATGATTTTAAAGCATACCATGAGGAATTGCAGAGTTCCATGAGGAATATAGAGGTGAGAGTCAGTGAACTCTTGGAGGAAAATAGAAACAAGTCGAAACTGATAGAATCACTTACGGATCGAATTGTTGAACTGGAGCAGAAGCAAAGAGAGAGAAACATAGAGATGGTTGATATAGAGGAGCAAGCAAACGAGGATCTGAAGAAATTGATTGGAAAAATAACTAGTGAAATGGGAGTTAAGTTGGATGAAGAATCTATAACGGAGAATAGAAGAAATGAATACGCGAAGTCCGGAAAACCAAGGCCAGTGTTAGTGAAATTCCGGGACACAAATATTAAAAAGCTAATCTTAAACAAAAGGAAAACAGAGATAAGGGACGATGAGATTATGGAATCGACCAGTATGGATATAATCAAAATATATGACCAATTAGTGCCTGCCTACAGAAGACTGCTTGGCAAACAAAAACCAGGGCTAAAGAGATAGGATGAAAATTCGTATGGGTTAGCGAAGGGAAAAATACTAACATACATACAGGGTGGAAAATGAGAAAGTGCAACGGTTAAAAAACACATCGGACTTACGAGTAATTTTTTTAAGTGTCTTTGAATTTGTGATGCTGTCACCATCCATGGATATGATAGAAAAAGCATGAACGAGGACTGGGAATGTGAAATTCTTAATGATCACCTAGTTCCGTCAGCTCTGGGTATCTTTGCTAGTTCACATCTGGTTTGAGGCATATTTTGCAGTGTTTTCTTTGTTATTAATTATACTTTATTTTAATTTAATTAGTAATAATATTACTTTATTTTTAGTATGGCATATTGAAATACGTTCTTTTATGATATCATTTTGAATTTATTTAGACATTTCTGTCGTATGTAATGTTTTTTTTGAGGCTGCACTTCATTTCTATTAGTTATTAGCATTACATCTAATTTATTTACCTTACTCTTTAAATTTTTAATTAATTAAGTCTTTGGTTCTTTATGTAGTTAATTCAATCACCTCTAGGAGGTATTTTTGCTAGTTTATGCCTTGCTTAAGGTATTTTTTGCAGTATTTCTTTAATGTTAAATATACTTTGTTTTAATTTAATTATTAATAACATTGCTTCTTTCAATATAGTTCCACGTTTCACATTCACTTATGAAATCATTTTTGAAATTATTTAGACATTTCTGTCGTATGTAATTTTTTATTAGGCTGTATTAATTTCCTTGTGCCATAAGCTTCAGTTCTTTGTAATACTTTGAATTTTTTATTTCGTTTTCTCCTTACTTTTTTTTTTTTGGTGGGTGGAAAGCCTTTATGGCCACCGCAAGCTTGGGCCAATCGCTTGCAAGACTGGTATACCTCGTTAAAACCACCCTCTCCCCTCACTTCGCACAACTGGAACCGCCGTAGCATCAACATCAGCAGTGCGCGGGTGCCTACTCGCCCTTGTTCTTACTCACATCGACGTGTGCCTTGCTCTTCAGCTTCTTTGGTCTTCATGATTTCGAGTATCGTACGGTGAATGGTCCGCCAGCATTCCTCGTTGTCAATCATTATATTTATTAAATTGTCCACGCTAACGTCTGTACCAATCTCGAGAGAGGCCCTCGCCCGCAGTTTACTCCATCTGGGGCAGTGGAAAACGGTGTGTTCGGCCGTATCTACATACCCACAGTACATGTAGCTATCCTCGTTGTCTTTTCCGAACCTTAAAGCATAAGCGCGATACACTCCGTGCCCGGACAGCACCTGCGCCAAAAAGTAGTCTGTCCTACGGAACTTGCAACTGATTCACCGTTACACATCCGGGATTAGCCTGTTAGTCCATTGCACCTTGTTCTTGTTTTCATCCCACCGCTCCTGCGAGAGATTGAGCGCGCTCTTTCTTGCGCTGAGTCGATCACGGCCCTCCTGCACCCATTTCCTTTCCCGCGCCTGCACGTCCACCGACATAACCCCAGTAATTACTTGTAGTGCCTCCGCTGATACGGTCCTGAAGGCAGACACCACTCGTAGCAATACCTGTCTCTGCACCCTGTTAAGCGTGGCACAGTACTTCTTTATTTCCACGGCTTTAATCCAAATGGAGTCACCGTATAGCATTATGTTGTGCACTGCTGCACTCAGATCACTCTCTTACAGCTGCTTGGGCCCTTCATAATTGTGTCATAAGTTTACAGAGGCTGCTAGGGTTTTCTCTCTGCTTTTCTCAGCGGCTTTCTGAACGTGGGTCCCGAGGTGCCTTCTGCTGTTCGAAGAATCAAATTCCTAAATAGGTTATCGTATTTTTCGGGTATACGACTGTGCCGTTCAAAGTGAAGGTCACCTGATCCCTCCTTCTCGTTCCCCTGACGATGAGTGCTTCCGTTTTTTTTCCGGCACCAAGATAAGCTTATGTTCCTCCATCCATTTTCCAATTTGTTGTAGACGTTCATTGACCTTAGCCACGAGCTGGTCATCTCTCCAAGCCCCTACGATCAGCGCCAGGTCGTCCGAAAAGGCTATCGTGGCAGCATCCGTCACCAGATCCAATCTTAGAACCCCGTCGTAGAGAATGTTCCATAGGGTTGGCCCCAATACCGAACCCTGTGGGACCCGCGAGTCTGCATCCCACACCACGTCCTTGTCTATCTTAATCCTCCTTCCGCGCAGATAGCTCGATATAAATCTCACTAGATAGCTAGAGATTCTATTTTCCCGTAGTTTCGTTTTGATTAGCCTATGATTAGCCGTATTAAAGGAATTTCTAGACGTCAATCATATTGATGTTTACTGAGGCCACCTCTTTCCCCGAACGGAGGGGGAGGGGGAAGCTCCGTTGCAAACAGCCTCTTCTTTTCAACGCCAAGGTCACAGGGTGTCAATCCTATTTCTAATCTCCTGCAGAATCATCCTTGTGCAATTCTTGTGTGAGGTATTATTCATTCCAGCCGCTGTTAGGTGCATTGTGTTCCTAAACGCTTCCCAGTCCACCGTGATCTTGGAGTCGATTTCGAAGAAGATGTACTGGCGCTCCGTTAAAGATTCAAGATCGAGCACCTCCCAGGCAGTGATGTTCCTTGCCGCCCGTTTTTTACTTACTTAGTTTCAAATTTTTAATTTTTATAAGAGTTCATTTCCGGTCGAGTATGTTCGATGGTTTTCATGTTGTTAGCGCTGTTAAGTGAGTTATTCGCTAAGTGCTTATTGTAAACTTTTCATTTTTTAATTTGTTACCAGCACTTTGTAATAGCTTAAAAATTCACTTTTTTAAATTTTTATAATAGTTCATTTCCGGTCGAGTGTTCGATGGGTTACATGTTAGCGCGGATAAGCAAGTTATTTGCTTAGTGCTTATTGTAAACTTTTGATTTTTTAGCTTGTTACCAGCCTTTTGTAATAGCTATTATAATTCTCTGTTACTTTTAAGTTCTTGAATTTTCCGACTGATATTTGATTTGATAGTGTGGCGGGGTCGTTTCCGGTTTGCTTTGCCGTCTTCGTCGTGTGACGTGGTCGTCGGGCGGGTTGGAACGTCGTTCGCTTCGGTGCGATGGAGATGTTGGGACAAAAAAAATGAAAAAAAATCCTAATATGAGATCTAGACAAATTGCTCGCGAATGTAATATTAGTGCTGTTTTATTAAATTAGCATATCTCAAGAACATTTACTTCACATTTATTACCTTCGCATGGAATTTTATGAATTAATGATTAATAAACACCCCAAACATGAATATTCTTTCAAAAATATAGATACTATTTACCGACGAATAGGTACTTCACTTACTATTGTTAAGTTTTTTAGGATCTGTGTTTGCTATTTTATTTGATTATGGACTTTTAAACCTCTTTTTCATTCTTTTTTCTTTCTTTAATATTGTTTGTGAGCTCTGTCACTGAAATTTATAATTTACGTTATTTGATGCTTGGATATAAAAATAAGTATGAATAGAAGAGAAGCATGACTAGATTTTAGTTATCAAATGAGTATGTATTGTCTTATTATTTGCCTTTTCACTAATACAAATGTAATATTGAAATTAATATTACTTTTACAAACTTCATAAACTGTGTTCACAATAGCTCGCTTAGTTCTTTGGTTATTAATCTGTTATTCAAACCATCAATAGCGATATAATAGTGAGTTCTAGCGAGAAAAAGAATATCCACCCTCATTTTAATTCGGCTGAGCTATACTAATTTGCCGAATGTAAATAAATTTGTGCTGCGTAGGTCCGTCTATAGCAGAAGTCCTTCTCATTTCCAGTTGCCCAGAATGCAATCCACTGCTTACAACTTTTCACCCTGCATAATATAGTGACTCATGAAAATTGTACTCTAAATCGAACAATCACATAACTAGTCATAGGAATAGAGAAACAAGAGCAGCAGCTTACAGAAAAGGAAGGTTGTATAAAATCAATTTTATAGCTACAGAAAATGAAATATCGTCACAATGTTCTATGATGAAAATCGTTCGCATCGTAAGTTAGCATACTTTGATTTTTGTCAAAACAAGAAGAATTTAATGATGAACGACATAAAATATTAATATCTTGCAAAGAAACAAATATACATTGAATGTCGTTTTCTAGAAGTGAAGCGAGTGCCAAGAAGATATTACATTGTATTAAAGAAACTAATATTCATTATGGTTAGAGTTCGAACCGTGAATGAACAATTAATAGTTAGAGTTAATGCGCTACAGTAAACGCCAGTTGAACTAATGACATAATAGATCATAAATTAATGACAAGATACGTCTATAATATATAATTGTTTAGTATTGGCATCCATTAAGAAGTTTATGTACAATGGAGAAATATACCACTAATACTGTTTATAAAATTATACAGTGAGGCCGCAAATTGTAACCTCCCCTTCATAACTACTATTGAAAGGAATGAGATAGAGCAATGAAACAAAAACGCTCTCTATTTTACATTAGAAGCATATCTCTATCGGCACATCACTAATTGTCTCCAATTTTACTTTGGTTTTTGTTTTATTGGTTTATCTCATTCCTTTCGAAAGATAGAAGGGGCGCCACAATTTACGGCCTCACTGTATATATTGAGTAGTTACGGTATAACGTTCAGTTGTTTAAAATAGATATTATTAATTTTCTTGACAGTTAATGCAAAATGTAAAATTTTACTTTTTTGCTTGTAATAGTACACTGAGAAAAGAGATTGCATTAAATGAAAAGTTTTATAACTTTTCTCAGAAAAGTGTTTATTTTAATTGAAAGTAGCGTGTTGTTTTGCCGGAAGACTATTTTCTTCTGGAGTACATGCTTTTCGACGAAAAGTAACCGTAATTATATGGAATGCACCTTAGTTTTAATTAATATTTTATAATGTCTGTATAAGTTCTGTTTAAGTAAGACAATACTCATTACATATTATATTATTCTTATATACATATTTAACAACATATTTTAATTTCTTTTAAGTATGTTATCACATTATTGAATTATAAACATTATTTTAAATAAAGAAGCCGGACGTTTTGCTTTATTTCCGTGGACACGTATGTATATATTGATTTAAAACTTTTATCTTTTAACGGAAAATACAAGCACCTGTATTCAAGCTGAGTGCTTTTTTACGCGGAAATATTTAGTTTTAATCATGTTACTACGTGCATAAGTCTCAGATGAACAAACAATAATGAATAAAGCTGTAAACTTCCCCTAGACCCCTCACCACACACTGCACTAAACTGGACGTACGTTTCTGAACTAAGATCAGTGTTTTTTGCTGATGATGATAGCTTTGCTATCGAAACGTACGTCCAGTTTAGTGCAGTTTGTGGTGAGGGGTCTAGGGGAAGTTTACAGCAATGCCAGTACCACAGTTTGGAGTATTTCTGTTAATAATGAACAAAAGTAAATATTTTTCGCGCGAGGTTGAAGAAATTTCGGAGATAATTGGAATCTTATCAGTTAATACAGATTTACTTGTAGGCCAAGGAACTTTACAGCAGTATATAGCATTTGAAGATTTTAAAACTCTTATACACGCAAAAACGATCTTGTTGTTTTCAACCATTTTTCATGTATTTGGTTACAGTTACTAAATCATTACTTGATTTAGGAATATTAAAAATATTCCTGTATTCAATCAAACAAATAATTTGCTTAGTAGATTTATTTGAAGCTAGCGCATTATTTATTAATTTAACTAAATATTCATATGGAAGTAAAAATAAATATCGCATTTTATTTTCGTATAGCAGTTTTCTCCCCATATAGTAGCAGTAGATGAGCAGAGATATACTTATGTGTAGTAGAGAAATTGACGCATAGATGGCGCATCTCCTATTTCATTCCAGTAACAGATAATATTTCGCACAAAATAGGCTGGAAACTACGATCGTAACATACTAATTGGTATATTTACCAGATCGACATCTGATAAGAGTCATCGCCATTGAAAGGACGATTTCTTTAAAGGCACATTAGAGTACTTAGGATGGTCACTGTGACCAACGGCATTTTGTTGTGCTTACGGTTAACTTTAAAATTAATAAGTGTTATAAGAAAGGGAAAAAACCTTTTGAATCAAAATGCTTACGGTTCTCTGCAAATCTGCAAAGTTTTCAGGTTCAAAATAAAGAGGACTTGAATCCACTATCAATATCTCACTGAAAAGAATAAACTATTTCAACGAAAAATATATTATTTCCGAAGAAATGGGTGAATTTAAAATTATATTCCTTTTCAAGGAAACACTAAATCATGTTGGCCATATAGAAAACGTAAAAACCTTTGATTTAATGCAATTCCTTTTAAATAAAAAGGATACCGATCAGTGTATTCGCCATAAATCTCTTGCAAAAGTTCTCCAGATTATAAACAATAAACAAATTCTATTAGGTATATTAATAAATTTAATGCAATTCCTTTTAAATGAAAACGATATTTCTCTCAGTGTAGTATATTTCAAACCAAGGGAGGAAAGTGCTCTATTGCAGGTCGTGGGCAAATATTATAAACCGTAATTGTAATTGCCCAAGGCCTGCAATAGCACTTTCCTCACGTGGTTTGAATACTATTTTTTTCCCAGCCAGTCCAATTTTAACTAAATGTCTAAAAATAATAAGACATACCTGTGAGTGACGTGATAGATAGTAGGCTTAATCTGTCAAATGTTTTTTGAGAACTGTCAAGTTAGCGTCGTTTTAAAAGTGTTTAATAAGAGTTTAATTGAAATTTAATACCTAATAATTTAGCAATTGTCTCATAAATGGGCTCAGATTGGGTCTAATGTATTAATGTCATCTATCAATAATGTTACATATGTATTATAAAATGTACAGTTTCATCATGTCAATGTCACTTACTTTCCGCCCTAGGGAGGAAAAATACAACTTTCCTCCCTCAAATGAGAAAGGAAAGTAGACACTTTCCTCGCTGCTGGGAAAAAATATATTTTAAAGTGCTGCCTAAAATTATCAACCAAAACAATTCTAAAATCGGTTATTATTCAATTAGCGGGTTTGAGATAAAATCGATTTCTAATATCTGGTGATTTTCTCGGCTTGTATACTTACTTTCAACCTTGTTTTCCTTTATGTGAACGTACGAGGAAGAAAATTAAGTTTATATTTATTAAATCTATGTGTATGCCAGACATTGAATCCTGCAATTCGTCTGTGGTTGCGTAATATCGGCACTAGAGTAGGAAACAATAATACGGGTACAGTTTAATTTGATTGAACATATTATGTTGCAAAAGATGTTATTAGGTGCGAAAAATAAATACGAACACCTCGATTATATATTGTTCCATATACACCTATGCAACTACAGGTACATAAATACACTTTCATTTTCATTTGTGCTGCATTAATAAGGATTTGCTGCTATGCATGTACACGTTCGTGTGTTAGTAAGTTTGGTATTAAATTAGCATATCTACAATGATACTTATAACAGCATAAAAGTTTTAGCGCGCATGCCCGATGAAGAATAACTTACACCTTAATAACTTAATCAACATAATTTCACAACTATGCTCATAACGCATAAGATTGAGCAAATACCTTGAGGAATTGTGCATACCTTTATTACTCCTAATATTTAATGTAGTCTCAGCAAGAGTATAAATAAATAAAAATATTCAATATATCAATAGGCTATAACAACTTCTGGTTTTCGTTTCCTAACTGTATATTTGTTATGTGGGTATTATGTTTGCATTTTCTTGAAAACATTGCTTCTGATTGTAATATTTGAGTTGATAAGGCGATGACAAAAGCAGATTTCAATCGACTCTAAACGAAAAACAGCCTGTTACAGGGTCTCCACTTAGCGTTTAGTTTAGACAAAACTCCAATCCACTAGTGTTAGTGGATGAAACTGCAGTAAAGCATGTGGCCTAAATGATGAATCGCAAAATTCAAACCTTCGAGTGCTCAAAAATGAAAGCTTTTGTTACATTGTAATGTTACGAAATAACTATTCCTTCACATGCTGAACGATCTGCGCCTCTTCTTAAAGAGCCACGGGGTCATGACCCCACCATTGCAAATCAAATTATTAAAAAGCTTTTATTTTCTGTAAAAAATACCGATAAATACACATACACACAACCACATTCAAGTATAAAACGCACGTTGCGATTCCCATGATTTGATGCATCGAAACACGCTTTGTATTTATTTATGCAGACAAGCAGCGAGCGGGGAGCCACATCCAGATTGGCTCCGATTTTAAACGGTTTGTAGGTTTCCGCGCAGAGGTAGCGGGAAAGGGTTGGTCGGACTATTCGCAAAAATTACATTGAAGTGGGGCAACCGTATCTTGACCCGCTGTCCGTTGGTCGAACGAGTCACGCGGTAGTTAGCATATGTTTCCTAGACACGTCATCAGTATACGTCAGTTATCGGCACTGTAGAGAAAGGGTGTTGCCTTCTATCACGGTAGGGAAATCTAAAGCAAACGTGTGAGAAGCATATATAGATATCGCTGCATATGGGTTTCGGTTTAGACCAGTGGCGGCTCGTGGTCGAAAACGTAGGGTGTTCACAAAATCAAGAACATGCAAATTTTTAACTAAAATCCAATCATTTTTTTCGTACATGTCCTTCTTAAATTTTCTTGTAAAGTCTCTAAATTTGCCCTTTGTAGTTTGCGTCAAATTAAGTTCTGGTTTTGGTCCACCCATACTTTTAACTTGAATTTTTTTGTTCATAACTAAACGAATTAAAATTGTCTTTCAAATATTGCACAGTAAAACTGTTCGCATCCAAAGTTCTTATTTATATATTGTTTAGTGTTTACTTACAATACTACTTTGTTTGTTTTGTGTGCATTTCATTATCTTTTTTACGTACTGTATACTTCATTTCATTACTTTTTTTACGTACTATATATATTCTTTTTTGTTTGTCGGCTGCACCAAAGCGCATTAGTGGCGGCTTTGCTTTGTCGGCTTTTTGCAGAGGGATTTAACGATGCGGCGTAGTTTTTAACTACGGCTGCGCTGTTGCCAATTTATTTTTGTTTTTCTAAAAAAATCAATTATTATTTGTATCTTTGAAATGTACGTTTTTTGGAAACAGTTAAAGATTTACGAGTTTATTACTTAAACTCGTAACTGATTTTATGTGCGCGGGTTTAATAAACGTATTGCTGTAGATGAAGTACCTCAAACGAAAATTTAAATCAGTGTTTTAAATAAAATAGATAGTTTTTTTTAACACATATATGGTCTAATTTCCTTTTTTTTTACAAAGTTAAATTTAATATATTTATAAATTAATTTAAATTGTTACAACCATGATTATTGTGCTAATTATATCAACTTTTATCATTTACAATTCTTCGAAAATCTTCTTATACCTAAAACTAAAATATAAAATTAAATTTAATACAAACCTGTATTAATTACTCATCTAAACTGCACGAGTGTGATTAAACATTGAGCACTGGCTTAATATCAGTAACAAATTAATAGCTTAATATATTAAAATTTTTAAATTTCAAGCTAAAGAAAACAACACATGTGGGCCACCCCGATATCTATATCTATAATGTTATATATAGTCACGAAAATTCTGTTAAAACATAAGTATAAAGAAATACACCGTTATCCTAAAATATCAAAACAACTTTCAAATGAAAATAACATTAAATTAAGAAATTTATTCAGATAATTGTTTTTTTTTAAATAAAAAACTACAGCAGTATGGTATTTAATAAATTAAAATAATTACGCACCCTTGGTTTTATTATAAAACTGTCACCAACAAACAGTATTAGTTCTTATGGTAGTTACGACCTGTGAACGGTGAGTCATTCATAAACAAAACATATATAATATAGTTTATCTGTAAAACACGATATCTGAACGTTGATGTCGATCGATTTATTAACGTGACCCGAGAACGCAACGAAAGCGACCACAGGAGCACACTCAATTTGTGCACCGTTCATAAGGAATCTGCCGCATCCCTCCCCACCTCCGCTCGTCCTTTATGCGGCAAGGTATTGGATAAAATGAACGTAGTCCCGCCTACTCGGCGCACGTGCTCCGTCATCGGTCGCTTGCTCGCGATGTACATATATAATACATATGTATGGAAAGGAACGTCGCGTCGTTTATTCGTTTCGCTGCGTTATATTTCACAAATATATTAAGATCGAGCAATAGATGTTATTAGTTATTAGTAATCGATGATTTGTTTAGGGCGTTCACGTGCCAATGTGCTCGTATACAGAAACCGCCACTGGTTTAGACACCTCCCCGCAATAAAAACTGTGTTTAAGAATATTTAATATTTATTAATTATGGTAATAAAGTATTATTACAATGATTCTAGGATGGCATCGCGCGCAAATTAATAACTACGGTATTTTAAGATGAACCACCATTCATACCTTTCTTACGGTAAAAATTATGAAAATGAAAATTCACATAATAGTATTTTAAGTAAAAAACCATTTGCTTAAGTAAACAAACAAAGAAAACAAAAAATGTGTTTCCCATTCTTCGTAGAAACACGTCCGTTTACGCTTAGAATATCTATTATATTTTACTCGACGATCCACGCTTAAATAACTCAAGTGCTCTGTGTCGTGTTCAGTGTGTCCATTGCGTGTGTGTCTATTACAATTGTAAACGATCTATTAATTTTTTGTAAATTCTATTACCCTATTAGTTTTTGTGAAAATCTATTACATTAGTTTATGTTAAAATAAAAAACACAAAATCATGTTTGCTTGCTTCTCTTTTTTGTGTATTTTTTCAAGACGTTCACAATCATGTTTTTTTTTTTGCTATTAGCAGGCAATTTGGAGCGAAGCGAGAGAGACGAGAAAGGGAGAGAGAAACAAAACTACTTGATGGCGTAGAATCCGAATCTGCAATACAAAATGAGGGTTCCCATTTAAGATTTCAAAGTTGTCCCCCCTCCCACTCTGGAGGGTAAGGTGGGGAATCGAGTTCGACACCATTCAGTGAACCCTCTACATTATAACAATTCTTATTAAGATCTTTTTTTGATTTGATGCAATGTTTTATAGATATTCCGTTGCCTCAAGATAAAAAAAAACTCACCCAGTATAATATATAATATATAATATAATATATAATATACAATATATAAAATATAAATACCGGGTACTCCACGTAAGTGGTTCATTAAAAGTTTATGATGTTCTATTATTTACTTATATTTGCGATTTTGGCACCATTATCTGTTCGATTGGAAATGGACGTCAACTTTGTTATTTTAAATAGAATGATCGAATTTTTTGTTCGTTTTTGGATTCTACGACCACAAATACGTCAGTTTTCATTAGCTATTCCTATAGCTACATGTCGCCGTTTTTGAGTTATTTAAGTTTTTCTTTTTTTAGTCATAATCATTACATCATTGAGAAATTAATATCTCGGTTAATACTGCAAGTAGAGACTGCAAATTTGCTATATTATGAATGTAGATATAACCCTAAGAAACGGTACACACACTTTACATTCTAACATACAGGGTGTTAAAAACCTGAGGAACAAAGTGACATATTTTCAAATGTAGAAAACTCAATTTTTTTAAATAGAACACCTGTATTTTAATTCGAAATTAGGAAGTAAATATAATCCGCTATCACTTTATGCCGGCGTTCCCTATACCTATCTTTAATAGATTTTGAGATTTGAGCGACTTTTTGTTAAACAGACTAAGTAGCCCTATCTTTAAATGTTTGTAGCTGGCTCTGAATGGGATTAATGTCAAATTCATTGACTAACCATAAGTGTCTATGTATACCATCGTAATTACACTTTTGTACAACGCAGTATTAATGGAAATGACTATTCGAACAGACATTCTTGTATGGTTATTCAAAAATAATACATGAATTTAACGTGAATCCATTTCAGAGCCAGCTACAAACATTTAAAGATAGGGCTACTTAGTCTGTTTAACAAAAAGTCGCTCATATCTCAAAATCTATTAAAGATAGGTATAGGAAATGCTGATATAAAGTGATAGGGGATGATATTTACTTCCTAATTCCGAATTAAAATACAGGGTGTTCTATTTAAAAAAATTGAGTTTTCTGCATTTCAAAATATGTCACTTTGTTCCTTAGTTTTGAACAGCCTGTATGTTAGAATGTAAAGTGAACGTACCGTTTGTTAGAGCTATATCTACATTCATAACATAGCAAATTTGGAGTTTCTACTTGCAGTATTTAGCAGATTATGACTAAAAAAAAAGAAAAACTTAAATAACTCAAAAACGGCAACATGTAGCTATAGGAATAACTAATGGATACTGACGTACTTATTATCGTAGAATCCAAAAATGAATAAAAAAATTAGATCATTCTATTTAAAATAACAAAGTTGACATCCATTTCTGGTCAACCGCAAGTGATATTTTGGTTAAACTATTTTACATTTATAGTTCCAATCGAACAGATAATGGTGCCGAAATCTCAAATATAAGTAAATAATAAAACATCATAAACTTTTAATGAACCACTTACGTGGAATATCCTGTATAATAAATTAGTTAGCAATAAACGAGCTAATAAATTACTGCAAGCTGAGCTAATGGGGGAAGAGTTGACTCGAAACTGGCCCCATCACTCAGTATTGTCTCAAGCCACCACTGAAAGACAGGAAAACTGTCAAATTGATAGTAGGTCTACTAACTGATCATTGTAGGTTAAATAGGCATATGTATGTACAACATAGGGCTGGTAGATGAAGCTACTTGGAGATTCTACCAAGAGGAGGAAGAAACACCAGCTCATGTGCTGTGCTAATGCGACGCGACGGTCTGGCGTGAGCAAAGTTTCTAGTAATGGGCGTGGAGAGCCCTACAGCTAACACCTACACAAAGGAGCTACGCTTAAGGATGATAGGCCTAATTAGAGAGCGTCTACTTGGAAAAAAGGGAGCACAACAGATCTGAAAAGGTCGCAGTGAAACAGATCCATGGTTCACCCTAACTCCAACCTAACCTAACCTATATAGAAAGATGTAACTTGCCAGTATAAAACTTTACATATTCATAAAAATATTATTATAAGAATATATATCATGACTAATATGCTTAATTTGTTACTATTGGGCACATCCTTATACTATACATTAGTAAAAAGAGTATCACAAGTCAGTTCAATACACGGATATTCATTTCACTTTCTCCATCTACTAAAAATCGACCTTCTACTCGTAACAAATGAAGAACAAAAGCGATACAGTCGACACATAACTTTGTGGGAAGACAGCCTAATTCTTTAGGTAACCGCAATAATTAATAGTCGAGTATAATTTGAGCAACGATCGCTTAGAGAAGCAGTGTATTTCACACACTAGGTTTATACTGTAACTTCTTCCATAGTCAATTACATAATTATGTTGAATATTCAAATTAATAAAATCAGATTGTGAACCGTATAGTTCTCTATACAAAAACGCAGGATATCCGTTAAAACTATTATATGAAAAGGTACAAAAAAAAAACACATAAATTTAACTCAGTTTGTAACATATTTGTCGAATAACCTCTAACTTTTACGAAATTTAGATAAGAATAATAAAAATCATAATAGTCTCACCTCGTTTGGTATGCTAAATAAGCTGATATACAACAGTGCGAATAACGAGGGAAGCATGCCGAAAAATTATTAGATTTACGCAACAAAAATCCATGTCTTATCTTTAATTAGATCTGCGATTTCTTAGATTCTAACGAATAAGGAACACATTACGACATTGTGAAATCTTTTCGCTGTCATGAAGAAGACATACAAAAGTTTAATTTACAGTTGTGTGGAATAGGCCGTAAATGTAATTCATAACAACGCATTTAACAACATGCACATATTGGAAATCTTTCATTTACGCTACGGCATAGCCTACCTAAAAGGATAGCTTTCGTGTATTGGCATTTAATTCAAATTGAAGAGCACGCAAGTTGTTTGTTAACTATCCTTCGAGTTTTGTAATAATTCTGACGTTAATGGATCTTTTACGAAAAAATATGTTCATACGAATATTTCAGTACTAATTATATTTTTAGAGAAGACGAAAGAGCGAAACACTCAAGGAAATTACTAGTAAGTCAAGGGAAAATCGTTACATTGTTCGTAAATCGATTATTCTGTTTATTATGCTATGCAAATAATAAACTTCTTAGCGTAGTCAAGCAAATTTGTGTATTAATCGACATAAGGATTATTACAAAAACATGAAATGAAGGATAAATGTCGGTGACAAAAGGTAATTATTAAAGCACGGATAAACGCGTTCGGAGAAACGGGGAGCGGGAAACTCAGTGGCGTCGCCTACACGCAGTCTATGACTAGCAACTTGCATATGTATCTACATACATATGTACCTACATAGTTTTGCCACAGAATATCGTAACAACCAGAATGCAAACTCTTTGTCGGCTCTTTTGATCTGAGTGGGCAAAATTTCGTGACCTTGATGTCAGTGTCTCGGGCGAGAAGTCAGAGTCGGCTTCGATAAAATTCCGTGCCTGACAGGACCTAACTGAAGTGAATTTCGAGAATATGATACATACCTACGATAAAATGAAAGAATATCGCTTATTTTTACAATTATTTTACTTTCTTTTCCATTATTTTCATATTTTATCGACTTGCACTTGATAATACTATTTAAATTAACATACGAATATAAACTTGAAGTCAGCGACGTGTGCCTAATGCAAAGAGCGAACATAGCCGGAACCACAAGTTCTCGCCCGATTTAATGGCGGATCAAGCTGCGCGATGAGAATGCGCGAACCCTTCCCGCCAAGCCAAGTTAATGTTCTGGTTGTTAGATATTCTGTGGTTTTGCGAAGTTAGTAGAGAATATTATGTAAGGTTCTGTATTCACATGTAAGAGAACTTCATATTTACAAAGGAAAATCTAGAAAGTATTATGTGGTTACAAATTTTAACTTATTAAATTACAATGAAAATTAACATAATTTAGTAAAAAGAGCTTCCCCTGTTTTTGGCCTAGTTGCATTAATATTTTGAATAGAAGTCTTGAGGTAGGGGCGTTGATTGGATTTATTAAGATTTAATGCAATTTTTTGATAATCGTTTAAATTTAACGTGCCGCTAAATATAACAAATTTACCATCATTTTCAAATGTATTGTGGAAAATTACAATGTTTTGATATTAATAATATGTAAAATTATTTCAAATCAATGTAAAAAGAACTTACCCAAGTTTTTGTTTTATTATTTTAAATAGTGACTCTTTATTCCTGCTTGTTTTATCTTTTTTTTAATAAAATACAAGAAATAAAGATAATGTTACTATTACCTATTTAAATGAGTAATACAATTAAATATATTTTATCTTGTTACAGTGCTTAAGAGGTTTTCAAAATATAAATTATTTTAGCAATTCTTACTTTTCAATGAAAGCCTGAACGGAGATATTTGAGTGCTGCAGAAACATAAATAAACAGCTACATCTAAGACGCTGCCAATGCGTAGAATATTGCGAAAGCACAGCTGCGTTGTGGTTCGTGCCGAACAAACAAGTTATGTATATATGCGTCATCGCTGTGCATTGAAATATATATTCCATGTGATTTACGGGCGCATGTAGTTTTTATATATGGGCGTGTTTTTCTTACTCGGTCAAAACAACTAGAGGAATTATACGGGCAATCGGACAACTTTCTATCGACACCCGTATGTGCGTGTGTTGGCCACTGTTCGCCCGGACCGCAGACCTCTTTGCTGTGGTAATTATTGCTGTAGCTTCTTGGTATAGGCACAGCGAGAGAAAAAAGTTTCCGCGTAGTAAAAAACTAACATCCGGCAGTGTCTATTGCCGCCAGCCGAAAAAAAATACTTAAATTCTTTTCATTTATTTTATTCAATAATGCCCGATATTTACAATATATCCCGTAAAAATTGTGTTCACGTCATACTTTTCTTTATTACCAAGCTACGCGGAAACATTTTTCTCTTGCTCTACAATAAGCCTGCAAAATTTATAGTACAATCGAGAAAAATAAAATGATATCATCAACAATAAATTCTTTTTATTTCCCAAACATGTCTACGCATTTTTATTGCAAAACGGCATTCCTAACACTGCACAATTGAACTTTTCCTTCAAGTGTACCCTAGCATCGGTTTTACACACTTTTAGGAATATATTTACACTTGTTAATTCGGGTGGGTCGGGTAATATCGCTTGATTGGATTATGTTTCGGGACGAGATTTCCCGTACCGATGCTTATCGGGAACTCGGGAAATCGGGATTCTCGATAGCTTGAAATCGTCAATGTACAGGTATTTAAATGTGTCCCGTGAGTTTATCGTAGCTTTGAACAACCAATGGGGCACAAGATGCATTAAGAATGTTTTAAATGTTCTCTTTTTGACACCGGAAGGGATGAGAGGGGAAAGATGATTTTCTTGAATGATAAAATTATTCTTTCCCAACACTGGGTGGAGGACGCCTTAAATATGTTTTAATCATATTTTATTAACATGGAGAAACACAAAGAATGAGAGGGGGAAAGGGATGATTTTTTTTTAAATATCTTTATTTTTTTCAGAATATCAGGAAAGGGGACGCATCAAAAATGTTTTAAATTATATATTTTTGAACATTGGAAAGCGTGAGAGGGACAGGGAGATGATATTAAGTAATGATTTTTTTTTCTTAAAAGAAAAACAACGGAAGAAAGAACGCATTAAAAATGATTCAAATCATATTTTTTTTAACATTGGAAGTATTGGGTAAAATCGAGTAAAGGTTCCGGAACAAACGAGTACTTCTTTTATGTTCCGGGACATTGCAGTGAGTTAGGCAAATGAATGTACAGACTGTTTTGTAGGAAGAAACTCATTTTATTTGTATGAAACTTGGAATACATGCATACATTTTAGCAATTTTTTGCAAGAAATGCTAATACTTCAAAAACTATTAATAATAGGTATACCAAACCTTAATGTCAATCGATGTAGAGTTTTACGCTGCATTCAAAGCTGTAGTAAAAAATACCGTGTTCCATTTGAAAGAAAAAAGTTTTGTTAGCTTAAAAGTATCCACATTGAAGGCGCGTTTTTGAACATCCTGTATATGATTCAGTGATTATTGCTATAATACCTCATAGCTACGTCCTTGTATTTACATCGACTTTAGTAGAACCGCTAAATATCTGCTATCTGATGAAATATTTGGTTTTATTTGAAAGAGTGCAAATGTCAAGAAAATCAACGAAAATGAAAATATCTCAAAAATGGTCAAGTTTAGGGATAGGGAACCTTGATATAAACTAGTTATAAATAATAATAATAATAATAATTTATTTATTGTCATAGTTCAATCTGAACACGGACACTGTCAATAATGTTACAAAAAATAGTAAAATAGTAAAAAAAAAATATACTATATATAATTATCACACATCTGCACATAAATACTTAACTACACAGAAATTCATAATACTATAAAAGCAGTTTTCAAGGAGATTTTTTTTTAATTTTGTTTTAAATAGCGACTGGGGTTGCAATGATTTAATCAAATCAGGTAACTATTGTATATTTATACTGGCCGGAATATCTGGGACTCATTTCATATAATTGTGTTCTGTGTGTCGGTATAGATAAATTAAGACGTTGTCGTGTCTGCATGTTGACTCGCCAAATTCATTACACCGATAAAAATTATACCATTCCATTTAAAATAAGAAAGTTGATATCAACATCCTGTATACTGAAAGTGCTATAAAGTTAAAAATATTTTCCTTAAATAGACCACAGTGGGCCATGACTACACTGCAAGTTTCAAAATCAAATTCCTGCTAGAAGTTAAAAAAAAATTAATGACCCACTTCGGTGGGACACCTGTATATATATCGTACGTAGGATATCTGTATACCAAAAATATCGAAAGTAAAATAGCAATATATCGGAAACAAAATATCCATTAATACAGAGTATTTTTACCGTTCCTTTGTGGCGAAGAAATATGGCAAAATTAAAAATAGGTCAGACCTCGGAATTTTTATCTGTATAAGTCAAAAACTTTTTTCTTAGTTCGTTGAAAGAACAAAGTACAAGCATAGATAAATCACATACGCACATTGTTGTATAGTGCATGTCCTAAGTACTCTATTTGCTGCGACAAGTTTATTTAAAGTCGACCATTGTCATTGATTTGCCTTTACGGAAAATAAACATATGTACTTATTATTATAGTAGGTACATCTATTAAGAAAACATCACAAATACATTTACGCACCAATTCGCTTTTAAAACGTATTAATTAACATTAAGGACATGAGGTGCTCTACGTGAAACCTTACTTTTGAAAATGGTAAATACTGTGCGGGTATCTATAAAAAACACAATTAACTATAAATCTTAGATGGTTTATCTAAAGTTTTCATTCCTCTTTGCTCGTCATTGAGTTCCTTTATTGTAGTAAGGCAAACATACCTTCGGCGATTTCATTCAAAGAATGTTGTATGTAACCAAACATTGGCGTTTTATAATTAATTAGCAAAAAAAAAAAAAAAATTGCTTAATTATTCCAATGTAAATTTAAATCTATTATGTCGGTACTTACTAAACAATTAAAATTCACATTTGTCTTTAATAGCCATAGTATATTACAGTTCCAGTACGTAATTATTATTTAAATAATAGTACAGTGGTTTGCTTAAATTAATGTATTAACTCCAGTAGCTTTGTTCTTACATATAAATAGAAGTAGATAAGTAAATAGGAAGGAAGGCACTTTTGACAACACTCTATGTAAGGCCGCCAAAAAAGCATTAATTAATAGGAAGTAGACGATGCGACCTTCAGATGGATGTCGCAACTGCTTTCTATCAGATTAATGGAAGCGTAGGTGGAGCACATCTCGCTTAGCACGACCAGATGATGTAGACCAAGAAAAGTTAGAGCCCTACTTACAGATGTGGGACCTGACATCTATGCAGCTAACAATAAGTGATGTACGTTTCTCTTTTTAATAACTATTTTATTAACATGCCTCTATTGACATTGGGTAATAATACATCAAACAATGGTAAGTAGCAGGTATTCACCAGAATGCAATAACTCATTTTTCTGAAACCTTTCGATGAAAATGAATTATTGTTAATGTTAAACAAATGTTACGCAAATGTTTAATAAGTTGAGTAACAAGATGAGCTGGCCCTGATGAGGTACCGATGTAATTCCTTAAACAAATCGTGATCTATATTGCAAAGCCCATTTTATATTTAGTTAACTTACCTGTGACATGGGATGCTTTTCGAGTGAAAGTACGCAAAGTAGTGCAATTTTTTAAAATAGAATGATCCTCAAGAATATATTACTATCGAGAAGACTATTACTATTGTTCGAATTAATTTCTTGGTAATAGCGGATCCATAATAAAAACATAAAATTACTTTTTTATATTCACTCTGACGTTTCGCTAACGTGCATTAATTTTTTCTCAAATTATGTGGTAAAACACTCAACTAAAATTTTATATATGAAAAAAAAACACTATTATTTAAACGTTAATTATTTAGTAAATTAATCTTAACTATATCTAAAAATTTAATTTATTAAGTAATTAATATTTAAATAATATGTTTTTTTCATATTTGTATAGAATTTTAATTCAGTTTGCACCACATAATAATAAATACCGAACCTTCAGAAGAAATGTCAAACAAAAAGAAAATATTTTGTGTTTTCATTATGGATCCATGTTTGCCAAGATATTACTAGGTGAACGCTATAACTAACTACAGACCTGTACAGCTTTTTTTTCTAAAATATTTAAATATTGCTTTCTTGATCGACTCTTAAAATGTATAGATAAAAATAATCATATAACGATGCAACAACATGGTTTTCGATCGGGCAATTTCAACTGCTTCGGTTCTTTTGAGTTTCTATGAAGAATTGTTAAACTATATTGAGGATAATGATCGCCTACTGAATGACTTTTGTGATTTGAGTAGAACTTTCGAATCTGTTAATAAATTAATCCTGCTATTCAAATTGTACTCTTATAGTATCCGAAGAATATCGTACAAGTGGTTAAAATATCTTTTCTAAGCAACAGATCAATATGTTAGTATTAATTACAGACGCAACAACTCAATCTTAAAATAATACCCACAATGTCATGGCATTAATGCAAAATTCTCGCAGGGTTTTATTTTCGGACCTGTTTTATTTCTACTTTACAGTAATGATTTACATTTTGTTGTTTCTGATCAACGCCGACTAGATACCCAGACCTTTTACAAGGAGTGGGAAAAGGTAGCGTGTCGGGGTGTTATTTACATTGACTAGTTTACATAAAAAGGTTTACGAATCCGTTTAATCTAGATGATTTACATGCTTAATTTTTTTTATTTTACGTATTTTATTAGTTTTTAATTGCCCCTGCAGTTTTAAAAACGATTAATAAACCGTGTGTAAAAGCTAAGGTTAGTGGCCATAACATTTACATTCTTTGTTATATATTATATTGTATTAGGTTTAATTGAAGTAACCATGAAAGAAGACTCCAATGGACATCATGCTATTGTGCCATTCGCTCTTGCAAGATAAATTGTGATGTTAACGATGACCGCAGTTTCTTTTAGATTTTCGAATGAATCTATTATACACAACAGTATACAGTACAGAAAGTACATGGATAAGAATAACTATTGTCGTTGTGCAGAGGTTCCTAGATCACATTAAATCTATTTATTTGTTAGATACTCATTCACATACTTTGTTGTTTATTATATTGTATTTAGGTTTAAATGAAATAAACATGAAGGAAGACTCCAATGGGCATCATGTTATTGTGCCATTCGCTCTTGCAAGATAAATTCTGATGTTAACGATGGTCGCAGTTTGTTTGGATTTTCGAATGAATCTATTATACATAACAGTATACAGTGCAGAAAGGGCATGGATAAGAAGAACGTAGCGTAGCGTAGCTCACTGAAGACGGCACGGCTGTCGGAATTGAGGGCCGTGGACACTGCCTTTTTCAACCTCAGAAGGATAGTAATAATTTTCCGACTATTAGTAACAAGGTCTTTTGTCTTACTTTTAGGCCCTGCTCCCAGAGTAACGTTGTTCCATGATTTTCCCTTGCTCATTGGCGAATGCTGGAAAATAATTAAAGTTGTTTCATGAGCGCAAACATAATAACAACTGTTATCTGACCGATTTATTACACTTTTGTTATTACTGTTAACAATCATTAGGGACATTATGTAGTTGGAATAGGGATCATCTAGTACATCGGTTCCCAACGGAGGCGGTACCGCCTGCTAGGGGGCGCTGGAGTTTTTCGTAGGAACGATAGCAGGTCCAAAGGGAAATGGGAGGCATTATGACAGTCAAGGGGGCGGTCGCGGCGTACCTACCTAATTAGAATTTTAATATAATAAAATACTTTGAAAAGACATCTATTTTCATGAAAAAAACATATTATCTAGCCGTCTAAGATGTTTATCTTTTATTATCATGGCTTAATAAACATTAAAACATTTAAATAAGCATTAAATATAAACTAATTGATTCGTTTTAGGACTGTCGGTAACAAGTCTATGCAAGTTGGTAAGCAAAAACGTGATTTACGCAATCAAGCATGTTTCGACAAAAATACGGGAACTTGTAACGACTGTTTGCAGGGTAAGTGCACCGGGGCACCGCAAACAAACAAAGGCATACAAGTTGTTGCGTGCTCGAAATCAAATCTTTAAAAGGCAGGGATAGCTCTTCTAATGTCTTATTCTTTTTGTGTGCTTCGCCAGTGATCCACACTCGCGCGTGACTGATAAAGTAAAGAAGTCATTATAGTCATTAGTTTTACAATTTTCTATAAATCAGTTGATAAGTTAATGTATTGAAATTGTGAATTCCAAAATGTCTGAAACTAAGAAGAAATGTCGGCGGTACAACATTGAGTATTTGAAATATGGATTTACGCAATCTCCAACAAACCAATTATTACCTATGTGTTTGATTTGCCAAAAAGCGTTTTCAAATGAAGCCATGAAGCCTTCTAGGCTGCAAGAGCATTTAAATAAAATATATGCTGATAAAAAGGAAAAAATCTTATCCTATTTTCAAGGACTTGAAAAGAAATATTTAAAACAGCCAACTATATCAAACCTCTTTGCATCGTGTTCTAAACAAGAAGATGATGGACTACGGGCTTCATATAATATTTCATTATTAATCGCAAAAGCGAGAAAGCCATACACAATTGGTGAGGAATTAATTATGCCGACAGTCAAAGAGGTAATCGAAAATGTTCTTCACCATAAGACGCCATCAGATATCATCAAAGAAAATTCCTTTGAGTAATAATACAGTGCAAAGAGGAATCGATGCATTGGCTATAGATAGATAGATTCTTTATTGTCTCAAGCTTAAAAGTAGCTGGACAGTGTCATAAAGTATAATAAAAATATATATATACAAAAAAATACACACATTATACAAATATATAAATAAATAGATATGTAAAGAGGACAGTTTCTTACATGCACTAATGAGACTGCGCAAGATGTGCCACAAATTCATCCACGGAATAAAATGCATTGGATGCAAGTATATGTTTATTAACCGTTGAATGTATTTCTATTAGAGTTTTTCATATGCTGGGGTAACATATTAAAAAGTTTAATACCTGCAGACGATGGAGATCGCTTAGAAATATTCAACTTGTTTAAATTTAATCTAAAATCACCTTTACCTCACCCATTATAGACGTTGAACTATTATTATGTAATTACTTAAAGACTTCCAAATTTTCCATTCAACCCGATGAATCAACTTTACCAAATAACGGGGCAATACTCTTGGCTTACGTCCGATTCATAAAAGAAGAAAAAAATTGTCAAGAGTCATTATTTGCAAAACATTTGGAAACCCATACAAAGGGAGAATCCATATTTAATACCATGCACTTTTTTTTCAAGAGAAAGAAATTCCTATTCGAAATATTTTGTCAGTTGCTACAGATGGTGCTCCAGCAATGATGGGGCGTCATAAGGGTTTCATTGCGCATTTAAAACAAGCTGTACCAAATGTACTCGCTGTACATTGTGTTATTCATCGTCAGCACTTAGTTGCAAAAAATCTTAATGAACGCCTGCATACGTCGCTCCATTACGTTATTAGAGCAGTCAAGAAGATAAGGAGCAATTCATTAAATGACAGATTATTTGAGCAACTTTGTAGTGAAAATGATGAAGACTATAATCGCTTGCTGCTGCATACAGAAGTACGATGGTTCTCGAAAGGTGTTTGTCTGAATCGCTTTTTCAATCTATTTGACTCAGCACGGGACTTCCTTGATTGCGTCCAGAAATAACATCGCTTATTTGACAAACCTTTTTAAAATATTTAGTAAGGCTAATTTACAATTGCAAGGTGATGAGTTGAATTTAACAAAAACAAAAAACGTCATAGCTGCTTTTGTGGGAAAACTTCTTCTATTCTAACGAAATCTAGGAAGAGGTGAATACAGCCACTTTCCGACATTATCAGCATTATCGGTAAAACAGGAAGATTTACTTACTGCCAACACCTGGACGCTTTTCATACTGATTTTACAGAGCGATTCTAGGATATTTTAAATATGAATATACCAAGCTGGGTTTTAGACCCTTTCGCAAACGCAGATACAGCAGAATCATCAAGTTTAGAAGAAGAACTGGTAGAACTCACAACTAATAAAGAATTAAAAGTAAATTCAGAAATGGATACTGTAACGGAACGGGTTTTCTTATCTGGGAACTTTTGGGGATGGTCAGCCCAAATTCATTCAAGACAAAACCAAATCCGGTTTCACAGATAACCCTTCCTGTTCTTTTGACCGACGAGCCACTGCTGGAAAACAATCTCTTTTGTTCAGTAGCGTTTGGTTTTAGAAGTTTTAGCCAAAGATGCTTTCCATCAGTGTATTCCTCGAAAGCAGGGTCGTTAGTTAGCCTAAAGACTGTCGATTTGCCCGCCTCGTCGGCTTCGTCTTACCGAAATAACTTCCTCTCCAAAACTTTACTATGGGTACAAATTGGACTTTTTTAATTAGGTATGGCGAAATAACAAAGTGACTATTTTTTTTTACAATTATATGTTGAATAAATTGAGACAATAGAATTAAACTAACAAGCTACAAATTAAATAAAATAATAAGCAAAAAGACAAAACGAAACACAACTATTTGGATGAATATTTTAAAATTTAAAAAGTTATTTAAGATAAGCACTAGTAATTTTTACTACAAAAATTATTTTTTTTTAAGGGAGAGAGAGAGAGAGCGAAGGAGTTACGGTTTTTACGTATTTGCAATGGTTAGTTTTAAGCAGAAATTTTAAACATCTTAACAACCGATGTGGGTAATTAATTCTTCCCGTAATCCAAATTTCAAGGCACAAAACTTTACACAATACTCACAAAAATTTTAAAGAAAAGGGAGTTTTTCGAACGGTTTTAGCACAAAAACAAAACGCTTCTCGAGGAAAGCTTTTGCTTCCTGTTCTTACTTTAATTGCAAAATTTAAGAAGTGAAGTGTAATTTTAACTTTAAGTTATGGAAACGCCCGGAACGAAGGGAAACGCGTGCTTTTCTATAGCTAAATCGAAGGTAGGCGGACTAATTGTTTCAAAACAGCCATATAAAGAATTTTTATAAACTTTAGTTGTGACGTCATTCCGTACCGATTACTAGTTCCGCTTCTCTTTACAGGAGGGCGCAAGAATGACCGAAGTCGTTTTTTTCCTAAACTTCAAACGCCCTGTCTACCCGTGCTGGCGAAAATTTTTTATTTACTGAAAACTAGATTAGTTAATTATTTTGAAACAAACTTTTATTTTTGTCCGCCATGTTCTCGGTAATTTCTGTACTCGTAGAGTATATGTAACGTATTTGCTACTATAGACCAGAAAACTTTGCTATTATAGGCGTGTACGAAAATCGGATTATAAGGTATCTACCGACTTTCTATCCTGTTCTAGCACATTGTAAATGTAATGATTTCCTTTCATTTTCGATACATCGGTATATATCCGATCCAATTTTCGTAAACCCCTAATATGATTATATGTTTAGATGTTTAGAACATCATCACGTGATAATTTAAGTAATACAATTTTGACGTAGAATTACTACTACTTGTCAGTAACTGTACGGACTTTGCATAAAATAAATAGTTTCTTTAAGAAAATCATACTTGATATCATATATCGTAGCAAATATTTTTTCCTGTTAGGGTAATTTATTTAAATAAAAGATATTACTTTGAAGAAATTGTTTGCTCTCTCACGGTAACATTAATATTAAGGGAAGAGGGAGGATAACAGTCCGTAAACTAGGGTATTTCTGGAGTTGAAAAAAATAACGGATCGTTCTAAAACTTTTATGATTTCTTAAAATACTCTTGAAGTATGAAATAAATTGCTTTTTGTCCGATATGCTCAAATTCGATAGGTAAATTTGCCAGATTTCTAGTTCCTCACACAAGCGCCGGAAATAAAAAATATCAAAAAGTTTTTTAAAGTTTACATCCGTAGTAAGTTGGTGAACCAAAAAAAAAAAAATTGGAAAAAAATCCGATTTTTTTTCCAAAAATTTGCAAAAAAAAGCGATGTATCAATCTAGAGTGGTTATACATGGTTATTATTAGTACATAATTTGAACTGTAAAAACGAGAAAAAAGCGTTTAAATATATACATAGTGAAAATTGTTGAGTTTCCACGGCGGTGCTTTTCTATTATCATGATTTTCTTTCGGATAACTTGACATTCTTGCACACGCTGCATGCACTGTATGCACTCAGCAGACAAAAACTACAGCAAAAACCCCAAAATCTGCAACCGTGAAAAGCCAGCGGTTCGTAGCTTACAGAAACGCAGCATGCTGCGCGCTGTTTCGGGGATAAACCTGCAGAAATGAGTGCGCACTCATTGGCGGCGGTGATATATTTCGAAAGCGGTCGGAGTTGAGATTCATGCGCGTATGCTGCCGTGTTAAGGATAAAGGTATTTTTGCTATAAATACTGATGTTGTCATATAACTTTAGATAATACAGTCCTCTATTCTTCTGTTTAAGTGCAAATGGCTTTGTGGATATTTACTAAATATTTAGTTTGCATGTACTACAGTTTTCGTTATCTTTTTGGCCTAAAAAGTCGTCAAAACAGTGCTTCCAGAAAAAAATGGATACACAAACTTTAGCCTTAGTAGATGTATGAATGCCAGGATGGATTGATAACGAATCGATCTCAATCTTTGCTATAGCTTAATGCTTAACAGATTTCTTAACCGATTTTCGATGTTATAGTACTAGTTATCATCATCATTATCATGAAACCTTAGGATTATGGCTAATATAAAAATCCGTATGTTGAGGTAGATTAATCCTCGTTTCTCTATTATTCATAGATTTACAATTTGTGATTGGTCTTTGCTAATTCGGTTATTTTTCTTCATTTTACTCTGTCGCGACACTTTTCCTTCTAATCCGGTATTCCCAGTGCTCGCGCACCTTCCTCTATCTCTTCTCTCCAGGTCTTTTTCGGTCTACCTTCCTTCTTGACCACAGTGGAATCCACTGGATGATCCTTCTCACCATCTCCGTTTGTCTTCTCCTCATTATGTGATCCGCCCAATTCAATCTTAGTGCTTTTATATATCTGACTATATTCTCGTTCCCCAACTCCTGCTCTAACTCTTTATTTTTTTTTTGCTGTTTTTACTCCTTCTTTCGTTGTATCTGGACCTAATATTATTCTTAATATCTTCCTTTCAATTATTTTCAAGTCTTCCTCTTCCCTTTTATTTAACAATGCTGTTTCCATAGCGTACGTAATAACAGACCTCATTAAAGTTTTTTATATTTTTATTTTGTTTGCTTTGCTAATGTTTTTACTTTTCAACAGCATTTTATTTCTGCCAAATACCTGGTAGCCTTTTTGTATTCTTTCTTTTATCCTATATTTATATGTTTGTCCTAATGATGCTCCCAGGTAGTTGTAGGTCGTAACCTTTTCAAATTTGTATTTTTGAGTTCTTAGGTGTTTCATGCTTTCTTCTATTTCACTCCCAATCTTCATATATTTCGTCTTTTCTTCGTTGATTTCTAACCCATAATTCTTTGCTTGCTTCTCTAATTTATTAATTGCATTTATCAAATCTTTTTGTTTCTTCGCTATTACTGTTATATCGTCAGCGTACGCTACTATTTGCAAATCATCGGCAATTATATGTTTATTATGTAGTTTGGCTCTTCTTATGATACCTTCTAACGTTAAATTGAATAGGGTTGGAGAGATTGGGTGTCCTTGTTTCACTCCCTTCTTATATTTGTCTCTTCTGCTACTATTCCTTTGAATTTTACTTTCATGTTTGTGTTTTCCTACACTAGTACTATTATTAAATACATTGTTTGCAATTAATATCACCATTTTACCGTACTGGGTTTATGTGTGTAAAAGATATCTTAACAGCAATTAACACCGGTTAAATGCACACCGTGATGTCTCATATAATTTTTTTATCCCGAGCCCTACGCTACTGCAAAAGCACTCCTTTCTGCAGAACTATTCGGGGATAAGGAGCTGAGCTGATTTTCACTGTATATTTTTGGGATACAGTTATCGTTGAAGCAAAAAAAAAACGATTTTTTGGACCCGCTGCACTATATCTAATTCAAATAAGGTTTCTTTACGTGAAATTTTTTTTTTAATATTTCTTTGCGAAAAGAACTCTTTTTTCCCAGTGTATACTTTATTTATTAAGATAAAACATTACTTACTTTACTTTAACTTTTTCTTAGTGTGAAAAAACAAAGAGCTTTTTGTTCCAACCTCTGAGTGAGCGCACCTTACTTATTTCCTTACCACTTGAAAATTACATTATTTTTAGCTATAAGTTTCTAAACTGTTTTTCCAAAGCTGTTCCTGAGAGATATTCATATTTTCTTATGTTAGTAATATTACATTGTTAGAGATTTCGAAATTTTTCTTAAATTTCTCTACATTTATCAACCCCTCATTCAATGCGGAAAAATTGTCAAAAAAAGTCATTTTTACTAATAAAAAGTACTTAATTATTTTAGTTTGTAGATGCAAAGATTTTGATTCTTCATCATATCCATCGCAAATGTTTAAAAAAATATATAAGGCTGTTTGCTTACCATTCTTTAGTCAACCAATTTAGGAAATTGATCTGTTTAATGCTAGTTATGTCTTAATGTGCCTATATAACAGGAAAATAACGAAATAAGGAAATGGTTTTCAAAGCTCTACAGTTTTACTTTTGTTTATTTTTAGATAGATAGTAGAAAAGATCATACAGTGAGTTTTGGTATTGTCGCAACATCCAGAGAAAGTGGCATCACGACCCCGACTGAAGTAACTGAGAAGATTCTACTTGACCTTAAATTTCGCTTTCAAAGTGTTATAGAGCGATGTGATAATCATTACTTCACGAATGCCGTTTTTAAAATGATCAACCAGAATTGCACACCCACAAACGAAAAAATAAACTGAGGATTTAAAAGTGGCTCCTTCAGTTTGCAATTGTTAATGCGTGGGATCTACAGAAAAACCGTTAAATATACGTAGCTACATTCCTATATGTATGCATATTGTCCTCAAGCAGGTACCTACGTCAAAATTGTTTATTTTATGCAGCGCATTTCATGTCCTTTCGGAGTAATGCAATTTGACGACAGGGAAACACATAAATGAGAATAAAATTCGTTTTGAAATAATAAACACAGGTCAGCGAACCAGCATAATACCGCAAGTCTGCACATACTTTGAAACTCAATTAACACTAGTTGAATTATAATTTCGGAACTTAATGTACTTGCTGAAGTATTCATTGTTTGCTATTAATATTAACGCGTTTACATTCGCTGTGGTTAGCATCATAAAAATTTGAAATTCAAACAGACAAACAAATTACTCATGCCGATATCAAAATTATCATTTCAAAAATTAAATGTTGGGTATTAACTAACCTACTTATTAGCTTTTTTTTTTTACTTCCTTTGTTAGAGAATAAATTGGTACAAACAAAAGTGTATTCAAGCTGCCCCAGGTAAAGAAATCAAGTTAGAACGCTGTTCCATTACAGTATTTGTAGATTGAGAGTAATTAAATATTTATACATTGATATAAATAAAAAAATAAATAAAATGAAGAGTCTCTACCGTTTTTCGGCCGAAAAGTTCATTTTCCTTTTCAGTTTTAAACAATAATTTTATTTTTTCTTCTTTTAATGCCATGGCTTTCAAAAAAAAAAAAAAAAACTTGAGCACTAGAAGCGCCTCAAATAAATTGTTGAAATATAGGAAAGAGGTCTGCTTTTTTAAAAGGTAGGACAAGTGAACCCATGAAAGTATGAAGTAAGTATAAACGTTCTAGAATAAATGTCGTTGTTATTCAGTCCGTGATGTAAAAACAAGCGTAAATAACTAATGACATATGAACTCTTTTACAAAATCAACTCTCCTGAAAAATGTCGTTTTTTCACATTTCGAAACGTTTCTCTGAAAAAAACATTAACGATGCTGACTTTGACATTTTAAAATATCTGCCAAATTCTGAAAGAGACCAATACGAAGTTGATAAGAACAAAGAAATCTGACAACAAACTTTGGAATTTGATAAAAAACTTAAGGAATGAATTGAAAATTAAAAAATCTCAGATTGCAAATGCAAAACTAGTTGAGAAGAACAGAACAAAAAGAAGAATCAACGAAATCTACCGATTACAACACCATCATAGCCGATCAAAACATAATTACAGTAAAAAAATATTTTTGTAATAAGTGTATGTCCTCGTAATAAGATGCACAATAAAATGAAATCATTTTCGTACAGTATCAGATATGGTAGCTGGTACTGTTGGCAGCCCCACCATAACAGTGACTAAATATTTGTCTTTTATGCGTTATAAACCCAACTTTATATTTTCACATCATTCTGCCAATGCGATTGGTTCTAGACCTTTTCGGATCTATGTAGATCATACCCCGGCGTTTAGAACATACTCGTACGACGAAAATTGTAACGGTAAGGATAAGGCACTTTTGTTTTTAGATATTATTGATTTATTTTAATCTTTATTATATTAATAAATGTATAGATTCATCTATACAATAAAGAAAATTGTTGATATAAACAATTTATTATTCACTTGAGTATGAATTTAATAAACATAAATTATTGCTTTAAAAATCGGTATACATTAAAGTAATTAAAGTTTCTGATACAATAAAGTAAGTTCATATTAGATATAAACTGAATTGTCATATTGCTTGAAGAAACTATGAATTATATATTATACCTATTTATTACTAAAGTTAGCCAAATAATATAAACAGATTTCGAAAATATGCAGTTAGTGTAAGAGGTCCAAGTCTTTTACACTAACAGCACATTTTCGAAATCCGGTTATACTATTTGGCAAATTTTCAAAATGCAACCAACTTCAAAATGGTGCAGCTACAGTGCAATTATTTATTTACAAATCAAATTATTATGTTCATTCTGTCAGCATTTCTTATGTGATTTAGTCTTTCCTTCGTACAAGCTTGCCACAAGCTATCCATTTCGCTGGGTAATAAGTTATCAAATCGTAACCACTGTATTTATAGCTTCTGTCCCGTCTTCAAAATCTGAAACACCAAATAGGTAATAAGTAATATTTGAGAAAAGAATGTACACTTCTCACAGGAAAAATCGGGACACCAGCAATCGTGAATTTTAAAATTTCTTGGGTGTAAATGCAGCTTTCAGAGGATACTACACTTATCAAAGACATAAATCACTTTTTTGTGTGTATTATTGCGATTGAAGGTAAAGACCAAAAATTTAAACAGAAATGTAAATATATATAGAGAAAAAGATTTATACATTAAATAAACACATTGGAATTTCTGTGGCGGTGTTTCCTTAGAAATACCGAATACGGAAATATTAATGCAAAAAAAATACAAAACAACTAAAAGGCCTCTTGAGTAGACGGCACCATTTAGAAATACACATATATGTATTTAACTTGTTTTGATGTTATGTAGAGATAATTCTTTTTTTAAGAGAACATATGGCGATGGGATTTTAAAATTATATTAATTATTACTATGATATTAGTTACTTAGTTAGATTTATGCCCGCGAGTAATACTTTAGCAATAGACAATATGTCAATCAATCTCCTGTGAGTTTTTGAACAATGTGATTTTCATATTGATTAATTACACTATTATTGATGTATTCATTACGGTTATTGTTTAGTATTCTTAAATATTGTATTACTACAAAATATTTTCCTATGTATTAAAAAATTACCAAAAACAGTTTAAGATTATTTACAATTTTTTTAAAGCAATTAATTTCGCAAAGAAATTATTTATTTTATTAACCCTTCGTTTATTGTATTTTCAATAAATATATCTTAAGTATCGCCTGTGTAATCCAATGTCATTCTATTTTATTGAAATATAGCTAACACTTTTGGTCTGTAACACAGCTTCAGGCAGTAGCAACGAAAAAGTATTAAATGTATCAAATTCAACAATAAATATTTTAGCACTAACTGAGATTGACGAACAATATGCTTTCTTACAATGTTTGTTATGTATTATAAATCCAATAATATTTTAAATAATTGTTAATAAACCTGTGCTACATAAAGACAGTTTGTAAAGAGACCCAGTGTTGGCCATATTTCAAGAAAATAGATCAACGACGTCAGATTACACAGGCAATAGCTAAGATAGATTTCCTGAAAATACAATAAACGGAGGGTTCATGAAATAAATAATTTCTTTTCGAACTTAATTGCTTTATTTAATAATTTTATAAATAATCTTTAACCTAGTTTTCGTATTTTTTTATATATAGAAGAAAACTTTATAGTAATACAATATTTTAAGAATATTAAACAACAATAGTATTTAATACATCAATAATAGTGTAGTCGATAAATATGTGAAAATCACATTATCCCAAAACTGAGGAAGCTGACTGACATATTATCTATTGCTAAACTAACACTAATAAATCCCAAGTAAGTAAGTAATATCAAAGCAGCGCTAACAAGTAACATAATTTTAAATAATAAAATCCCATCACCACATGTTTCCTTAAAAAATAAGTATCTCTACATAACATCAAACAAGTTAAATCATATATATTTCTAACTGAAGCCGTCTATTCAAGAGTTCTTTTTGTTGTTATGTATTTTTTTTCATTGGTATTTCTAAAGGAAACGCCGCCACCGAAACTCAGATTTGTTTATTCTATACATAAACCTTTTTCTCTTTATATATTTATTTTTCTGTTTAAATTTCTAGTCGTTACCTTTGATCGCAGTAATATACATAATTAAGTGATTTATGGCTATGATAAGTGAATACGTCCTGCGAAAGTTGCATTTACAATCAAGAAATTTTAAAATTCTGAATTGCTGGTGTCCCGATTTTTCCTGTGAGAAGTGTACATATACATTTATGCAATGCATTATTTTTGTTTTGGAATCTCCTTATTAGTTTTGCATATCCGTAAATTTATTACTTATAAATTTTCCCTTTTTTACCATCCGATAAAATTCCTAAAATGAGTTTTATATTAAGGTACCTAGTTGTAGCTATAGTAATCTTAAATTACCAACTTTTCCGTCAGAAATTTATTTGCTTTTCTAACTGTGATAACGTTCCCGACGATAAATAATAATCGTTTTCTCTGAAATACCATATTTGTATTCAGGTTATGCACATGTTTAAAATGTCTGACTAAGGTATCAAGCTCGGCAAAAATAGTGTTACACATAAAACAAAGTATATTACACCTACTTGAACGTTCACGCACAAGCAAAATGTCTAATATTGGATATCCGCTTATTGTTCATTACATATAAAGCTAGGTTAGGTAATTTGAATATCTAATAATAATTACGTTTTTCAACAAGTTTTCGAGTGAAATTAAGAAATAAAAGAAAAGGGAGTGTACTAAATATCTTAATTTTGCCTGTAATAACACTAAACACACTACTTTTATGAATGCAAACAGATAAAATACGTTGCAGAAAAGACGCATTTATGCCTGGGTAGAAGGAACTATGTGGAATGTGAAACTGAAGTTCTGAAGAAACGAGAAAGCGTAAAACATAGTATATATTAGAAGGAAATGATGGGAAACAATCAATACCGTTATAAATTCATTTATTAATACAATTAACTCAGTATTAAAAATACATATACCTCATAGAAATAATAAAATTAAATAAATAACATACTACTTTAAATTAAGAAACTACTTAATAATTTCTTTTTCTTATTTTAATAAACCCAACTCAATAAACGATGTTTATTAATTTTATTTTTAAGTGTACAAAACGAAATTATTACAATGAAATAAAATTTGTGTTACCTTAAAGCATATAATGCTAAATTACAAATTAAGTGAATATTTAAGCATAAAATTTATTAGCATCATGTAATTCATTTATTATAATTTAAAACTAAGTACAATGTTTTTTTTTTTTTCATTTTTCTTTACATCTATGGTGTATCTTGTTTGCTAATTCAATGTTGAATAAAAACTTATGTAGGATATGTAAAATTGTATTTCGTTTTGCTATTCTAGTGAGCAAAGAGTTGTTTCTGTGTAACGTTACAAATGTTTTTGAAATATTCATATTTTAACCTTTTACCTGCCATTGTTTTATAAATGGAACATGTCCTTGTTACTTTATTTTAGTTTTATTATTAACGAAAATAAGTATATTTACAATTTGATTTCTTTTTTCCAGTAATTTAAGGACAGATTTTTTTTAGAGATTTAATTTTTCTACAATATCTAAAATGAGACAAAAAAAAAATAATGAAAAACCACTATGGATTTAGGTTCGGTGGGTAAAAGGTTGAAGTATACTGACAGTGAGTGTAATAAATCCAAATGAATTTCGAAAATTTTTGATGTTTGTATTTATAATACAATAATTAACAGGATTTTTGATTATATTATGGACAAATATATATTTCAATATCCATAATATAATTAAAAATAATATTAATTATTATATTAAACTTTATATAAATTTAAACATTCTCAAGATTTAATTGCATTTATCACACTCAGTATACTTTAAAATATTAATACTTCAAAAACATTTGTAACGTTACATACAAACAAGTTTTCACTCGCTACAATAGAAAAACGAAATATAATTTTACATTATTTTCAATTCAATATTGAATTATCAAACATCATAAAATTAAAGAAAAAGTTTTTTAAAATTTTAAATATTTAAGAATAAAATTTGTTAGCATTATATAAAATTAATTTATTATAATTTAAAATTAAGAAAATGTTCATTTGATTTTTAATTTGGGATTATAGGTTATGGGTATATTTAAAGAAGGAACTCTATTCTCTAAAACATTCAAAATTTTGTTTGCTATTCAACGAAAGGATTTCTGCAAATAACCACAAGAACATAAATAATATAAAGAAAAACCAATGGAAAATAAAAGAATCCGAAATATATCAGTTTTTATATTTTTAACGTTTTCCACTGAGTGGCTAGTTAGAAGTTTTAAAAATTTCTCACACTTCCGATTACCGGAAGTTGCCATAAACTCTGTTATTTTAAATAGAACATCTCTGAATTCAGCATAAAATTCTATGGTAGAATTTATTGCAAAGAATTTTTCAAACATCTCGAGGTTATTTTAGATGATAAACTAAATTTTAAAGCGCATATTCAGTATGTTACATAACATACATTGTCAACTAATACTTAAATTAATTTCGATTCAGTCTCGATTGATAATTTTAATCCGAAATTCAATTGATTAAAAATTTCATCGATTAATATCGAACTCTGAGCGTAAGTAATTAAAAAAATAATGATTGAATGAAATCAATCCGGCTAAATTAAAAATTAAATAAACTTCAATTTTTAATTATTTGTTTCTATTGAGAATAATAATATCAATTTTTAATCAGTCACTTCAATTAATAATTGAAAATTTTTATTTCAATTTGGATTGATTAATTTGATACCAGATTGGCTAAAATGCATTCATTTTAGCCAACTCTGGCATGCATCAAATATGACAATCTTAGAGTAAGAAATACCTGCTGCATGTCAAATATCAAACATATAAAATAATGAATACCAGAACAAATAACCGAGTACATAACCATAATGAATTGAATTTTTATGAAAAATATTATGAACAACTAGTACATTTCCAAGCACCCATGAAGATGGCCCTATATGTAATATATAGATAAAAATAGATAACACACTTTCGCAATCACTATTAACATGTGTCTTTGTCGGTGTTGAGTACCAAAGCATATACGTTTAATATGATAGATCTAGAAATAGGGAATTTCTTGAACAAATTTTCATTAATGTCAACATGAATTGTACAAAGCTGAAGAACATTGAAATTGAAAATTCTCCTTTGCAAGATGTACTCACATTATTAATGTTTTATTATCCCGCACTGTTTTGTATGATATAGAAACTTCTGCTTACTTCATTACCTTGAAATTGAAAAAAAAAATCATTGCGTCAATTAAGTTCTTTAGACGAGTCAAAGCAAGGATTTTAATTCGTGATTTTTCCTTACAAACCTACTAATTAGTCAATTAAAATAATTCCAGTTTATTTGATTAGGTTCTCACTTACACATTTTGGCTATTTATCAGACCATTATATTGAATAATTTATGATTATTGCTTTTGCACATCCTTTATGGGCGTATTAAGTGCGAATATCATTATCCATATCTGCTTAATTAAGTAAAAGAAAAATGCAATAAATTTCTATAATTTGGGATTTATTAATCGCAAAAAATAAATACGCCAAATGTACACTTGATCGCCTATCAATTTGTGAAAATTTTGTAACAGTGTTACTTCATATTCCCTTCGCATTCGCAAAATCTAATTGCTGCTATTCATTATCATTATGAATAATTATATAAATATGAAACGCAGTGACATCACTCTTTCTGCGTAATGTGAGTGTTATTGGCATTCCATATTTGTGTAAAAATCAATATTAAATTTTATATAACTTACTTAATCCTGACTGCTAATCTTCTGAGAAAAAATACTTGACATAAACGTGCTGAATGATCATTTAAACAACCACTACATTCGTATTAATGCACGTAATTCCAGCCTACCGCGAACAAAAAAATTAATAATAATAGTATGTTTCATTTGCACATGTTTATAACAGATGTGATTATTGTTAAACCTGGCAGATCATACTTTTGAAAGTGCATTAAGTAAAAATTTATGGGAAATAAAGCGCTCTTTTTAGAATTTATATAAGAAGTAGAATTTGAACTACAACGATCTTTCAGACATAACCATTAATTACTTAGCGAATGTTGATGAATGAAAAATCAAATTTAATTAGCCATGTTATGTTAATGGAATACATGTATAGGCAGGGCTGAGCGCATGTAAAATTCAAATATTTGAAGTACAAAATAATGTAGAAGCGAATAAGTAATAATCATAAATTATTATTCCTACTCCATCATTAAGTCGTCTGGAAGATCGATATGCGCATCTCACAATAGTATTAATTCTGCTAGCGATATTTTTTGTTGTGCTGCCGGTGCCTTGGTTCGTACCTTTTTGTCACTGAAATGAAATGTAACTTAGGGCGCGTACCGTAAATATAAAATTGTAACCAAATGGTTAATTGCGATTTATTTACGGTTATTAGTGATTGCCGATTATTTCAGAAAATTTACGGGACACTTTGGTTGATGTCAAGTATGTTAAGTTTTTTTTTTGTTTTGTACCACTTTTAAAGATAACCATCGTCCATGTGGTTTTAGTGGATGCAACGCGCTTTGATTGATTACGTTTTATGCATAGATAAAGTAGGTTGGTTTATGCACAGTATATGTTTTCGCAGTGGAGGGGATAGAAAAATCAGAAAATCGTAAAATGAGCGAGGTTGTTTTGGTGACAACTAAAATAACCAAACTTCAGCAACCGCGTTCCGTAAATATCATAATTTTCAGGAATCTGCTATATTCGGGACACAAAACCGAGAATTTGGTTGCTATTTGTGAATTACGGTACGCGCCCTTATATTTATATTTGTGTTTTTTTTTTCTAATTTGTATTTACTTTTACTTTATTTTGGTGTCAGCACTGTTGGAAAAATATAGCATCATTATTATATTTAATGCATCACATTGAATATAACATAATTTCCTATATAAGCAACAATGTATTTATATTGAGAATAAAATTTGTTCAATTTTCCAAACTCGTGAATTTGTTAGACGAAACAATTTTTCAGTTCAAATGTAATCAATATACTAAAATCATTATGAACATATAATATTTTCACCACAAAAATAATTATTTCAGATTTGAATAAATACATTTTCTCAACTGTTCAACAGGAAACTATCATATTTATGCCTTAATAATTTATGTACATTTGATAGAAGTATATAAAAGTATTGTTTGAAGTATTGCCGTTATTTGCTTTCAAAATATAAGTATATTGAACTGATAATACTTACCTGATTAATCTAAACATTTCTAGTATTCAAGGGTAATAATTACCTATTAATTTTGTGTCTAGTACCAAAAAACCTCGGTAGGAGAAAATTAATAAATAAATAAATATTATGTAATTAAATAAATTTACTGTCATAGTTTATAGTTTTACAATGTTTGGGAGAAGGAGGTAGTGTATCGGGGTTCTCCAGGAGTGCGCACGGGATATTAATATAGATGTTATGCGTAGATGTTATGCGTATCCGTCGTCGCGACCGGTGTTTTCGGGACACTTCTCACTCAATGCCTGGGTCTGGTATCTAGTCGACGTTGGTTACTGATATAATTTCAATCAGTATAATAATTTGCTGGTACTACCTACTGAAAACTAATAATTAGTAAATACCTACATATGTTTGTTAATGTACATACCTACCCTGTTCATATATTATCGACACAATGGCGCTGACTCTAAGTGTTATTTCAAAGTTTTTTAAACCAGTAATCTTTTAATATTAGATAACACGTCCGTACTTACCTTCGAATATTTTAATGGTAGCATATGTGTATCAGCCCCATTCCATCCCATTCTCTAAGTAGCTGTGAAACGGCCGGGGTACCCATTTAGATTTACTTACACTCACAACCAACAACACTGTTCGCTGGTCAATCATTGGTCTGGCGCCAAGTAAAGCGTATGTATATGCAAAAACCCCTAAACCCCCCTAAAAAAGACAGAACCAATGACAGATAAATTTTAGTGCAATAAGTGTGGTGGAATAAAATTCGTTCCAAATGTTTCAATATTATAGTAATCTCAATTTGATATTTCGTGTTTTCTGTACAAAACGTTTAATAATTTTATATAGTAATTTATTATACCAAACGTATAAGGGATTTCATTTTGAATCTACAGACTTTCTCACTATGATTGCATAGATTTATTCCTTACAACAATAACAATGTTCATTTGGAGGAAGCATACTTCAATGCAAACATTTATACTATTTTTTCTAAGAGTATATTGTGTTTTCAGAGAATTTACTCTTATGTTCTAACCAACAAGATTTAGTTCATTTAAATATATATTCGGGAGACGAAGTCAATGAAACAATAAACAAAATAAAAGGTAAAGATGTACAAGATCACTTTGGAATTTCAATCAATATCTTAAAGAACATTGCCCCGAGTATTGTTAAACCGTTAACCATTGTGATAAATCAAATGCATGGCGGAAGGAACGTTCCCTAATGAAATGAAAATCGCAAATGTTCTATCTATAAAAAAGGAAGACACAGGAGATCCGGGGAAATTACAGACCAATTTCGATATTGCCCTCATTCTCTAAGATCTTAGCTAATAATTGCCAACAAAATAAATGATTTTATGAATAAAAACAGCATGATTTCTACCTGTCAGCATGGATATCCTAAAGATAGATCTACTACGGCTCTGGCCGAGGTGATCAACGCAATAGTAATTTCATTGGATCAGGAAGAACATGTTGCTTTAACATGCTGCGATTTGAGCCACGATTTGACACCGTAGATCACGAATTGTTACTGAATAAATTGCTGTATTATGAAATATGGGGTAATGGATGTGATTTAGTGATCTCTTACCTCAGTAATGGACAACAGTACGTGGAGGTGGGCGGCTGAAGATGCATGAGGGGCAATATTAAATGTGGAGTTCCGCAAGGATCCATTTTAGGACCGTTGCTGTTCCTGAAATATATGAACGATCTGGACAGTACGGTAACAGCAGACACTGTTTGTTTATATGCCGACGACACGTCTTTAAATAATAAAACTACAAACGTACAAACTCACTTCCGCAGTATACAGTATTTTAAGAATAAAGAACGTATCCACCCACCTAGTCGCAAAAATGGCCTACTTTGCTAATTTTCATAACGTAGTCACCTACGGAATACAGTTCTGGATTATGTCACCTGAAGCGAAGCGCATTTTCCTCCTCCAGAAGCGCGCGGTGCGAATTCTCTGAATTTAAAAAGAGAAGACTCTTGCAGACAATCATTCGTAAAGCAACAGATACTTACCATTCCTTATTTATACATACTTACTTTAGCAAAATACATACACATAAATTGAGAACAGCACAATAGAAATGGCAACTCACATAATTACCACACAGGTCAAAAGGTGCAACTAAAACACAATTTCACAAAGTACAGACCACCCAAAGATATTCGGACTATTGGGATATTAAAATCTTCAACTCTATCTGAAAAAATAAAATGTCTTCCGAGCAAGATATTTACAATTTTTTTTTTCAAAACATCGGGAAAGAGAACGCATTAAAAATGTTTTAAATTATATATTTTGTTGACACTGGAAAGGATAAGAGGGGGGAGGGAGATGATTTTAAATAATGTTTTTTTTTTTCCTTTAAAAAAAAACAACCGAAGAGAGAACGCATTAAAAATGATTCAAATCATATTTTTTAACACTGGAAGTATTGAGTAGAATGGAGTAAAGGTTCCGTTCCGGTTTCGGTTCAATGCAGTGTTCCGGGGAACATACAAAAGGAATCGTTTGTTTCGGAACCTTTACTCCATTCTACCCAACACTTATTGGAAGGGGTGACAGAGGGAGAGGGATGATTTGCTTAAATGATATTGTTTCTTTTTTTGGAAATATCGGGCGAGATCCATCCATCCATAATGCATGTAGGGGAAGGTGGGGCAAGATGGGAACATTAAGATTTAGAACACTGCATCAGGATTACAAATTGATATACAAGGTTCTAAGTACGCTTGTTGTAATCTTTAAACATTTATCTGCTGATGGATGAATTTTTCGATGGGTACTCTTGATGTTTGAAAATTTTGAAAATAAATGTGTAAATACACCATCTTGCCCCACCATAGGGGCAAGATGGGGTTCCAGGCGAGTTAAGAATGGGTCGCACCATAAATCTAGGTAATAGGTGAAAAAAAAAATAGATTCTTAAAATATTCTTAAAAACATGCAGGAACAAAGCTTAAACTCTTTAAAGCGGAACTACTTAAGATAAAAAAATACAATAACGATAAGAGTATTAAACTTAATCTTCACAATTGTGACAATAGAAGACGAACTCATCCACGTTATTCGCACAGCCGCCATGTACCCAACCTCGCCATCCATGGCATTGAATCAATACTTCCCCTTACAATACTAACATTGAGCGTCATCTTCCTCAACAGAAGAACTTGACTATTTCCTTGATGTTTTCTAAAAATCTATCTCATTGCTTTCCTTACAAATTTCGGCTTCTTGATCTCTTCTGTTTTCTTCTTTGTCATTTTTTTCTTTTAACTCTCCCTCTTCTAGCACTTCTAGTTGCCTTAGGGATTCTCCAGGCTTCTGTTTTCTTGTAGCAGATTTTTATACATATTGCTTGTAAGGATTGTTGTCTTTCCCTTGTTACACTTTGATTGAACCTGTACTTTATTCCTAACATGAGAAATAGGCATTATGTCTTCGAGAAAGCATAATGGCATATCCAGGCATAACGGACCAGACTGAAGAGTGAGATAGTGATGTCCCCATGTTGCCCCATACCAATAGCCCCATTTTGCCTCTTTGGGACATTTTCTGGTTATGTTATAATAACATATTAAGTATTTGAAATAAACAAATAACGCACTATAGAAAATACATGCAATACATGTCAATTAATAAGCACAAAAAAGTGTAGTTGTAAATAATTTACTTATGCTTCCGATACTAGCCGTTGAACTCACCATCAAAATAATAGCGAAATTCTGGAAATTGCAAAGTTCATGCGCAAACAGCAATAACTTTGTTATTACGACTAGTAAAGTTTCCTACATTACAACAAACATAAAACAGCACTTGTCAATATTAGGACTGCTATTATTTGACAGATGCTTACTGCCGTTTCGTAGATAAGACGATGTCCCCATCATGCCTCGTGGCCCCATCTTGCCCCACCCTCCCCTATTAATTATCAATAGGAATACGTAATAGGTAAGTGACGTAAATATAATATTAAGTACATATATTTTGATCTTGCGAAACGTAGAATCTTATAATCAGCATGACTTTCACGAATAAGAATACCGTTTACACATTTGTTTTATACGCTGGAACTTATCGGGATTTATCTGGAAATCCCGACCCCTTTAAATAAAATCTCGGGTCGTGACGGGAACTCTGATACTACCCGTCCCGATTTAACAGGTATATAAATGTAAAATAAAATAACTTTTATACTGTCATATCCGCCCTAAGCATCTAGGGAGCTACAGCTACAAGACTACTTGAGAAAAAATATGTTAGACCCGTACATGGTGGAATCCATGTGAAATCTATTTCTTAGTTACTATAAATATTTCTCTACTTTAACAGCAATTCTTTTTTTTATTTTTTAGTTTTTTCAACTATTACAATGTCAAAGGACATTTCGTCATTTACCAAACATTTTCAGAGTATAATTCTATTTCTTCCTTAAAAGCTTTTTATATATCGTAAATATGCGGATGCTGCTTATTAAGATCTATTATTTATTCAAGCCGAAGGCAATTTTTGCAAACTATAGGTAATTTAAACGTAATAAATCAGATAAATCTATCACAGGCGGCGATGTAAAGATGTTATAACCAGGTGACGTAAACATGCGAAGTATATAACTAGAAAAATTGCTATGCGATTGTAATCCACATTGTGCACTTTCATAGCGGCTCACGTTAATTATCCCAAGCTACAAATTATGCCAAATATCGTGCCAAAGTTGACCCGCGCAACCTTCTAGAGCTTGGTCTTTCGTTTTGTTTATTTTTGCTGTCTCATATTTTACTATATTCGTTTACTGTGGCATTTTGGGAAAACATCACGCGCAGCTTCTACAACAGGATCCTAGTAATAGCGTTCCAATACGGTTACATACGCAAGTTGTAATGCCTTTCACTATTAATTTTATGTGTTCAGGTATTGCATGTAACTCAAAGAGAACATCTTCCATATACAATCTTAATGAATATTTGTAAGTAGATGTCGATATTAATAACATAATGGACAATGTGCAGCGTTTCTTTCGCTATTATAATTCAGTACTATACATAATGTTAGAGCAAACATAAAAATAATAATTATTTCTAGTGATGGCGATTTGTAGTTATATCTTCCTTTACAAATTCTTACATAGATAAGTAAATGACATTGTCACATATAAGTTATTTATAAAAACCTAAATAATTACAATTCATCCTAAACTTCGTGCTCCGGGCGCACTCGAATTGCACACCGAATTAATAGGAGACATGCATCTTACCCAGGCGCCTATAATACTCTGTCCGAACTGCACCACCAAGAGCGTCATCACGGACAAGTTTTTATATTATCGAATATTATCCAATAATATCACAAATAATATGTAAATAAATGAATTTAAAGGAAAGCATCACTAATATGCTTTATATGTGTAAATAATGTTCAATGTTTATCTGTGTATGCAGTTTATTTATTATACAATATATTCCATATATAATACCTATATATGAAAATGAGTTTACATATTACAGAAAGAAAACTTACAGGAAACACACTGGACAAAGTGCTTGCGACTTATTTTACCATCTGCATAGTCGTTAATTTTCATTTGAATAAATTTTTGTTTTTGGAGTACTGCCTGTCTGATATTCCTTTTTTGATTTGTGCGTATGGAATTTAATTTGATATATGTATCTTTCTGTATGTCATTTAGAACGTTTAAGAAAACATGCAAATTAGGATGCGGAGAACTACAATAATTTTTTAGTTTCGAATGGAACGACTCGCAAAAGTTTGTGGTTCGCGATAAAGAAGCAGATTTTTCAGCCCAAATTTGTGGCGGAAACGCAGCATCTTCCTTGAATATAATTTTCGACAAGGTAATCTGCAAATTCACGTACTCGTGTATCATTCGGCTGAATGCATTCGAAATCAAACACATAGGCGTCTCCTACTTCCTCGGGGTTAAGAAAAATTAAACCAAATATTTGTCGAAGCCATTTTCCAATATCAGAATGTTTGCTTCAAAATGAATTGAATCGAATTACACAGAAATAAATACAGATAGAGAAATTTTGAAAATACGCCTTTTTAATATGATAACGCGCGAAAATGAATCTATACATTCCCGCGCTTTTGCCGATGCATCAAGCTTCGATTTTCTTTATATGAAATCATGATGGTCCTGAAAAGGATCGTTTTTTCGAGACGGGAAGAATTTAAATAAAATGTTCGAAGTGGCTTGCACTCCAAGCGGCGATCCACACAAAACTAACAGCGGTAATGGCTGAGGGATGGTGGTATGTGGGGGTATATTCGGGACAGCACTTAGGTTGAGCACAGATGCGGCTCTAGCCCACGGCATTTATAAAATATTTTTTCTCGTTAATGCTTACAGATAGACCCCCTGTGCATTAAGACTTTTTGATCGTGTATTATTACAGCTGCTACATATTATTATATTTACCTCTATATCTGATACACCCTGTATTCTAATCAGGTACATTTCTAATCATATTTTGTCATAAAACATGATTTGCTCCAAATTTAAAACAAATGCTTTCGAAACATGTCTACTTTAACTCTTTTTAGAATAAAACATAGCGAAAATCGTTTAAAACTGTTGATTCGTTTCTGAGAAAAAGGCCCATAAAGATTACCATATTCCAAAACTCGACCTCAGTGGATAATTTAGCCGTTAACCCTTCCAAATTGTTCTGTTTAAGTAGAATAATTCTACCAAATTGTTCAAAAAACTACTTTAAAAGATACCAATTTCAAACCGATTGAATCAGTACTTTCCAAGTTGTCGAACAAGAGCTACCGGAAAGGCGTTGTCGAAACCCCTTAAAAGCACTCGGGCCATCACAGACACTATTTACGGTAAGTAAAGCTACAATTTGGCAATTACGCTTTGAAATATATTACAGTATATTTACATCTGCTGGTTGCACAATAATACGTACTTATGCATTTGTTGATTGCAAATGTCTTATATGGAGCCAGCAATATATTTCTAGCTGTAATTTTCCTACTCAAAAACTCATTTTTTCTTTAAATATGCCTAGCATTTCAGTTGCTATTGTCCGTAATTTGCCAATTATAGACAATGCGTTGCGGATGCCTACATTTAAATACCTAGCAGGTCAAACTTCCGCAGATTCTTGTAGTAAGTCAATACCATTGATTAAGAAAATGTAACGTGCAAAAGGTAGCTGCTCAGGCAGCCAGCAAAACGAGAAAACTATTTTAATTGCATAACGTTGAGGGTTAGTTATTGAAAAATGAATTGAGAGAGTGATGGACGATTTTTTTTAATAATACCAAAAGTACTAATAAAGTTTGTACAGATATTATTTGAATTAAATTTAAGCATTTGTGCTGAAACAGTTGCTAAGAGAAAAAACCTTCGGATAAATATTCACAAAGAATGTAACCGAAGTCGACAAAATAAAATTAAACAAGAGGCCCTCAATGCCATTAGCCTGAGACGGGAGTTCCCAAGGTGAGGATGAGGGATGAAGGCTTTGAATATGTACAGTATCATGGTATTTTCTATTATGTTTTAATAATGTGTTTTAATAGTTTGTTTCTGTACATATTCTGTTTAAATTTATTTATTAAGTCTATGATAATATCCGCTCCGTATAGCGACGGGATATTTTCGTAAATTACTTTCAGTTAATATTTTAAATACTACATACTTAAGTGTAGTACGGTATCAGTTAATTTAAACGTTCTACGATTTGAGGAACTTCGATTCGCATTTAAATTGGAATGGCAAACAAAACAGAATTATACCGAACAACAAATCTTGTTTGTAAGTTTTACAATAGTTATTCTAGTAACTGCTTATGAATAAAATTTATTTAATCATCAATCAATCTATTTAACATAAAATAGAAATATGTATGCATATTACACAATTCACGAAACAGAAGAAGAGGTAAAATAATTTATTTCTCGTATCAGATTTAATGCTTTCCAAGTTCATTATTTTGTTATGTTAATAAGCCTGATGTACACTTATACATCCTTACTTCCATTTGTACAAAATTTATTGCCGAATTATAGGCAATCATTAGCAATGATGGCTGCTGTTGTATTAGCTGTATTCCTAAGACTGTGACTTGACTAGGTGTAAATTTATGTAAATTACAACGAAGCGGATTCTTAATACTATCCATAAGCAAATTTTTGCAAATTATTTGGTATATTTGCATGATTGTATGATAATACAGACTTGCAGAACATATTCTTCCGTTGAATGTTTTTCATTTCTATTGTAGAAAAAAAAAACAGAGATTTCACAATTTTATTGTCTACAAAGCGCAGAAATTATATTCAAGGGTACAGTCTGCCCGTTGCCCTGCATGACAAACGTGTCACAAACGCTCTTTGAGGATGGGCTTGTTTACCGACACATACAAATAGGGATTCTTCGGTCGTAAGCAAGCTAATGAATGGTTACCCTTAATCGGCAATTACGCGTTAACATCCTCAGCCACTGTTAATAAATGCAGATGTTCGCATTACAAACAATACGGAACTTTCAAAGTGGTCGATAAAAATTAATGTAGCTTATAAGCAGTAATCACAGCTAATGGTTCGAGCTAATTCATAGCACTGGAAAAATGATCTTTTTGTCTCATTATGTGTTATGAAATTACAGATGTCCCAATGTCAATTGACGGAATTTGCTATGTAGGTACCATCGAAGACAAAAGTCTTGACTCAAAATTAAAGAGTGAAATATAAAAATACTGAAGGTACTGCAATGATTCTATCTCTATTTACGTCAAACTTGAGTCAAGACTTGGCCCGAACCGATCTTGTTAGGCACTTGGGTATTTTGTTTGACCGCAAATTAACTTTTGCAGGTCATATTCAAACAATTTATAAGCAAGCGAGACAGAGCCTTGGGTTTATTGTTCGCCATAGTCGATGCTTTTCTAATATATTTCTCCTTAAATCTTTATACTTTTCTCTGGTAAGATCGCGGTTAGAGTCTTATTTGGTATCCCTATTATATGGAATCCAAATGTCAATTAGAGAAAATACAGCGTAGATTTGCTAAATTTTTGTGGTTTCAAATAGAAAACACCTATCCACAGAGGAAATTCGACCACTCCATACTATTATCTCGCTTTGAAATGCCATCGTTCTCATATAGGCGTATATGTCCTATTGTATGTTTTTTGTTCAACCTAGTCCACGGCTTTGTCGATTGTCCTGAGGTTTTGGCCCAGTGTAATTTCTTGGTGCCTCGGATGTCCACTGGACCCTCCGCTGCCTTCTATTTGCCGTTAGCTAGAACCAATTTGATGCTTAAGTCGCCCTTATATGTCATATGCAATAACTATAACAAAATCTTTCACATTAATGATATATATTTCAATAACTTAAAACAGTTAAAGGTCCCTCTCCGAAATTTTGACCAGTTTGTTCCCTAAACAGTAGTTAATTTTTGTCCTTAATGCTATCTAGGTGTAGGTATATAGTTAACATTAGTTACATTAGTTGATATACTTTTATTTTTTTAGTATATTGTACATTGTACCTATATTGTCCTATAATTGGATTCTATATTCTGTTGGACAAATATATTATGATGGCGCAGTTATGTTACGTATCTAGACAGTTCACCGCTGGCTGCCAGGAAACAATTAAAATATAGTTAATTTTGGAGTTGGCATAGTGCCGTTGATGTAGTTGTTGTTGATAGTTTTTGTTAAAGAAAAATAGTTGTCAATTTTACTTATTTTTATATTCGTTGTAAAATAAAAAGATAAACAGAGAATAAAGCGTGTCCCATCCGTGACAATATTATTATTATTACAGAATTTTGTCTTTTATGTCAGGTACTAACCTGACATAATTCTGAACAAAGCTCCTCAAGTGGATCAAAGAGCATGTTATCTGCGAAATTGGAAAGCTATACGTATATGTAAACATCATGTAAAGGCTTTCCCACACATGAAAAATATTACTAGACTAATATAATTAATAAGGCATACAAGCAAATATAAAGACTAAAGAAAAACAGCAAATGAAATGGTTTGCTCATTTAATAAAAGTGGATGAAGAATGACCTGTGAAACCCATATTCCTTCCCATTATATTAATTTGTAAATTAACACAAATTGAAGTTATCGACTTTGTACTGTAAATTATCTAACTTTTTCAACAAATTTTGTTACCATCTATTTCTTTTTCTTTTTTGGAATCTATGACTAAATTAAATTCTGCTTGTTGCATCGATGCTTCAAATAATCATTTTCTAACTTTATCTTTCCTTTCATGGTCACTCTGCAATTGTATATCGTGTTTGTTTTGTGTTTTGTCAAGAACACCTTGCTTTGTATATTTTATGATGAATCGTGAAAAATGTATTTAGAGTTTACTTATTCTCCTAAGTTTGGACAGTTGTATTTAATATTTCTTTCTATCATAGTCTATTTTTCGGTACTATATTCTTGTAAAAAGACCGGTAAATCTTCGCGAGTCTTATCTTATTTTATCCATTATTTCATTATATTTCAATAAATTGTCACGAATTTGTTTATTGTTGTTCCTCATTTTGTAGGTATAAGCAGGTTTTCTATACATTACATTCTTACAATTCTTCCTTATTTAATTCATTTTCACTAACATTTCTATTTTCTTTAGGCAGTACAATTTCAACATTTAACTGTGCTTTTATATTAATAACGCCTATGCCTTCCTTATTGTAGAACAATGTAACTTTCCTCCCTCTTTTCCTGCTTATTCTCCATATACATTCCGAAAAAATTCTTTAAAGGCCGCTTTACAGTTCGCAATTTTTCGTATTGCGTGCAATAGAATTGCGCGCAAAACAGATAGCGCATGCGCATTCAATGGATTTCGATCAGCTGTGTGCAATCTTATTGGTGTTGCACGGAATAGAACGTGTTCTAATATTTCATTGCGCGCAATTTTATTGCACGCAATACGAAAAATTGCGAACTGTACAGTGGCCTTAACATTTGCTTTTGTCCTATTTCCATCAGTTACTTAAATTCCTTTTTTTTTGAAGTTATGGCAGATACTTATATTCCAGGCACTTGAGCTAGGTACTCATTATACCGTCCCTATTGAATCTCTTATTTTCACTCGAGCAGCTTGGTGTTCTCTATAAAGCCCAGTATCTTACCCAGTGTAAACTTGAGAACCCTCGAGGGCTCCAATAGATCCCTCCTGAAATGTTTCAACTTTCAATTCCTCACATATGCAGGTTACATGTAAACTCGTTTTCTCCTGTAGTTGGCATCTTCTGTACCACGCCACGGTTCGTTCCATTTCCATTCCTTTCCATTTCTTTGTACTTTCTTTATCTAACCAGGCTAATCCCCCTTTTAGCAGAGTCCTTGGTAATCCCACATACGGACTCTGGACCCATGAAGTATCTCTTAGAGCACTCCTTGGCTAGTGCGTGGCCTATTATATTGCCCTTTATATCCTTATGTCCCAGCACCCAAATCAGAGACACCGCGTTGTCTCGTGCCATTGTATTGATAGATTGTTTGCAGTCTCTAACTAGTTTTGACCTAGTTACAGGATTCGAAACTGCCTTGATAGCAGCCTGGCTATCAGTCATTATCAAAGTGTAGACAAAAAAAAGTTTCGTATGCCTAGTTAATCGAGCAGAAAGACAACATGTTTAGCGCGTACGTGTACGCAGCCATCAAGTGTTCGATTACAGGTTCATACAGTACGGTGCCTAGTCTGATGAATTTAAACCCATAAATACTAATTCTTGGTTAATTATTTTACTTAACACTTTTATCATATTTTTAGGTAGACAAGATACAGATGTAAATAATTTATTAATGAATAGAAGAGTAAAGGGGATTAAAATTCCCTTTACATCGGTTTATTTAAGTTTTATTTAGCTATTTATTAGACATTTTACCGTTTTTTTTTATTTTATTATTTAGCGTCATGCTCACCATTAACGCTAGAATAGTATGCATTAATCATGATATGTTTTTCTTAATTATCGGTGGTAAATAAACCAATAAACAAATGAGAGTTAACGTCAACGAAAAACTAGCCCGGCTGATGGTCTAGTGGCTAGTTTTTCGCTTGGCTATCAGCCGCGGAATCCTCAGTTTGAGCCCGACAGACTGCTCTCAGAGTGAGATTTTCGTGGTTTTCCTCACTCCTTGGCGAATGTTGAGAGACGAACATCTTAAGTCGCTCCACAAGCGCATGCATAATAATAACTCATGGCTGGGCCGATGCCTCTGTAATTGGCGAAAACTGTTGGGGATGCCAGGGCATGAATTATTATTATACAAAGCTTGTAAAAAGCTTGACCTCAAAATATACGTAGGTATATAAAAAATGATAAGTACTATTAACAAAACACACTCTACAAAAGTCTAAACAGTACTTCGGTGATATAGCAAGCTATTCTGTACGCATGCTTCTAACCCAAGTCCCAGTAAATGATACTCGTACCTACGCTCATGATGAATAAAAGTTATTTTTTTGCCTACGCTTTGGTCATTATACTTATTTTATATATATTTTATATATCCAGGATTAATAATTAATAAACTGTTATGGTGTGGACTGATCAAATATTTTATGTATCTCCATTACAGATATTGAATGCGAGTTGCATAAAATGTCTGCTAACCCTATATAGATTTACTCAGATCTTTGTTTTCCACATCTGCATCGCACAGTTGTTATAGATACCCACCTACAATATTTTAAATGCTGTGTATGCGATTAAAATTATAAATGCAAGATAGAACCTAATGATTAATCGCATTAATGCACCTGTACTCTTGGTTACACGAGTAAAAACATTTCTTTATTCGAACACCTAATAAGTTGTAATGAATTAGGTGAAGGATGTCTAACGCAACCTTTACAGTATCGTCCATTTTCTTTAGTGTGCAAAAGCTCTTTATAAAGTAAATTTAGTTATTCATATATTCCGCTAATCAACCATTTTAACCATTACTTTATAAGTTTGTATGCGCAAATCAAACGTTGGAATTCTTTGTTGTATTTGTCGACGTATTTTTTACTTTTCACTTTCCATATATCGCTGTGGTGATTATCCGTCGGGACAAATAATTATAATTTTTATTATCATGAATCACAGCGGGTACCCGGTGAAGAGTTATAAAGCAGTACAAGAGATATTAATTTATTCCAATCTCTAGTCCATTCACGCTACGAATTATTCACGAACCAGTGCAATTTGTTCTTGGATGAATTGTAAAGCTACTATAGCTTCATAAGGATAATAATTAATATTTTAAGGCGATATTTTAACCGTTCCAAAATTATTTAACACGAACGTACATATGCATATAATAGATATTTAAATGCATTGTTTGTATGTTTTACCCACGCGTTCATCCGAATAAACCTTAACACCAATTTAACGCTCCAAGAACAATGAAATTTAATTCACGAAAGCCCATTTCTACTTATTCAGTAGCCTAACGAACAATTACGCCACCAATTTTCCTCCTGAATTCTTCTTAATGCGGTTACACAGTTAATTATGTAGGCATCTGCGTAAATTTTCGTTACATCATATCGTATCTTCTTTAAATATGCAGGTGGATTCTGACTAGACGCTAAAAAAGATTATACATTTGTTATCACTCTTATCACCGATGCATTCACTGTAGGTACAGTAATACTTCGTATAATGCGGCCTCAAATAGTGCATGATTCGCAATACCATACGATCAGGTAAATGCAATGATGCCCTATAATAATGCGGCCTTGATTCACAATACAATAATAAATTTTTAGAGCATCACTGTCACGGCTTACCCATTAAATGAAGAACAGTGAAATTAATATTCCCGTGCAATTTTGCATTCAAAACGTAGTAAAAAGTTGCCATGGTATCACACAGGCTGTCCAAAAGTCCAAACATAAAGACAAAGAATTTTGAAAGTTGTGAAACTTAACTTTTGCAAATAGGGCACCTGTATATTTTTATATTGTTTAGTGTAGAATTAAATTTTATACCGATTTGCTGTAAAATTCTTTATACTAGTGCTGTGCATTTTATTATCATAACCGGTTAATCGATCACGACGTAACAACCGGTTGCAAAGGTTAACCGCTCACGGCGATTAATCGGTCAGTGAACCGGTCAATTCGATTGAGTCAAAAATATAGTGGACATGTTTTATAATTAGCACTTGATAAATCACAATGTTTGTACAAAAATGAATTCAATTGAAACTTGAATTAAATACATCGTACATTCTAAAGATCTAGAGATTTGCCTGAGTAACTACGGCATCGGGCAAGTTATAAGTACAGCTCTTCCCACAAAAAGGTTAACAATCTGAATCGAGATTTTGATTATATATTCTCAGGTTGAACTGTACATACAACATGTGTTTATTGGAGGTAATTTTATTCATGTCAGCCGAAGAGTAGCCCACATACGTAATGTTTACTCGTATTTGATAAATTCATATTTTATGTCCGCTATTCATTTGGTAAATTGTCTATGAAAGTTGTTTTGACGACCTTGATCTATTATTATTAGTTTTCAAATAAGGGTATAGCCATTCAGGTTAAGGCGCAAAAAGTTTGCGGCAAAACCACAAAGGGAAGTATTTGTGTTTATCTGATATTCGCCTCTTATAACATATGTATAAACATATTTTTCATTGAAACCTAACTAAAATACATACAGTTACGGACAAATGTCATACGCATATTCTTTCATAATAAAATTAATAAAACATTTCAATTAAAACTTTGCATAACATAATTTTTTTTATTATCTCTCAATACTTTTCATTGCTTTTTTACAACATAATACTAAGAAACAAATTGGAATTAACTCTTGTCTGCGATTGTATATCTCGACACTAATATTAGGTCTCTCTTATATTTTTAATAGTAAAAAAATTAGAACACTGAGTAGTTGAAATGAAAGCAGTAGGTGTTGCAGAAATCAAGGCATCCTTATAAATCTGATAATGCCATCGGTAAATATGGGGACAATTTTGTGTTTCAGCACGATAACTGTCCCGTGCAGAAATCGCAAATTGTGCAAGAATTGATACGTTCCGCAAACATTTATTTAACAAGTATTGACCTGGCCTCTAAATAGTCCGGACTTAGGTCCTATAGAAAATGTTTGAGCTGCATTAAAGCAGAATATATATTTATACATATATAAAGACTTTATTCCAGAAAATGCAGATAAACTATGAGAAACTTCTAGAAAGTAATCGAAAATAATGGGGACTGGAGACATTGGATGCTTCAAGATTGAAGAAATGAATTTATGCAAATGTTATAATTAGATAAAACAATAAAATTTATAGTGAACACATTTTGTTATTGCAGTATCACATATGTATATGTATGATACGTTATTAGCAAAGTATGTCCTTGCATTTACTATTGAAAACTATATATTTTGCTAAATGTTACAATTAAAAAATTACGAAAATGAAAGAAAGAAACTTGTCTATTCACTATATTCCATTTTGGCCGTATATATGCGAAATAAGGTATTCTAATAAATCAATAAGAACATTCAGAAACAGAAAATTTTACCAAGGAATACACAAAAATATTATTTCAACGCGTTCTTGCTTATGTCTTAATAACAAAAACTAAATTATAAAAAACAAGAAATCCTGTGTCGGATAAATACACAACGAATCATACATAACATCTGTTTACACCGATAAGCCGCAGTCGTAGTAAAAGCTGTAGTCCATCCTAAATGCGCTTGCCATATACATTTTCGCGTAGGTCGTTAATTTTTTTTTGGTAGGAGCTGTACATAACATACATACGTATACGTTTTTCACAAGTATTTATATAACGATGTGTATTACCCGTACGTATAATTGCGTACAGGTGTTGTAGACAGTACCGTAGTATCGTATGATTAGTAGTTGGCATCGTCAGGAACAGTGGGAAACTAAACTGAACACTAAACTTTTTTATTTTACCTTTTTTTTATTTACGCGTAGATAACAACATTTACTACCTTATATTTGACGTGTCGAAATATATGGTTTGTCTAATAATATACGAACCATTTAAAAAGAGAGATTGGGAATTTTACTTTCGCGTTGTGTACACAAAAAAAAAAAATATTAGTAAAGCCCTTAAACTGTTTCAAGAATACTTGCTCAATTTTAACTTACATGAAGAAACAACATAACTATTCCTTATTTTGAGTTATTTTTTTTGCCAATTTTATGACTATGTTGAATGATATTTTTGCAATTTATGCAATATATCTACTATAAATACTATATGGCATTCCGTCAATAACTGTTTAACCGATAAGACATGAAAGTGCAAAGTAAATAATTTAGGCATAAATAAATTTGAATAGACTTTTTAGACAATAGTAACAAAAACGATAGCATAGAGATATAAATTATGCTATGGGAAAATCATGTCACTAATTATAAGTATATATAACCAACAAGTAGTACCGCAGACAATTATTATACCCTACATAAATGATTACTTACGATTAAGTATTTTATACACTCGCATTGTTGGGTAAGGTACTCACCGATTGTTGACGGAATACATTTGTATTTACTTGTTAGGTGCCGTGTGCATTTATAACGTATGAATTTTGTTTCAGTCAATAAGTTGTGCTTCAAACTACTTATCGCTAACAAGTAAGTAGATAGCTATTTAAATATTCAAATGGAAATGTGTTTGTGATATACTGTCTCAGAGCTACTTATAACAATTCATATTAAAAAAAAACAAATGAGGATTCAGAAAATCGGTAATAAAATCAAAAGCACTAAATAAAAAAAAATAACACCTAATAAAAGTGTCTTTCTTACACGTAAATGCAAGTATGCTTATAAGGCTTTACATAAACCAATACAAGAAGTGCAATTTAATGTAAATTTATAAAGTCCAAAATTACTGACATGCTGAAAATAAAGAAAAAATACTGTTGTGTAAAAATTTAAGCTCTTAAAATATGTTCGAGAATGAAGCTAGTTATAGCAAAGTATAAAAATAAAGCATTAATCTGATGTTTCAATTTATATAACATTTTTACACAGAAACATTATAAAAAATGGTAAAATACTTATATAAAGACAGATATACAATAAATAAAACTGCCTTTTGGTCAATTACGGTGATTATTCGGCCAAAGCGGATAATCGATCACGACAGTTTAACCGGTTAGGGCGGTTAATCGGGTCATGCCGGTTATAACCGGTTATGTCACGGAAAAAAAGAAATTGTGAATTCAATGAAATATTCATTGACATAAACAAGTGGCTTGTGTATATATGGGCAAACAAATATTTATTTCCTTCAAGTAACTTACTTTGTCAGTACCGAATCCTCGATTCAAATGTTTACAGTATTAGTTTTAACAAAGATAAACTGGATTAGGTTAAATATTTCAGAAAATTGGATTAAATGTGCCTACATATTCGAATCAATTAATTAACTATTTATTTCAAATTATACGTTTGTTTACACTAAATAATTACCGATTTGGTTGTATTAGTTATATTCATTTAGCCATACCAAGTATTTTGTAGGACTCAATTGATTGCACTGACTTCAGTTGACTAACCATTAACCATACTGTGTCAAAGCAAGTTGTTATTACTACGTTATTGATTTAATAAATCAATTTATCGTATGAACATGTAATGATATTTCTTGAAACTGGATTTTAGTAATCGTTACTCTAAGCTTCTGCCATTGCTCCCCGCATTGGGATTAATTCGCAGGTACAGCGAGTCGCAACTCTGATGATCACAATTGCTATTAAGACATTTAACTTGTAAAGAGATAAATGTTTTATGAACGTGTTTGCCATGTATTCAAGTTGTGCTAAATATACGTTGTTACTATAGTGAAACAGGAGAACTGCCATCTTTACGGCAATGTCTGTACTCATATAATATATTCAATGTATTTGCTACTATATAGGTAAAAAAAGTTTGAGATAATGTTTAGATCAAGGCAAGCAGTTGGGAAAGTTTAGGATAGAGGTATCCCTAACATTAGAACTGCATTAAATTAACTGCAATTTTGGTTAGACTAATCCTTATTTTTTTTAATTACATTTGATATAATATATGATGATTGAATCACACTGAATAATAATAAAATTCGTTAACACCGGCGCATCTAATGCAGGTATCTCTTATCCGGATTTTTTGACCCAAAGTATTTCATTTTGCAGAGTAGAAGACAAAAACGTGTTATTTGATTAGCGCACTTGTAACTTGTAAGTATACACCTACATACACGTACATATGTTATAAATATCACAAATTTAAGTTCACAATTCTTACATATGTAAATCCTCTTTGCTTCCTTTTTAAGTTTACAATAAATTACAACATTCTGAAATTGGTATTTTGAAATAATTTTTCAATTTAAAAATAAAGAATATTTGGCGTTAAAAATTAATGGTTTAATTAAAAAGGGTATACTTTTTTGACTCAAAACTATTATAATTATTTAAATGAAATCTTAATACTTTGTTGGATTTAACATTTAATAAATATTTGTTTGATTCAACTAATTTTTGCTCTCAAAATATCATTGTATAGCCAAATAAATGAATATGATGGGTGAAATAAATTATTATTTGCTCTAAATAAATACCTCTGACAAAATATATTTTGTTGCTTTAACAAATCCTTTTTTCCGTGACATGCATACAGTTAACCGGTTATGAAATCTGTTCGGTTGCACAGCACTACTTTATACCCATAAATAGTGTTTTTTTAAGTCACTCGTTTTATTTATTAGCGCTTTTAATTGCCGAATATCTTTTTACCTGAAGCTATGGCTTTAAGATTAAAATAAATTATTATTATTATTATTATTATTATTATTATTATTATTATTATTATTATTATTATTATTATTATTATAATCATTGTTTTTGCATACCGAGACCGAGTGCTCAGGAAAATGAAGAGTTATATTGTGCAATTTATGAACCAAATAGTGGACAACATTGAAGTGGATTATTCTAACTTGGATATCTTGAATTTATTTTACATTCATGGCGAATGTAATTGCAGGGAGAGCTTATCGAGAATTCAATGGAACATACAACACTTGTCGCCAATGGATGTAAAAAAAAATTAGGAAACTCAAACACTTTTTGTAGCAAGTGGTAGTGCTATCAAAAAAAAAAACACTGTAATATAATAAATATTCAGGCACGGGTAAAATGGACGGAACACCTGACTTACGGGTTAATTATGAACCGCCTTAAAAATTGACTTCAATAGAAATTTGCGTGTATATTTTGCATTATCCGATGGCGCTTACTGATTTTTTGTTAATGATATATTTCTATATAATGTTGTTATAGTTGTTATCGTAAGAAAAACACTGTATTGATAGTTTCTTGATTTTATTCGAAAGAGCTGTTACATGGTTTGTACCGACATATTTCATGTTCTCTTTTCACTCTCTAAAAAACCGCGAACATCACGCCACATATTTGCGCCTGCGCGCTTCTTATTTTTACGAGGGAAATTTAAAATTCAAAATAGATGTAACATAGCCCCCCCTGTTGAAAGGGTACACTTTCAAAATGAAATATAGAAATAACATGAGTGATCTGCAACAGACATAAATTATAAATAAAATAAACAAACACGGTAAAGTTCATTATTCCACGGGAAGCGGGTAAAGTTTAGATGTAGCACGTTTGTAGACTCCATTCGTGGTCCGCACGGTGGCCACCCTTACGATGTCATCCGACCCAGGGTGCAGTTGCACAACTCTTCCTAGTGTCCAACGGATGGGCGGCTTGTTATCGTCTTGTATTAACACCAACGAATTCACTTGGATCCCATTTTGCCCTGATGACCACTTCCGTCGGGGTTGTAGCTCCTTAAGATATTCCCTTGTCCATCGTCGCCAAAAATGTTGCTGCAGCTGCTGTATTCTCTGGAAATTGTTTAGTCTTCCGCTTGGAATGGATGCTAGACTCGGCTCTGGGGATGGTCGTCAATTTTCTTCCAATTAGAAAATGTGAGGGCGTGAGGGGCTCGAGATCATTAGGATCACTGGACAGAGGACAAAGAGGTCGGGAGTTCAGGATGGATTCAACTTGACAAGTTAAAGTGCAAAATTCTTCATAGGTTAAGGCTACGTTTCCTATTATACGCAGTAGGTGAAATTTAACGCGCTTTATAGCGGCTTCCCAGAGGCCACCAAAGTTTGGTGAGCTTGGCGGTATAAAGCTCCAGGAAATACTATGGTGTGCAAGCTCTTGTTCTATTGCGTTATCCCCGTTTTCTAGTTGACGTAAAAAAAGCTTTAAGGCGCTGTTTGCCCCGACAAAGTTTGTTGCATTATCGGAGTATATTATTCGTGGTTTGCCGCGGCGGGCAATGAATCGCCGAAGAGCCGCTAGAAAGGCGTCGGTTGTCAAATCCGTCACAATTTCTATGTGGACCGCCTTAGAGGAGAAGCACACAAATAAAGCAATGTAGCATTTTGTTGTTTTGGCGCCCCGTCCCCTTTTTGTTTTTAATAGAAATGGACCACCATAGTCAATACCAGTAGCTTCAAATGGCAACGAGGGAGTAATTCGCGTTGAAGGTAAATCTCCCATTTTTGGTATCTGGGCTGTAGGATTTGCTCTATAGCAGCGCACGCATTGATGTTAGTGCGTTTAGCTACGTCGCGTCCACGAATAGGCCAAAAGGAGTCTCGAATAGATGCTAATAATTGTTGAGCTCCAGCATGTTTCAATCTAATATGCTCGTAGCGAAATAGCAATTCTACAAAATGGTGTTTGGTAGGTAATAATAGTGGATGCTTGGTTTCGAATGGGAGGTCTGAGTGCTTCAAACGTCCTCCCACACGCAAGAAACCCTGCTCGTCTATAAATGGAGAAAGTGCAAGTATTTTGGATTTCGTATTTAATTTACCATCCCCCTTTAAATCTTTAAGTTCCTGCTGGAATGACTCGGATTGTACAATTTTCACTATTAGCATGGTCGCATTAAAGAGTTCTTGTGGGCTTAAAGAATTTGATGACAATTTTTCTTTCATTCTACAATTGTGCGTAAATCGCTGGCAATAGGCGACAACTCTTTGCAGTTTGAGTAAGGATGAGAAGTTCTCTATTGGTAGGAAATCTATTTTAACTGAAGAAACACATACTTGATTTTTGCCTTTTTACTTCGGGCAAATCCCTTATGGCTTCCGTTTCAGAATCAGGCCAGCAGTCAGAATTTTCAGAAAGCCATGCTGGTCCTCGCCACCAGCATTCTGACCTTAATAACTCTTGGGCAGACATTCCTCTCGACAAAGGATCTGCAGCGTTACTACTCGTTGGTACATGACGCCAGTAACTTCCCTTACTTATATCTTGAATTTGAGCGACTCTATTCGCCACAAACGTTTTTAGAAGATTCGGTGGTGTTTGAATCCACGCTAGCACAATAGTTGAATCTGTCCATAGAAATACATCGTTAATTTCTAATCGAAGCGAAGCTTTGACATTGCGGGTTAGTTTTGCTAAAACAGCTGCCATCAATTCCAATCTTGGCATAGTAATAGTTTTTAAGGGTACAACCTTCGCCTTAGAACAAAGTAGATGACTTGTTACTAATCCATGTGGGTTTACTGAGCGCAAATAAAGGCAAGCACCGTATGCCTTTTGTGAGGCGTCAGCTGGGATTTTGGCAGATTACTCTGCGAGGTATTTGAAGTTCGTTTAAATGAACTAAATTTTCGCGAAAATCGCTCCATTCCCGCTGTAAGGCTCTCGGAATGGAGTCGTCCCAATCAAGTTTCTCTTGCCACAAACTTTGTAAAAGAATTTTTGCCCTAATAATGCAAGCACCTAGCACCCCCAGGGGGTCGAAGATTTGGCTTATCACCGACAAAATTGCTCGTTTTGTATCTGTGCGTGTAATACTCGGATTTATTTTGAAAAACAGTGTGTCTTGCTTAGGATCCCAAAGAAGTCCTAACGTCTTCGTGTTTTCATTTATTCCCAATAATCAAATTTTCTGGACTATCATTCCTTGTTAGCACTTCTAGTATCTCAGGTTTGGAAGAAGCCCATTTTCTTAATGGAAAACATCCTTGCTTTAAGATGGAAGTGAGATCTTGACATAACGACATGGCTTCTTCTGAGTTATCAGCTCCGGTTAAGATATCATCTACGTAGACATCAGATAGTAGGACTTCGGAAGCAGAGGGAAAGTCCCGAGAATTTTCAATTGCTAATTGGTGAAGGCATCGAATAGCAAGGAATGAAGCCGCCGCTGTCCCATAAGTGACAGTGTTCAACTGGTATATAGCAATTGGCTTAGATGGATCGGTCTCCAACAATCCTTTGAAAGGGTCGATCTCGAGTGTTTATTAGACTTGCCTATACATTTTCTTCAATGTCTGCTGAGATTGCGATATTGTGCTGTCTAAATCGTAATAGAATTGATAGAAGATCGTTTGGATGGTGGGCCCTACCATTTGTAGGTTATTAAGAGAGAAATCCAGAACTACTTGGAAATGAGGCATCGAAGACTACCTTAGTTATCGTTGTCAACTAGACTCATTGACCACACCATGATGTGGCAGAAAATAGCTGGGGCGTCCTTTCGTCATGTTCCACCTTGGTCATATGACAAATGCTTCGTAGTCATGCATAAATTTGCAGTAATCTCCTTCCAATTGAGAGTTGGTCAAAAGCTTGCGCTCAAGCGAGTAAAACCGTTTCAAAGCTCCCGTTTTTGAATCGCCTAGTTTATCAGTTGAGGCTTTGAATGGAGTTGAGACAATAAATCTACCCGTGGTATCACGTTGAAAATTGGTTTTGAAAATGAGTTTCGCATGCGCGTTCCTCTTCGGACCATGGTTTGCTAGTTGGGCACTCTTCAATTTCCCAAAATTTTGCTAACTGCTCTTGAATGTCTGCATTTTTACTGAAATGGCACTTGGTGTTGGCGGTATATGAGATATCATCTATAGAGCCGGCAAAAATCCATCCTAACTTGTTCTTTGAAGTAGAGGTTTGTCAAACGCCATAGTGATACGACCTACTTGCAATAAATTCAAAAAATATACCCGCGCCTAGTAGTATCTCAATTGTTCCCGGTATATTGAAGCTAGGATCGGCTAATTCAATGTTGGGTGGAATACGCCAACAGGAAACATCGAATTTAAATTGCGGCAAATATTCACTAATCTCAGGCACCACAAGACATTCAATGCTGAAGAAATAGTCATTGTACTTGGATTTGCATTTAACATTGCATTTGCCCTTTATAGTAGTTGTACAATTGCTAATTCCACTCACACACATTTTGATTGGGATCGTTTCTAATTTTAATCGTTTCACTAGGGATTCAGTGATAAAGTTACTTTGTGAAGCAGAATCTAACAACGTTCGACCATCGATTGTATTGTTTTCCGCATTATATACCTTTATAATCGCTGTTGACAGAAGCGTCTGATGTGAATATGCCGTATTTGTGAGAGTTACTGTACCCGTATCGGAAGCTTGGTCATGATTTGAAGCCTCTTTTTTCTTTTCAAAGTGAAGTAGAGTGTTATGTTTGCCTCGACAACGCTTACAATTGCCGGAATTACATTGTTTCAACATGTGACCCGGACGCAAACAGTTGTGACATAGCTTCAATTCTTTAACCTTACTAATCTTGTCTTCAGTCGACAATGACATGAACTCCTTACACTCGTAGATTGTGTGATCACCCTTACAATTATAGCAGGCGATACTGCTTGTATGAAATGCTTTGCGTTTATGCTTATTGGAATCGTACGAAGCCTTAGAACCTTTGTTGTCTTGAACATCTGCGTTAATATTGTCTAAAATGGCCGCCTTTTCTAATAAGAATGATTTCAAATTTTCAAGAGTTGGAAACGTAGTTGCAAATTTTCTCATTTCCCATTCACGCTCTGAGACTGAATCGAGTTTACTAGTCATTAAATGAATTATAATTGCATCCCAATCGTTTACGGGTAACCCTAATGCTTCTAAGGATCTTAAATGTTGAGTAACGGTGTCAAGCATAGCGCGTAAATGATGTGGCGATTCCCTTTTAATCAATGGTAATTCAAATAATTCACGGAAATGATTCTTTGGCTAGTAATTTTTTATTTTCGTACCGCTCGCATAACAAACTCCACGCTGTATCGTAATTTTCAGCCGTACCTTGCATTGAACTGACAATTTTCGCGACGTCACCCTCCAATGATGCTTTCAATTAAAAAAACTTTTGTGATTTACTTAAAACATCCGATTTATTGATTAAACTGTCAAAGGCATCTCTAAATTCTAACCACCCCGTATATTTACCATCAAATTTCGGTAATTCCATTGTAGGTAACTTGACTCCTGTTGTGCTTGCTTGATTTACTGTAGGGGAAAGTGGGGTATTAGCGCGATTCGGGTAATAGCGTGATGAGTGTTTTTGAGGAACATACTATAGATGGCAGTGTTGTGTCGGTCATAACGGATGCGTAATAGAATTCCTTCGTTTAGTCTGTGGTAATCTACCGGGAGATACACGTGCGTTTGAGGCGATCCGACTTTTTGTGTATTTTTACATGCTTAGAACTCAGATGCTCTAAAACAAAGACTGGTAACTTCGTTACAAATGTAAGTAAATGTAGTTTTATTTAATAATACCGTATTTTAGTTTGTCTTTTTTAGTTACTTGTCGTAAAAAGTAAATAAAAAAGTCCTAACCATAGTTTTTGTTTTTGTTTCTGTAGGTCGGTTAAAGGGGCAAAAGCGTGAAATTTGCTTGGGGTTATAGCGCGATCATGCTGTTACCCCAGCTTGTGTTGGGTAACAGCATGATATATCCAGGGTTTACTTTTTATTATAAATTAGGCAGTTAAAAAATCATAAAACATTTTTGACACAATCTGAAAACGTGTTCACTCATGGTACAATAAACGAAAGGTATGATATCGCGCAGCCTGTGACGTCATTGCGAGCGTTCGTTGCCGGTGGCTGGCTCACACAACGTTGGACCTGTATTATATGTGCTTTACATTTGACATATATTTATGTTATTCTATAGTCTGTTTCGGTGTCACTTCCTTGTTTGGTGGTTCTGGTATTGGTTAAAGGTGTTTTTATTATTTTTTCATAAAGAAACTTTTAATAATGAGGTGTGCTATGTACGGATGGATGTGGATAACGAAGCCAAAACTTCGATAAAATATAAGGTTTTTTACATTTCCCAAAGATAAGAAAATCTGGCACTCAATCAAAATTTACGAAATTTAACAATTTCCAAAAAAAGAAAAATGACAAAAATTATTACTTATGAAAAATTATTATGATAAACTCTTTTAAATAACTTCTTCCAACAACTAAAGTCGCATTTCAAATAGGCAGTTTCCTTTTTTTTTGCTACTTACTGGTATTGTAATGTATTGTCAATAAACGTTTTTTAGTTGAAAGTAATAATGTATTATTTTTTTCAAAATACAACTATACAACTATTTTGACCCATTTATAATTAAAGTTATGTTTAAAATGAGTTTTTTTAATTTCATTTAATAAATATTAATTTGTAATTACTTTTTTACTTCACCCATGGCACACATTTTCCTGTGAAATAGAGAAAATAGCTAAAACATAATATTTGCATGCCTCTTCGTATGTATCTCAATAGAAACCACGCACGCAATGACGTCACTGCGCGTAGCGGACGACTTTGAGACGGCTAGATATCATACCTTTAGTTTATTGTATCATGGTGTTCACTTACTTTACAAGCTATTTTTTTCAGATGGTACGAAATTATACCAAAAAGAATATAAGAGCCAAATGGTCCACGGAAGCCCTTCAAGACTCATTAGATGCTGTCAATGGAGGTATGAAAATTTCAGATGCATCCAAAATGTTTGGGATTTCATGGTCTACAATTAAGGATCATGTCAAGCAGAGAAGCCGCATGCTGCAGAGTTCCAGGAAGGCCTAAAAAAGTTGGCAGGACAGCAGTATTTAGTGAAAAAAAAGAGCTCGAAATTGTAGATTATTGCTTGAAATTTCAAAGCGATTCTATGGGCTCACTGTAAATGAATTTAGGTCCATTATTTTCAATTTGCAGAAAAACTGGGCTTGAATCACCCATTTAATAAAACTGAAAAGAAAGCCGGGATTGATTTTTACTATGGATTTATGAAGAGGCACCGAAATTTGTCTCTCAGAACACCCGAGGCAACAAGCATAAATCGAGTAATAAGTTTTAATAGAACAGCCATTGACACATATTTTAACAATCTAAATATGCTCTATGAAAAACATACGTTCTCTCCGGCAGATATTTACAATGTAGATGAAACCGGCCTTCATACGGTGCATAGACCAGGAAGAATAATATACAAAAGGAGTAAAACAAATAGGGAAAATCACTAGTGCTGAACGAGGTGACTTGGTAACAGCAATTTGTTGTATGAATGCGGCGGGTAATTATATACCCCCAATGTTACTGTACCCCAGAAAACTAATGAATGATAGACTGTTAAAGAACGCTCCTCCTGGAACCATAGGTGCTGCGACTGGAAATGGTTGGAGCAACTCAGACGCTTTTGTTAAATGGTTGGCTCATTTTATAAGTCACGCAAAGCCAAACAAAGACCGACGAGTTTGCTTGATACTGGACAACCATGAAAGCCATTTATCACTGGCGGCGTATGAGATGCCAAAGAAATGGGGTAGACATGATTTCCTACCGCCGCATACTTCCCATAGAACCCAGCCCTTGGACCTTGTGTTTTTTGGGCCGTTAAAAAATAATTTTAATTATCAGTGCTCGTATTGGATGAAATCAAATGCGGGTAAAAGAATCACTATATACGAAATAGCAGAACTATTTGCCGAAGCATACCAAAAGGTTGCAACAATTGAAAAGTGTGTAAATGGATTCAAGGCAGCTGGGATCTGGCCATTTCAGCCTACTATATTTACGGAAGAGGATTTTGTTGCTTCAAACGCTTTACAACCAAAAAACGCTGGCCCATATAATGTGCAATCTGGAACACAATCCGAGGTTCCAGAAAGGGCAACTTGTTCCAAAAGTGTTGATAGTATAATAAATATTAATAATAGAACTCCAGAGAAAGAAAATTCCGGGTCATCAATCATTAAGCTCAAAGATATCTTACCTATGCCAACACAAAGCAAAAACGGCGTTCAAAAAAGAAATCTCAAGGGGAAATCATCTGAAATAATAACAGCTACACCGATGAAGGAAATTCTTGAAGAAAAGCAAAGAAAAGCTAATTTAAAGAAAAATAAACAATCTAATAAAGCAAAAAACTCTCACATAAGAAACGTCTTTTCTGAAATACGCCAAGAAAAGGCGATAACAAATCGTAAAAAGAAGCAGAGCGAAGATCTTACGTCTTCTTCAGAAAGCGATGACCCATTTTATCATCGGTGACGATGATACAGAATCATTTTCTGATTTATTACAGGATTTCCATCACTAACAGAGGAGCCAAAAAAACATGACCATGTTTTGGTGCAATTCGAAATTCCTAAACTAAAACAACCGGTGTATTACGTAGGCAAGATATTAACTGAAATAGACCAAAATCGAGAGTATGAAATATCATTTTTTCGGAGGAGTTCAAAGGTGGCCAACGCATTTGTGTCTCCAAATGCGATTGATATATCGATGGTTCACTTAGATCGAATTAAAATGATACTTCCGAGTCCTAAGCTTCATGGAACAACAAAACGCAGCACTCATTTTAGAGTTTGGCATTTCATTTGATAGATTTGATGTTCGCTAAAAATTGTTTTTAGATTTAGGTTACGTTGTTTTAACATGTTCTGTTCACTTTGTTCCTTTATTTGTACCCAAAATAGAAATTTGGTATATAATAGAGGATTACTAGATTATAGTAAGTTTAAGTTTTGTGTTTCTGATATTCATATTTTTATTTTCGTAGAGTAAAATTTAGTTTTCAAAGCATATGTCCTATCATATTTGTGTACCTATTGTTTGAAGGTGTCATTTACGTCCCAATAAATTTTTCTTTCATATTTATTCACTTAAATTATTTTTAAATAAATGGGTAATAGCGTGAAAACCTCACGCTATTACCAAATCCTTTGGGGTAACAGCGTGTTTGCACAATTTTTTAAAAAATTAAAAAACAAATAATTGTCTTTTATTTCAGCACATTTGTATCAAACACATAAAAACAAAGCTATATTCTGTAAGTGTCCCAAATTTGAAGGAAAATAGTTCATTGATAACTTAGTTACATCCCATTAAAAAAAACATCGCGCTAATACCCCACTTTCCCCTACTTGCTACATTATTCTGTATATTATTGCTTGTATTTACGTTAACGTTTTGTTCTAATACCCCTTTGATGTTATCTATTAACGCATGTGCACTAGAAATAGCTGAAAATAACTGGACTCGAACGTTGTGTTTCTGTATCATCTGGATCATCAATTTCGTCTTGCACCACGAATTCATCGTATAAGCTTTTATTTTTTCTAATCTAGCCTCTATTTTCTATTAACAACGCTTTATTTACTTCAATGCTTTCACCGCTTCTACCTTGTATATATTTGTGAAAATTCGTTAACCGCTTTTTTATGCTCCCGCGCTTTCGCCTTAACCTTGCTATTTCATCAGAACTTGACATTTTGTTGTAGGAAATAGGGAGTAAATAATATAGGAAATAGATTTGGTTACTCACCCCTCACTCGTATCTTGTAACTTGCACCTTGTATTGTCCGTTTTTCTAGCACTAGAACACTTTCTTGTAGCGGGTAACCTCTCGTATTGTTCCTTGCTGCGGCGATAGTCGATCACACTTTTCTTTCTGTATTCGCGAACGTAAACCAAATTGTCACAGATCCGGCTTGACTCGAAGGACCATATGTTATAGTTGTTATCGTAAGAAAAACACTGTATTGATAGTTTCTTGATTTTATTCGAAAGAGCTGTTACATGGTGTGTACCGACATATTTCATGTTCTCTTTTCACTCTCTAAAAAACCGCGAACATCACGCCACATATTTGCGCCTGCGCGCTTCTTATTTTTACGAGGGAAATTTAAAATTCAAAATAGATGTAACAAATGTCATCGGTTAATATTTTAAATCAAACATCAAGTATATATTTTTTTTTATTTAAAATAGGTACTGCAAAATATATTACGAATTAGTACTTTTCAGTTAAAGAGGAAAATATTTGAGTGTTATACAATATTAATAACAGATAGATCTAAGAGCACAGCCAAAGCGTAAGCAAAAACACAGCTGCCTGGGCTCTGTCGGACAAAATAAATTAAAGGATATGTGCGTATTGTTCTGAATTGAATCTTTCATGATCTACGGTGCATGAAATTTTAAACACCGAATACTGTACATCATACGAAGCAAATTCCATTTGTAGCATTATACGGGCAACAATTCTTGCTTAGTGTATGCATGTTACATTTCGCGCGACGGATGTCCTTCCACTGGTTTCTACCACTTTCATTTTTCAAAATTAAACCTTAGTAAAAGTAATTTTAGTGGGCTTTCCATTTGGCGATCTAGTAAATAAAAATATAAATTAATAATTCGATTAAAACAACATAAAAAAATAGAAAACAACCAATAATACAGGAACTCGCTTGACTGTTACTTACATAAACTTTTCTGGATATTGTAAATAAAAGAACATAATATTGTTTTATTTTATTTGCAATCGTAAATCAAAATGATATTTGTTTTTCCAAAAATTCAACACATAACGCATCATGCACCTCTAAATCAAATTCAGATTAAAGATATAATAACGAGATAACGGACTGCAAAAATAGAACCTATTTGCAGTTAAGGCAGAGTTCACACCGAAGTGATACGACTGCAATACGACAAGAGACACAATCAACAGCACCACACGTAGGGTGTAAATTTAGCAGAAATGCTCCCCGGAGAAATACGACACTCAATATGACAAACCATACAACTAGATAACACGGAAATTAAATTGAAGTTTACACGGCTCGTGCAGTATTACTGATTGGTCGCTGTGTATTCGTGTCGATACACTCCGGTGTGGACTCTGCTTAAGGTCAGAATGTAGGAGTTTCATTTATTACTAAGATGTGAAAATATAATGTCACTAAATATTGTTCTTCTTTGTTGTAATTTAAAAATGTTGGTAAAAGAACGTATTTGCCGGCCAGGTAAACGGTTTACGATTATTTATATGTATCTAGTCGAAACGTGAAATTACATTATAAACCGCATTACTCATCAACAAAGAAGGTTTAGCTTGAATATAAGTGCCCAATTGCAGTTGGGTTTAATTTTTAATTTGGATATTTATTTAAATAGAGTACAATAGAATGAAAATTGGGGCAAAAAATATATATGAAGAATATAAATTCATCCGTGGTATACGGTAATGCATTTACATCACTGCAAATATAATGCTTTTTAAAGTTTAAGTTGGAAGTTCTCTTTAGTCACCAATGGATATAGTATTTAATCTAATTCTTTCTATACTATAGGAACCCATGCTAAAATATTTTGCACAAATTGGAGTTGAGCGAAATTGTGTTGGACTTAAATAAATATTTATATCGTCAAATCATAACATAGGTTGAATATGTGACTTCATGCAGAGATGCTAAAGCTATACTTGCAATTCCTATTCATTCTGTGCTAGATACTATCTCTTTCCCTTATCGATATTTTATGTTGTAACTCAGCAAAGATGATGCTGTGCATTGATATGTCTACGAAAATTACTGCTTTTGGAATACGATGATTACGGAATAATATACTTTAGCTAAAATGAGTACATAAAATATATGAAATGTTTGAGCCTTCTCAGGAACCAAGTTTTATACCTCGAAGAATGGTATTTAATTAGGTTGCATATTACCTGCAATTGACCTAAACGAGAAAAATTAAAATGTGTAGATAACTAGCTTTAGCTTATACGGATACAGGCAATTTAAAAAAAAAAAACTTGTAGATTGGTGAACCAATCAACACATTTTTTAAATAAAAGCAATAGATCAAAAATATAGCATATTGTTTCTGTTAGACACGGGTTACTGAGATACATTGAAAAACTGGATTTCCTTCGAAAGACAAATTTTTGTCAGCGCGGCGCTAGTTATACGTTTTACGGGGCTCTCAATGATCGAATTTTTTCGTATAAGTTCGTACATTTTGTATTTCGGGATAGCATACGAATTCGATCATTGTTAATAGCAGCCCAGGATCCGAATACGATCGAGTTTATTCGACAAGTTCGAGGATCGAGTCGATTCAATAACCGGAAGCACTCACAATACTCGATCGAATTAATTTCGTTTAAGTTTCGGTTATATCGTGTCTTGGAAACAAATGATCTACTTTACTGCGGAATTAGTTCAAAATGAAAGGTAGATTTGAAGCAATGTTTGAGCACGACATCTCTGACGCTTATTCCGCAACGTTTGATTACTTTGGACAAATTCTAATTTTATTTTTTTTTATTTTATTTTTTTATTACTACTCGTGATTATACTCTTTATACTTATTGAATAATTTTTTTTGTACAACTTTATCAAAGTGAGTATAGTTGTTTATCTAGTAGTAAAATATTGCAGCAATATATTTTATTAAGTCTAAATGATTCAATAAGATTTATTATATGTGAGTAACAAAAATGGTTTTGTCTTTCCCTCAGAGCTTTCTTTCCCTTTGCAATCGTAAATTCTGCAGAGAACTACGTCGCTGAAGGATTACCCTCCCTACAAACTGGCAGCATTTTGTTTTGATACACCATGTTACATAATTAATAAATTTCAAAATTCGTTCTAATATCATTATCTGGTAATAGCTGTTGAATGTGTGAGTTATCTCGAAATATTTGTAATTTGTACCTGATTGATACGAACAAACGCGTTGGAGCTTTCTTTTACCTGCAGTCTTTACGATCACTTTTATACATAATACAGTCGAACAATGAATAGAAAGAGAGGGAGAGTTAGAATGTATACGATATCATGCGCCGCCATTACAACTCGGTAGCTCACTGCGCAATCGAGTGTTACGATTCGAATGAATTCGTGAAATCGAGTATTGTGAATGAGAATTTTTAGGTATTCGATAAACATGGCGAATTCGAATCGAGTATCGAGTATCGTGATCCCGGGGCAGTAATAAGCTTTCCCGATGAGTATGCATCGACCGCGCTGCTTTTTGGTATTGCCCTGGCAAGTTTGAACTTCTTGAATACTTGAGACTTGTTTTCCCTCAATCACTATGTTTATAGGCACCATAAATACACAGTGCATCCACAGAGGCATCTTGTCAGTCCTGCAATACTTCACCGACTTCAAACCACCGCATCGAACGACTGTATTATCCAGTGAAAAACTCGCAGCTCTCTGTTAATAGATCGCTACACAATATTATAATACACAAATCCTATATCATTAATTATTATATTTATACTAACATATGTCAAATTTAAATTGGCCCGCAAATCAACTTCAACTTTGGCTGCGTTCCGAGTCGCGCATAATGCATTGTATGCGTCTTGACAGTAACATACATCGTTCGATTTAACATGTATGCGTGCATAAAAGGTTTGCCGCGAAATCAGTTTAGACCTGAAGAGGGCAGAAGGAACATACAACGCCATAGAAAAAAAGGTGTAATGAGCCTATCGTAGCATATGCACGACAAGTAAACCGGACACGCTCACAGTGTTCTGTCTTTCAAGTACGCATCGCATAAAATTGCGCGACTCGGGAAGCGCAGCCTTTTTGAAACATTTAAAATTACCTACCATTTTGTGTACTGCAGTAAATAGTTATTTTTAATGGGTTTTACGTTTGAAGTCACTAAAATAATGGCGGGAAATTTTTAAAATTGCTGTTGGCGGAGATATATAGAATTATGTTCGTATATAGTTTAGTTACATGTGTCTGTTAGATAACAAATTGTATGTACATGTTTTTCACAATCATTTCAATAATCTAGTAGGTATCTCATCATTCCATTTGAAAGGTAATTATACGTATATAAAAGAATTAAAAAGTTTGTTCGCGGTCGCATGATTATTTGCACTTTATGCACTTTTGCACACAAAAGTTCTACAAAAGTGCATAAAAGTGCAAATAGTTCATGCGACGCGAACAAACTTAAAATAATGAAGGCGCTTATTACATATTGTAACGAGCGCCAACTTTTCAACTGGCGGTTCCGATAGGCGTCCCTAGATGGCGCTAGCATAGCGGAAGAAGAACTACCTACGACGAATAACAGAGGGCAGCACCGGGTCGAAGATTCGAGAATATTCTCCAGAATCTTCGAGGACGTTCTAGAAGGCCCGAACAATCTGGAAGTTCGCGCCAGCTATAAATAACGCGTCGGGTTGGCCAGGAGGCAGTCAATCGATACGAGTTCGATAGTGCGGTCGCGATTGAACTTAAGTACATGTAATTATAAATATCGTTTACATAATAAGACATTAGTGGTTAAGTGATATAGTTAATACAGTCTTTTTAATAGATTTTAATAACCGAAATTGTGTTAATAGAATAAGTGAATTTAAATATATCGCCTGTGTTGTTTTTCTAAAACCCGACAACGTTTAAGAACCGAAAACGTTACAATTGGTGTCAGGTGTGGGGTATTTGGCGATATATCGTGGACTAATAGTGTTTAATTAGAAACAATGCGGCGAAATACTGTAAATTAGTGGACTTGAAGTGGTAGATCTCAAACGGGAATTAGAAGAAAGGGATGAGGATACGAGTGGAAGGAAGGCGAGCTTCAGTCGAGATTACGAAGAGCAATAGAAGCAGCTGTGGAAGATCCTGAGACATATTTGTTTGAAGTGTCTGGTGGTAATGCGAACTTCTAAAGAACTTACGGAAAATCTCGAATTTAGAAGAGAAAGTTCTTAGAAAAATTGAAACCTGGACGAGAAGAATATAGAAATTCTAGAAAACTGGAAGAGAAAGTTATGGAAATTCTCGCAATTTAGAAGAGAAAGTTCTAGAAAAATTGAAACATGGACGAGAAGAATATAGAAAATTCTAGAAACTGGAGAGAAAATTTAGGAAATTCTCGCAATTTAGAAGAGAAAGTTCTGGAAAAAATTAAAACAGGACGAAAAAAATATAGAAATTCTAGAAAATGGAAGAAAAATTATTAGAAAATCTCTTAATGTCAAACAGGAATTAATGAATAGATCGACAGAAAAATTCCAAGAAAAAAATCTAGAATGATTGAAAATTGGACGGTCGCATTAAAGAGCTGGAAGAACAAATGCATTCTGGAACCATACAAACACGGAAGAAACTGGAAATTCTACCAATACGGAAGCACTCAGATGGAACAAGAAATTCAGTGCCATCTGTACGGTTCAAGGTAAATGTGACCTGCCTACTTCGATGGGAGACCCCTTAGAAGATTATATGACGCGCTGGATACACGAGCTACGGTATATGGCTGGACGAAACTACCAAGCAGCCATGCTATCAGTAGCTCTGCGCGGCGATGCGTTTGAAGGTACTCCAGCTATTCCTTCGACGGAGCGACAAAAATACCAAACGCTACTAATCAATTGGAGAGTGCTTTCGGTAATAAACATCTGCAGCACTAAATCGCTCCAGTTGAAAAATCGCTGCCAGAGGTCGAACGAGACTCTACAGGAGTATGAAGCTGACGTCGTTCGTCTGTTAAGAGTGCGTACCAACGGTACCGGAAGATGTGTGCGAGAGTCTCGCTGTGGAAAAATTCTGGATGGCCTGCTTGATAAGGATACTCAACAGGCAGTGAAGCTTCGCTCGGCCGCAAACGTTGAACCAGGCTTTAGCTCAAGCACTAGAGTTTGAAGCCGTGAAGCAATCGGTCAAAGGACCTGGCTCGCGTCCTGTGTCTAGGGAGTCACAGGAGAAAGAGCCATTAGAAAGAATTATGACGAAATTAAACGAAATGATGACGAAAAATATGACGGAATTGATGACGAAAATATGACGGATTGATGACGAAAATGGAACCTGAAACTAGGCAACCAGGAAGACGATGCTGAATGTGGAAGGATGGGCACGTACGTAGTCGTGTCCCGATCCACGAAACCAAAGCCGCGGAAAACTAAAATGGGCCGACGAGAAGGGGATCGTCGACCTATATAGCGATGCCCCAGTAACACGTGATTGTTGCTTCAGTGGGATGTACACCTAGCAGCCTCGTCGTGTATGGGATGTAAATGGAAACCGAGAGATTACTGCTAGATACGGTGCAACAATGACAATTCTTCGGCGGAAGCATGGAAAGAAGAACCGATACATCCAACCAGATGGACGCTACGTACGGCAACTGGGCAATCAGTCAACGTGTTGGGGAGACGATGGCCCACTTCGTATTGGTGATACTGCATGCCAGTATCGTGAGTAGTTCAGATATAGAACAAGACGTAATCCTCGGAATGGACATAATGACAGAATTTGGGTTCAAACTGAACTTGCAAGCAGGAGTGTTGAAGGTTGCAAAGAAGAAGTTATTCTCAACCATAGCAAGAATATGTCGGCCTGCGTAGGTTGGGCAGAAGAAGTAACTGTGGCGAGCCGCAGTTGAAACCATTGTGGAAGCGAGCGTGAGTGGAGACATTCCCAAAGGGCAGTTTTAATGCTGGAACCGGAGCGATTAGCGGTCAAGGTCGTGGAATACTGGTCGCTAAGGCAGTGATACAAGCTGAGAAAAAACTGCCCGTCCGACTGATGAACGTCAATAGTTATCCAGTAAAGGCGAAGAAGGCGTACCTTTGGGAAGTTGTGCTAGTGTGTCGTCGATTGTCAACAAAGAGGATGGCGTAACAACAACTCCAGATCCGCTTCCTGGATGGTTGAATAACTTCATTGACTTGTCTTGCAAGGATTTGACAACACAACAACGCATACCGTGAAAACAGCTGCTTGACGCTACCAAAGATCTTTCCAAGCAGAAGACCGGAACACGAGGGCAGGACTAATGTTGTACGAAATCGATAGACACTTGAAGATGCCCAGCCGATCGGTCAAGCCCCCAGAAGATTGCCATTGGCGAAACGAGCCGAAGCAGAACAAATTATTACAGGATATGGAGCAGGATGGCCGTAATTTGAACCATCGAACAGTCCATGGGCTTCTCCAGTGGTACTGGTGAAGAAGAAGGATGGTTTCAACTAGTTCTGCGTGGATTATCGACAACTAAATAGTAACCAAGAAGGACAGTTATCCTTTGCCAGAATCGATGACACTTAGATACCCTAGTGGGTGTAAGGTATTTTCGACCCTCGACTGAAGAAGGGTGTATTTGGCAAGTCGAATAGAGGCAAAGGATAAGGAGAAGACGGCGTTTACGATCGGACAGGATTGTGGCAATTAACGTCATGCCATTTGGGTTATGTATGCTCCCGCGACGTTTAAAGATTGATGGACAAGGTACTGAGAGGATATCCTGGAAACTTGCTTGGTATACCTCGACGATATAATTGTCTTAGGAAAATCTTTGAGACCATTTTGAAGAACTTGGAGCAAGTATTTCAGCGATTGAAAGGAGCGAATTGAAGCTTAACCCAAAAAGTGCAACCTGTTCCGGAAGCAAGTGCACTACTCGGCCACGTAGTATCAGAGGATGGAGTGTCGGTTGACCCAGGAAGACAGAAGCGGTCAAGTCTGGCCGTTCGAAGGACAAGCATGAAATAGAAGTTTCCTTGGGCTATGCATTATTACCGACGATTCGTTCCTGGATTTGCTAACATCGCCAAGCCTATCACGAGACTAACTGAGAGGGCAGAGACTACGTCTGGGAGAAGAGCTGCCAGGATGCTTTGAAGAATTGAAACAGAAGCTGACCACTGCGCCCATGCTTGTGCTATCCACAGGCTGAAGGAAATTCATTTTGGATACTGATGCCAGCAACGTGGCATCGGAGGCGTGTTGTCCAAGTTTCAAGATGGCCACGAAAAAGTGCTCGGTTACTTCAGCAAAGTGCTGTCGAAACCGGAAGCAACTATTGTTGACAGGAGAGAGCTGTTGGCCGTAGTTAAGTCTATATAGAGCACTTCCATAAATATCTCTATGCAGGAAGTTCTTGTTAAGAACCGACCATCGGCATTATTGTGGCTGCTACGCTTCAAGAATCCGGAAGGGCAGTTGCCAGATGATAGGCGTCTGCAAGAGTATGACTTTGATTCGGAACATCGGCCTGAACCAGTCATCGAAACGCTGACGCACTATCGAGGAGACCTGTTCCAAGGATTGCACGCACTGCTGCCGTGCCGAAGAGGAAAAATGAAGCACCTGCTTGAGGACTACTGTCATAGATGATAGATGGACTGAAGACCAAATCCGAGCTGACCAGGAGTCTGACGAAGTTTTGAAGCGTGTGATGGAGTGGAAGATGCAAGAAGCGCGGCTAACTGGGAAACGGTAGCACCATATTCGCGAGAGCTAAAATCGTATTGGGCTCATGGGGCTCTTGGTAATGAAAATGTCTTCTCAGACGAGTGTTAGAAGACGAAGCGTGAACCAATAGCAGACTTCAGATTGTGTCCCGAAAGCAAGAATTCCCGAAGTTTTAAAACTTCTTCATGATGAACTCGGGAGGGCATCTTGAGTCCGGAGACTATAGAGAAGGTCAGAGAGCGATTCTATTGGTTAATTGCAAGAATGACGTGAAAGACTGGTGCCGGGATGTACAACTTGCGCGCTGCCAATGGACCTTCCCAAAGGAAGAGGGCCCTATGAGGCAAACAACGTTGGCAGTCCTTTTGAAAGATTGCGATTGATGTTGCGGACCATTTCCCACGACGGAATTTGGAAATAAATACATCTTGTTGCAGATAGACTATTCAGCAAATGGGTGAAGCCTTACGCATTACCAAAATCAGGAAGCTGTTACAGTGCTGAGACTTTAGTAAAGACTTTTCAGTCGGTTTGGTGTGCCGCTTGAACTTCACTCCGACAGGGACGGAATTTTGAATCAGCAGTGTTTCAAGAGATGTGCAAAATATTGGGTATTCGCAAGACCGAAACAACTGCCTTGCACCCGCAATCAGATGGCATGGTGGAGCGCATGAACAGGACAGTTATCAAGTATCTATCAAAAGTTGTCGCAGACCACCAGCGAGATTGGGACCAGCAACTACATCTATTTTGCTGGCGTATAGAGCATCGGTCACGAAACCACTGGCCAAGTCCATCTAGTGTGCTTTTGGACGAGAACTGCGCTTACCATGCGATCTTAAGTTCGGCTTTAAACCGAATGAAGAAGTAGTTGGAGATGACTATGTTTCGAACTTGCGGAGGCGATGGATGATATTCACGATCGGTGAGGGCGAATATCCATGAAGCAGCGACCGCATGAAGGAACACTACGACATCAGAGCGAATGAAGGCGGATATCAGCCTGGAGACCTGGTCTGGCTGTTCAATCCTCAGCGACGTCGAGGCTTCTCACCTAAGCTGCAACGATCGTGGGACGGGCCTTACGAAGTGATAAAACGAATTAATGACGTCATCTATCGCATCAGAAGAAACCCAATGGTAAAGCAAGAGTTGGTGCATTTTAATCGCCTAGCTCCTTATCTTGGGACAATCAAGAGGACGAGCAGATGGTCCGAGTTTGTAGACTCCCAGAGAGAACTCAGCTATGAGGAGTTCATGGACAAGTATGGAATGGCCGCAAAGTGCGTCATGGTGTAACAACGGAGATTCAGGAGGATTTGTTTTTGGCTCCCTGAAGGGTGCGCATTAGCACACTGTGTTGCCCAAGATTTAAGAATGGGCAAGGGGATAGCTACCGTCTTCAAGAAGAAATTTGGTGGCGTCCAGATCTTCGAAGCCAGAACCCTGAGGTGGGCAAGGCTCTGCACTTGCCAGGAAAGAAACGGCCTTTATTCTACTTGGTGACCAAGAAGCCTCAGTTGGCAAGCCAACCTACCGGACGATGTGGGACAGCCTGATAAGTTTAAGAGAGCAGCTGTTGAAACTGGAGATCAATAAGATCAGGGTGCCAAATAGGCTGTGGATTGGATGGCTTGGACTGGAGGGTCGTAGGAACATGCTCGAAGAAATTTTCCGATATACTGAATAGAGTTCCTAGTATGCAGCTACAACCCGCGTCAGCAGAAGGGAGGCGACGGACGGTAGCGTGCTATTCTTCCGGACCTCGTCGTGTAGAAATGGAGAGAACTGTTCGTATCTTCATGGAGGTGATAGTTCCGGTTCGCGGACGAACAGATCTAAGGAGGGAGCAGTGTAACGAGCGCCAACTTTTCAACTGGCGGTTTCCGATAGGCGTCCCTAGATGGCGCTAGCATAGCGGAAGAAGAACTACCTACGACGAATAACAGAGGGCAGCACCGGGTCGAAGATTCGAGAATATTCTCCAGAATCTTCGAGGACGTTCTAGAAGGCCCCCGAACAATCTGGAAGTTCGCGCCAGCTATAAATAACGCGTCGGGTTGGCCAGGAGGCAGTCAATCGATACGAGTTCGATAGTGCGGTCGCGATTGAACTAGTACATGTAATATAAATATCGTTTACATAAATAAAGACATTAGTGTTAAGTGATATAGTTAATAAGCATTTTTTTAATAGATTTTAATTACCGAAATTGTGTTAATAGAATAAGTGAATTTAAATATATCGCCTGTGTGTTTTTCTAAAACCCCGACAACGTTTTAAGAACCGAAAAACGACGTTACAATATCTTATAACCAATAATGCACGTACTCGGCTTAAATAAAAATTATTATTATACTAAGTAAGTATATACTTACCTACTACTAATAATAATTCTCAATTGTTACAAATCATATATAGCAAAGTGAATCTTAACATAACCAAATTTTTCATACAAAATAGACAGATATATTTTAAAGATTTTATTTAAAAAATAATAATGGACGATTTGTATTTGTACAATAAGTAATCATTTTTTCTTTTATGTAAATACACCTACATATTTCAAAATTATTATGTATCTATGTACAAAACAAGAAATCGGTTCATGTGATTTCAATGAAGTTTTGACCATCAATACATATAAGTATAAAATGCTCTTATTTTTTAATGCAGTATAAAAATTATATTTAATCTCTCAAAAAGATTAAATTTGACTTTTTTTAATATTCAATGTTTTAGCCATATTCAGATACCAAAGTCTTCTTCTTGATTACTGAATTCATACTTAAACACAATATTTCTAGCAGTTATATCAAAACTACTCTAAATTTAAAATTATACAATCACATAGTGTTTATACAAGTTATGAAGAACAATTATTTTGATGGTTATCACTGGATGTGTGTCTTCTGCCAATAACTGTTGCAAGTCAACATTGTCAAATTTGGATTTGTCTGTACTACTGCTGGCATGCGCTAAGAATAACTCTTTTAGAAATCCTAATTCTTTTGTTAGTGTCTTACTTTCTCTTGCAAAACTGTATTTTCACTCTTCAGTAAATTTACTCGGTGCATTGTCTCTGCAGTTTTTATTTTAGACTTCTGCCTACTACGTTTTACAGCTACAATCAAAAACTAGATATATACATTAACATGATACTACAAATACTACCATGTTGTTTCTATCTCGTTTCTTACGATACTCATCTCCATCCTCTTCCGAGTCTATTCTTCCTGGGTTTTCCTCTTTTTGGAGCCATATTCTTGAAACAAATAAAGTTGTTAAAATTAACCCAACCAAAACCATAATAATAATTTTTACCAGGAGAGTCATTTCAATAAAGTTATAGAAAAAAATCGACTATAAAACAAGTACAAAGTGATTACTAACAACTTACTATATATTATGAAAAATTTTCACATTGTGCAACAATCCTTGATCGGTTTATACAATTACATACGTCACATACGTCATTGTCAAGTCGTTAATCGTTACCAATCATTACATCTCTAAGCCAATATTTAAATACTTATGTTCAAATATACTTTTCTTCTTTTTAACAGCATACTGCAATTTGGTAAGATTGTGTAGGGTTCTATATTAGGCTAATGACACAATTTTATTGAAAATACCCGTAAAATACCTTAGGTTAATGTTGTCGTAGGGATATTATATTAAGCATAAAATTTACGTTGGCAGTATCCATATTTATAGGTTTGTTCTTTTTAGCTGAACTGGTTGGACGGCTGCACTAGTGCAAGGAGTGTAGACGGTGTAGACTAGTCTTTTTTTTTTTTAGTGCAAGTGATGTCAGAGAGTACGTCGTTCTTTTTTAGCAGTACATCGGTATTGCATTCATTGCACTACCTGCCCTAGTTCGAAAGATAATGTAGCAGTAGCAGTTCTAGTTAGCATCCCACATTGCCAAATTTAAATTACCCGCAATTATTCTTAGTAACTTCAACGTTGAACACTAAAATTACCTACTATTTTGTATCCCATTATAGTTATTTTAATGCTTTTACGTTGAAGTCACTAAAAATGGTTGAGAAAAATTTAAATTTGGCTATTAGGGATGCCAGCTGACCGTCATTATTTGTAGTTATTTGGAATTTTACATAAATTTATTAATTCATGTATTTTCTCTCTTGATATGCGAAAATGCATAATAAATCAATGTTATTATAATTGTAAACAATATTTTCTACATAGTTTGATATTATATTCTTACCTATTCTATTCTTTGAACAGCCCAAAACTGAATAAAGAATTTGTAAACAATTTTGATCATCTAAAATACATGTATTTGGATTGTATTGTATTTTCCTGAGATTTTCAAGGTTTAAAATATTCTTTAGTATACTTAAAGTATTTTTAAATATGTGCTATCTTAGTTGTCAATAAAATAATATTTTACCGTCATTCTCTTCATCTAAATGGTCTAATAATTGACTAAATGAATCGGTGGCGGTAGTGTAATATCTTCATCGACTGAATCAGAATCGGAATTACCTGCGTTCTTTTTAATAGTGCAAAGTGCAACACCGCTATCCTAATTCAGTTTCAGTTCTGCTCTTTTTGCTTCTAATACTGAACGAGTGCAGTACTAGTTCAAATAAAAAGAACAAACCTTACTAAAAAAAAAGGACAAAGGATAGGAAACTATTGTTAAGCGCGTTATTTAAATTATTTTACCCAAACATGGTTATACTATTCTACTAACACAAATAAGCCAGTCTGTTTTGAAGCATCAAAGAAATACTAATAATAATTTGTTTAATGAATTATTACTGCTTATTAGATCTAGAGCTTATAAAAGTATACTATTATTTATGGTTTATGATGTAATAACATCAGAACATAAATGTTTCTTATATAAACATCCGCTATTTTTAAGTTCCCATTGTGTACAAAAGCATTTTGTGGGTGTATAAAACAATCAATTTTTGCATCCGTATCACATTTCCTACATACGCATGCAAATACGTTAGTGGACGCTTGTAGGTGAGCTGTTTGTGTTTTAAATGTTATCATTACAAGACTGCTAAAATAATGTTTAAATATGTAAATATATTGTAAGTATATATTTCTATACCATAAAAAGTAGTTAAACTAATTTTAATGGGTACCTAATATCTTTTAATTACTAATATGTACACAATACCTAAACATGCTACAAAAGTTATAAAAACTCCTACACTGCTACTGGTATTATCAAATATTTCACCTATCGTTCGGTAGTTTTTATATTTAAGATTTAAATCTGTGGTTTAAATGAAACTTATTTGCATATTATCGCGATTTACACGTTGTCAATTTGTTGACGTGCTTATGTTATGAGGGTTATGTTAAAAATAAGCAAGACCCAAGAATTTAAAAAGCTTGAACTTTCTTGAGACTTAAAGATAAGAAAAGTCCGCGATAACAATGTTGACTTAGTAAAAGCTATTTATGCATTTCTTGCATTTATTATGTGATAATACCAGTGCTATATAACGAAGTAAGGTCAGTGTAATTTCAAATTTTAATTATTTCTAAAAACACAAGTTCATAAACGCTTCAGTGTGTTTTTTAAAAGGGAAACTCCTGAAATGGGGAAAGCTAACATACTAGTCACAGGAGGTGCTGTTATGTAGGTTCTCACACGATAGTCGAATTATTAACAAATGGTTATAGTGTGATAGTTATTGACAATTTAGTAAACAGCTATGCAGAGAAGCATCAAAAACCAGAATCTTTAAAAAGAGTAAAAGCTTACTGGAAATCTATTATTTTTTATGATATTACATTAGGGATAAAGCAGCTCTTCAAAAGTTATTTCAATCTGTAAGACTTTGTGCAGTGCTTAATTTTATCACTAATATTTTACAACTAACCCTTATTCTAGCATAAATTTGATTTGTCATGCATTTTGCAGCTTTAAAAGCTGTAGGAGAATCGTACAAATTCCTCTGACCTACTACCAAATAATATAAGCTGGATCTAGCACATTATTTGAAGTAAGTTGAAATAAAATATTATATGCACATGCTTATTAATTTTGATACTATTAATCTAGGTAATGAGAGAAAACGGTGTTAAAAAGATTGTATTTTCATCATCTGCCACAGTTTATGGTATTCCGCAATTCCTACCTATCACAGAAGAACATCCAACTGGCCAAGGGTGCACAAATCCATATGGTAAAACTAATACTTTGTGGAGAAATACTGAAAGATGTATGCACTTCTGATAAGGTAAGAATTTCCAACGTCAAGCACTTCTAGCTTTCATAACAAAACTTCATGGCATTTTGTCATATATTTCAGAGTGGAGTGTTATTTTGCTTAGGTATTTCAACCCGTTGGAGCGCATGAGTCAGAGATTATTGGTGAAGATCCTACTGGCATTCTAACAATTTAATGCCATATTTATCTCAGGTAAATAACTTTTTTTTTTAAATTACCGTCTTGTTATAAATTAGAAAATAACTTTAAATATTATTTTGAATGATCTGTTTAAAGCAATTATGTATATTCTTTTATTAATTTTACAAAGATCAATATGTTATTGCCATGTATCATTGCAAAACCATTGATGTTAATTAATGATAAGTCAAAAAAAAGAAATTATACTTTGACGAGGTATAAAATGATCAGAACGCATAGTATGATAGATAAGACGTAATTACTATGTCAAGTAAGTAACAAATATTGATGTTAGTCGCTAGGTCAATTGCATGAGATTAAGATCATAGGCTAAACCAACGCATTGTATTATTAAGACTATAAGTTACGGTATTAAATTCAACAACTATAATGAAATCGTTCTTCAATCAAAGCTATATACAGAACCACAACAAAATGCGTTAGTAGGGTCAATGCAATGGACTTACGAGAACACTTTAACGTTTTTGAAAAATGAGAAACCGGTTAGGGTACTGCAATTGCCGACAACATATTTTTTAATCAGTTCTATGTCATTTTATTCCAGGGTTCTATATTATGCCTCGTCGTTAGGCAACTGAGAATTATAAAGATATTCCAGAAACTATGTTGCGAGATACTGGAACTCATCTTTTACAACTGTACTGCTTGATTTGGTAAAATAGATTGGTAGATATTTCGGTTGTGTAATGACAATTCAGTTGAGTGAACGCAATTGGATTTGTCGCTTCCAAATATCAATGTACCGTGCGTCAAATTAAACTTAACGACCGGCAGGTGTCCATAGTATCGGCAGACACCTTACAAGCGATATTCAAATTGTGGGTGTTTTATCAGTTTTTTTTAAGTATAGGAAAGCACCTACATATGTTCAATCGAGCAATTTTTATTTAAGAAGCCTAACTTTTAAAGCAACCACAACTTTTGTGTTAAAATCCTTTGGGAAGGGGGGTACTGAAAATTTTGTGGTCAATTGCATGATACATTTGAATAAAAAATTCCAAACACTAGTACGTATTATCTAAAAGTAAAGTAGGGAATCGAAAAGCAATAAAACTTAGTAAATCTCAAACTTAACACGTCACCAAGTGACAAATTGGCAATAATATCCTTGGACAACTGTTTATTTACGCTGCACGTGTTTATTACTACTACTACAGTTGTTTACTACATGAGCTATATATATCTTATGTTCTTATTGTTGTTTAAAAACTTAATAGAAAGAAGAAGAAATTATTGAAGCGTAATATGAAATATATTTACCCTAAAGCACAATACATGAAAATAATGTAGGTCACACATACATTTTTTAAAATACTGTGTATTTTTTTCTTATAAAATTTATTTTTTTCATAAAAGAGTTATAGTTCTTTAAAATAAAGCAAACGTAATGCAAGCATTAAAAAAATAATTAAATATCAATATTAAATAAATTTATCTAATCACACTAAGAAATAATTTATTTAATGAACCATAAACCATTAATACATGGGCAGTACACAAAAACAAAACACATGTAAAATTATATGCCCTAATAGAAGGTGACCTCAGTAATAAGTAAATTGCACCTTCTTATCTATAATTCCTCGGCACTATTTTGATCCAACGCATATACCGCATTAGATAAGATAGGTGCAATTTACTATAATGCAATAACAAACCGAAATATTTAATCCGATTAGTTCAAAATTTCTATGGAACATTGCACTTTTATTTAAATACTTTTTTAATAAATTATGTTTCTATACTGCCCTAATTTATATTCAATTATCCAATTATGAATGCATTACAATTAAATTAAATCTGGAGCATATGTACATTATATTATGATAATGCGAAAACTGTATGTTTCTTAAATTTATATTTATGCATTTTACGATTTGTGTGTTTCTGGCGAACAGATAAAAACTAAATATATTCATAATATAGTTGGGTCGTTTCAATATCGTGCAAAATCCTATGTATTTTCTTCATCACATTGAAGAAATGCAATAAGCGCAGGTAAAGAGAACTGGGAACTGCCAATGTAGTATTAAATATCCGTGAGAGCTATTGAATAAAGTGGTTGATGCAAGACATTATTTTTAGATAGTACATCATGTAAATGCAATTATAAAAATAATACAAATATGTTCTATGTATGGTAAAGTGAGACAAAATTTCAAAATCGTGCTGTTTCTAGCCTATCAACTAAAATCAAACAGGATTAACCAACCACGGTGCTACCAAAACACAAATAACATCATGATAACATTAGTTTCGCTTTAATGTAGAAGTTGCATTGTACATATTAACTAAATGAGGCAGTATCTGACTTAAAATTGCATTTTATTTTGTTATTGATATGAATATTCTTCGAGATTAGTCTTTTTTGTGATTATTTTTTATATCTAGTCTGATAAATTATAATTTAATATTCTGATAAAAAATTCCAGTGAACTATGAAGCTTATTATTCATTTCTCAAAATTTGCTATTCCTAAACTGATATATGTTTCTTTTTCCTAATTATTGAGTTTATAATATAAACTCCGATTTTTGTTAGTCGCCATTTTCAACATGATCGTATCTTTAAATGTGTATCCCACGGGGAGTGTGACTTTATAGCACCTAGCGAGTGGTTACGTGCACGAGAGTCATAGATAATGATAGGAGAGCCCAAAACTGAAAACTTTAGTGCACCATTAGTGCAACCAGTGGAATATGCCATTAGATTGACATTTTACATGTTCTCCAAAAAAATTCCGGTAAAAGTGCGCAGCATATGAGATTTTTTTTCTTTGAATTTAATCTTTTTTCTTACAAATTATCTCTGCATGTCTTGAAACTAAAATAATAAACATTAAATCTGCCAAAAGTTTAATGTATACGAGGAAAGTGAAAAATATGAAACTTACGCTAAGATTAAACTATGCCAGTTTTTGGTTTAGAAATTCTTTATAATAAATGTTGTTTCAAATTCAACGCTGCATCCAAATATTAAAGTTTCGCTTAATTTTAGCAAAAATGAGTATAAATCGGTTTTGGGAATTACCCTGTATACAAAATTGATTGAGGTCATACAGCATACTATGACGAATTAGTTAGTTTAATTTTTTTTATAGCCTTGAAACGAAAAACTTCAGAATGGGAGTTATTTTTGCTGCACAACTTGTTTTGTTTTGAAATATAACAAAATAATTACAACATAGATCACATTTCCAACATTTCCACACTTTTTTGCCCCAAAAACACCAAATCCTTCTTTCTTTTCTCTTCGAAGTTACTCAAAAATTTCTGGCTTCCAAGATCGCCAGACCGCATAAATCCTATAAAATAATTATTTATAATTTAAGATAAAATAGAATAATATTCTTTCTATATTATATACGTTTCGTTTTATGATTTAAACCCTCATAATCTAATCTTTTTTCTTTTTTATATTCTGTCTATATACTGTTTTTTTTTTAATTAATTTACTGATTATTATTTTTTTTGTTAATTTGATTAAAATATAATTTAATTTACCAATTGTATTGCCATACATTGTTTTAAAATGGTATTTATCACTGTACACCGTAGTAGTTATTTAACATTTTCTGGCATTGTTATCTTTTTTCAAATTTAAATATTTAATATTATATGTATAAATACGTTAATACATTTCAAACGCTCAGAAACGACATAATTCTAACATATTCTTCGACATATATTTTAAAGTTTAAATATTAATCTCTCGCGTTTCGGAGCTGGCCTCACCTTCACCTTCTTCAGATCTACATATTATATGTGGATGACACATTAAACAGTAACCAGAGACATTTGCATCTAAAAAAGAGCAACATTCAAAAAATATAATGTTCGAAAACCCTTATGTTCATTACCTCCATATAAATAAAATGCAAGAGTTTTTTTTTAAATTTTAGTAACATCAAACTTTAGAGTATGTATTAAAATTAGACGGAGCACGGGGCAGCAAGCAAGTCGTGGTGTTATACATACAGTGACCGGCAAAAAGTGCGCAGCATATGGTTTTTTGTCTTTGATTTAGTAAATCTTTTTTTACTTACAACTATCTCTGCATGTCTTGAACCTAAAATAAACACTCATCCAATTTACCAAAGTTTAATTGTATACGAGGGAATGTCAAATTATGAATGTACGCTAAGAGTAAAGTATCTCCATATAAATAAAATTGCAACAATTTTTTTTTAATTATGACAGAATAATCATCAAATTTGAGTATTATAAAAATTAGACAAACACTGTAAATTCAAATCTGAGTCAGCCTAAAGCAGAAATTCTGTTGAGCTTAAACCGTTCCTGTTCCGTCTACCCTCGCGTAAATATAAAAATCTAGTGTCTCTGGTTCTTACCTTCAGCACAAAACTGAATGAGTGTGACCACGGTAAATAGAAAGCTGTTTAAGAAAACGCCGTTATTTTAGGATGCTGATTGGTGCTAGAAAATTTTCAATATCTTTCTAAACGATCCTGTATAATAAGTACACTCATAAAATGTAGTAAGTTTTCGATTGAATGTGATAAAAATCATATAAAACATATTAAAATGTCAGAGGGAGCACCTTTTAAGGGTTGCCCTGTTTGATAATTTATCTAATCATTGTGAATCAGCAGCAGTCAATATCTTTTTTTAATTAAAAAGTAATTTTAAATTAGACGTTAAGAAAAATCGTTTATCTTATTTAGAAATTAATTCTCATTTCGTGGAATTTTTAAACATTCATAAAAAACCCCAGAATTTGCATAATTTACTATTCACAAAGAAATTTGCAATGTTTAATGACATAACGGCAGTTGACTACATGTAGTGTATACACTATAGTAATATAGTGAACATATTAAACATATATCATCGCCATGTTCATGTCATTTTTCGAAAAAATAGATAACCAGAAGATGATAATAAATACCTACTACATTTTGTGTGACAGGAAGAATCATCGAATTCCTTTCTTAACCTGAACACGTTCAGCTACTTACTCAAATTAATTATATATTATTGATATATTAAAAAATATGTATTTTTACTTTGCCAATAACCGTCCAAAATCATTACTAGGGAATTGATAGTGACTTTTTATAGCTCAGTATATTACGATAAACTGATAAGTATTTTCTATTTAATAGGTAGCAGTGGTTTAGAGAAATAGCGAAGGTTTTGTTGATGATTATGATACTCCAGATGGAATTGGTGTCAGAGATTAATACATATTACAGATCTAGCTGTTGGCCATGTTCAAGCTCTCGACAAATTATTTGAACCGTAATTTTATAGGTTGCAAAATATACAATTTGGGTACTGGCAGAGCTACTGTGTTCTCGAAATGATTGATGCATTCTCAAAAGCTTCAGACAGAAAAAAAATTAGAGATTTACAACGACGAGAGGAGATGTGGCTGCAATTATGCACGTGCCAGTCTAGCCAGAAGGAATAAATGGACAGCACCAGGACATAAATGATATGTGTAAGATACCTGAATGGGCAAATTAAAAACCCTTATGGTTTTCAGAATGTCTAGTCCAATATTGTACAAGTGAGTTTTTTCTTTTTAAATGATGTACAAAGTTTTGATGTTTTTATAAATTTTCACTTACTTAATTTTTAAAAAAGATTTTTTAATGATTATTTGTTACACATGCATTAATGTTCCTATTTAAATAATTTATTGCCATATATTCGAATGTTTTTTTAGTAATATTATAAATAATACCAGAGTTTCATTTAATTACTTTCAGCTTGACGTCACATCCTTACCGGAAAATTGCTTCAAAAAAAACAAGTCACAGATCACCTTAGCTAACTCGAAGACACAATACACATTTTATGGAGATCATTGTGTCAAATTTCATTGTAGGAAATTTATATCTATACGTTTGAATTCGATAACTATTTCCAAATGAAAGAGTTAATCACAGAGGAAGTGTGTTATGGTTCTACAATTGCATTTCAGAAGTTTAAGTTTTACTTCCCAAATCGAAGAAACGAGTAGTAAATTAGTATTAAGAAATTTTCTTTTTGGTTGTCCCTGCTCTTATAAATTTCGTACTCTTACAATGCCGATTTTATACTATCCATTCTTAATTAAATTTAAAAAAAATGTACCAATTATAATCCGAGAAAAATTTTGCTAACGAGGTGTCATAAAAGAAGAAACAACAAGCTGTTTTTAAATACCATTTAGCGAAGTTAGTGGATTTATGAATTATGGTATTACCAAAGGTAGGGAAGAATGCTTTTCCAAGTAAATAAGTAATTATATGCCACCCTAGAAGCCTGTACTTGCAGAAGCTCGTAGATTTTCTATAATTATTATTTTTCACTATTTTTTGGTAGTTAGTGGAACATATTTTGATGTGATATTAAATTGTAAATAGTAATGTGGTAATTCATTGTGCAATTGGCGTTTTTAGGTATCGGCTATATCATGCAGTATCGTTACTTTATGATCAATTAAAATCCCGCCTATAAACAAGTGAATAAGACGCCATGAAAATTCGAATGTTATACAATTCATTATTTAAACGTCGAGTACATGTGTCGTTGTATAATCTTAAAGGTAAATATAAGTATATTTACACATATTAAATTACATTAATATAGTTTAATTATTTGTAAATGCAGTAAACTATAATTGTTAACCTATCAGTTCTATATATTTATTACGCAATGTCGCAAATACGAAACGATTTCACTTCACGCGTGAATTCTGTCTCATTTCTGTAAGTAAATGTAAATATTACCATTACATTTTACTCTGTTTTATTTAGACAATAATCAAGCAAAAATATGCCAGTATAAATTAATATTTTATATTGAATATCTGTGAATACAAAAAATTTATAAATAAAATGATGACACTCGGAAATATAGAAGTATTTCGATTGTATAGACATTTTCTAAAGTAGCTTGACACTTAATTTACAAATCCATAAAGCTACAAATCAACTATAACACGTATATTGGGTCTAAGATGTAAGTAGTTTTAGTTGTTTTTACGCATCTATACGAGCAAATTTAGATATAATCTGTATATCTCCACTCATACAAATAGTATGGTAAGGTTACAACAACTCCTTGAGTGTGTACTGATCCTAGCATAAAGCGCCGTGTGCCAAGGATTAATACGAGCATACAATAATATTTAAAGAAGGTGATAAGTCTGTTAAAGAAAAACTTGTAATTCGGAATTGCATTTTATTTGTGAGATTATTTTTTAATATCATGTTACTGTCATTAAAAAGCAAATTATTTTTAGCATAAAATGGGACATACTATGCATTTGTGCGAGACTTTTGAATATCAAACAATCCTTTGAAACTATATTAGAATAGGTCCGAACATTTTATCAATCATACGCTGCTGATTTTTTTCCTGAAAGCAGAGAACCTGCAAGCAGCCTTAATTAAATTGACGTTAAACATTTTGATAGTTCTCGAAGAATATTCCTCAATACAGGTAACAGGCATCTGGGGTGTTCTTCTCATTTGTGCGCAAAATATATTGCTGATGAAAAAATGCGAACCACCATGATAAGCAATTCATTTATTTTAATTTTTCTTATAATTTATGAAGATAAGGTTTTCCATTTCTCATACTAAGTGTATATACCCTATGTATTTTTTTTTTTCGTTGATTAGACCTCTAGCCTTGCACATGGTGTTGATTTTTTTATTATTTTTTCTTTTCTACGCCAAAGCAGGCTCTGTTTTCTACACATTTTATCTCATTTTACAACTGTTATCTTCCACTGTTGGGAAATCCCAATGGTGAGATTGCGAGCCTGTATTTAACACCTACCCTTTTGGATGTATGGAAACCGCCAGCAACTTTGATCGATTCAAAAAATAGCTGAGACAATATGATTTTTTGTGAACAAAGCTGTTTAAAGAACTGTAGCTACCCAGGATGATGACGAAAGTGTTGCGAGCTGATACGATATTCGCTTAGTTGATGTCGTTAGTTGAGACTAAAAGTACAGTGAAACAAATGATACTCTCTTCTTAGAATTTAAGTTTTATCATACGTATATCATATTCATAATACTGTTGTTTGAATCAACAATTAAAAATCAACGACGTCCTATTTAGTTTACCTAACTACCCCGTGTACGTAATATCCTGGATCTAAGCTATAACTAATCAAGTCCTTAAGTCATGACTGCTGATTCAAAGGGGGTCAGAATACAGAAACTGTGTTGCCTTGTAATATTCAAAAACAAGTTAAGTAAGATCTCTTTTTTATTTTTTTAAACAGTATTCACAATTATAATTTAGAATACTCGCAAACCGAAAACAAATCAGATTGTGTTCATCTTATAAGTATTGCTCAAATTTATAGTTTAAAATAAGGAGCATCAGCAAAGAATAATGCACGAAGCGACACGCTCGCACTTTGTGTTTCGTCACCACAAAATGACTTTTTGCGTTATTTCATTATTTAGCACTCATCTCAGCTGTTTTTCTTTCATTTATACCAATCATAAAGAACGTGTGTCAGAGAGGAAGTCAATCTGACTTAAAATGCCGCTATTTTATTGTCGTTCATTGCTGTCTCGGTAACGAAGCTTAACAGTTTCGCTAGTGTAAAGAGCGCGAGTACGGATCTCACTATGTTTTACGCAACTATTTTTCCAAGTTGAATGAAAAACGGGTAGAAAAAACTCCAAGATCTAATTATTCTGATTATTCAACGATCGTCAAGATCAACGTCAGAAATACGCAGTGCACCTTCTGAAATTGCCAGTCAAACGCCAAATCTGCTGTGGATCGCTTAAAATTGGCAAGTATCCCCTCTTATCTCTTCGCTGAGCATAGTATGTATAAAACGAGCGCAAAGGAGAATGCAATGAGGAACTAAAAAGAAAATGAACTAATGGCAGCCCTTCTTTATATTTGCAGTAATAGCAAGTTTCGTGTGTAAAAAAAAACTAGCTTTATAATATTCATACTTTTAATTTTTTAGTTTCAAACCAATATCGTTCTTTAATTATCATTACCGAAAAATAGTAGTAGACACTAATAGTTTTCTCGCTAAATTACCTGGACAACAAAACAAAGCGAAAAGGTATTGCAAAATTCTGATGCCGGAAGGATACCTGTTGACGAAATGGGGAGAAAATTGCGAATTGTAGGATATAAGTAAAATGCTTTTCTTGTCCTGGAGTTCAGGAGTTTCGAAGACATTGCCAATTCTTGGACATTTTGTTTTCCACGAAAATTTCTCTGTTCTCAGTAACCCGCTTGCCGGAGATTTATGTTCACAAAGATGTGATATATCACTTCCTATATGCAGCGCGTGTTATGGTCTTGATCCCAATTTTATGTAGCTACCTCTTTAGGGCACAGACATATTAGCAGACCTTCTACTGTGTGAAGATGATTTCTATTACGTTTAGTAGTTCTTGAACAAAAGTATTGTCGATGTTGAAACATGAGACTTTATTTTTTCAATACCGTGCTTCCCCTCAGCAAAGAGCTTGACATCGATACCCTGTATACACAAATTTAAATTTCCCTTAATTTTTTTAGTAACTTCCAAACTAAAGCACGAAGTTAGCTACCATTTTGTATTACATAAATATTATAACAATTATTTGAATACTTTAAAGTTGAAGTTACTAAATATAATTGCGGGAAATTTGAGTTTTGTTTACTGGGTAGTTAAGCCCAACATTTTCGTAAGAGCTTTACATTCTAGTTATACATTTACACCACAACCTGAACATTCGACGCCGGTGAACTGATTATGTAAATTAAATACCATATAATATGTAAAATATTTATAATTTAATTCGTTTAGGCTCATATGCAATTTGTCTGAAAACCACTGACTTAGTCTATCAATAAGTCGTCTGGTTTATCTTGTGCGACTGCAGGTTGATCTTGATACTATTGCGGTTGTATGGTCGGTGTAGATATCTAAAGAATACTTGATGAACTCAACTTTTACGTTTACACTATAAAGAATAGGTCTTAAAATTGAGCCTTGTGGAACGTCTACATCTACCGATAATAATGAAGGTGGGAAATTATGTACCGCTAGTAAATATACAGTGCGGTCCACTAAGTGTGCAACAAATAGAAATTTCTTTATACTAGCACCAATTGTAAAATAAATACTGCCAAACGTTGGTGCATGCTTGACATCTAGACTGGGCACACTTAGACTGTCTTGAAGTCGATTAGCTTACAGGGCAGCTCAAGAAATATGAAAATCGTATCAGAGTAAGGTACCCTCATTTGGAAGAATACAGCAAGATCTTATTAAAATTTGTTGTTCAGAATTAAAAAATGCGCCCAAATATAAAGTCACGGCCTGCTACTTTAAAAAACAAAAAAAAAAATCGTCAATTTTATATTAATTTCTGTATATTTGTTTTTTTTTTTAATATTTAACATTATTACTTATTTAAATTAACTACAAGAAGATCTCTTTTCAACATTTTTTTTTTCATATTTCATCAAATTTGGAAAATATATTTGGGATTACTTTTCCTTTCTTTCACAAATTCATCCCTGCTGTGACGACATGTAACTCAACGTTAAGAGTTTGATAATATTATTTTTGGTAAGGTAAATGTTTTAGAATAATAATATAAATATTCGAAAACTCTTTTCCAAAGTACAAATTTTTTATTTCAAATTCACGATAAGGTACTAGAAATAAGGCTGGTAGTTATTTCCAGTCCCTTATCGTGAATTTGAAATAATTTTTTTTTTCTTCGAAAGAGAGTTTTTGAATATTCATATTATTATTGTAAAATATTTACGTTATCAAAAATAATATTATCAAAATCTTAACGTTGAGTTACATATATGGTTGCAACAGGCATCAAATCTGTGATCGTTTATGAAAAAGTATTCTTAAATATATTTTCCAAATTTGATGGAATATGAAAGAAATTGTTAAAAAGAGATCTTCTTATAGTTAGTTTAAATAATTAATAATGTTAATATTTTAAAAAACAAATATTTTACACAAATTAATACAAAATTGACGATTTTGCCGCCACTTCATATTTGGGTGCATTTTTTAATTCTGAACAACTAATTTTAATAACATTTTGCTGTATTGTTCGAAATTTTCGAAACTTTACTCATATAAGGGTTAAATATTTGGTAATTATGAAATATATACTAGTGTAGCATTCAAGCTGGTTGTGATTGACTCTAGTTGATTTACCTTAACACTAGGAACTAAAATATATCTCGTGTTTAGCATATTTATAACGTAGCACACAATATACGAAAACCACTCAATCGTGTCAGAGATGTTTTTTTTATTATAGTATCCGTGAACAACAAATCGAATTATTTATTATCTGTGAACGAGAAAAGCAAACAGGAATAGGTATTTGTAATTCTAACTTCGTAAGTTTTCGTGTTGAGACCATACTCTTGAATATCTATATGTCAATATTACAAATATAATATGTTTTCCCGCTGTGTTTTCAACACTCAAAGGAGAAAAAAGCTTCATACTCATGCCAAGATAAACGCTTGTATATGTACTACACACTAATATTCCTCCTAAGTAAAATGTGCATGATTATTATTTTTAGCTCGAAAAGACTCTTTCAAAGGTATCTACAAACCTTTAAAGATGCGAGTGAAGAGCAGTGTAAGGTCCAGATCAATTACCTCCGCTGACACTAGGGTAAGTATGCAGATACAATTATTATACATTACATCAAAAATTTAAGTTTTTCGATGGATTATTTTTATTTAATATATCTATATTTGTATTTCAGTCGATTAAATCCTTAGACGATGTTTTAAACGTACGTCCTGAAATAAACGGAATCAAAGTGTTGACATTTTCAAGCGATAATCCTAATTGTGACCTGGACACTCAGTACTTCTCGGTACAGGAGAATTCAGAAGTATCATCGAGGAAACCCAAAGAGAGGAATCTGCTCGATATCAGTGTGCAGAAATCAGAGATAAGACTAAAGAAGGACGCTCTTGGGATAAGTTCAAAATCAAAATGCCTTTTATTCGAAAGTGTATATTGACTAAGAAAATAGCTTTGGATCCCGGAGTTTCTACAATTTTGGAGACAAGCGAAATTAGTCACACGAGAAAAGTCAGCAATTGACGGAAAGTGAACAAATGAAATTAATAAGAACCTAGCGAAAATGTGTCATCAGAAGTGGAATATGTTCACAGATATCAGTCTTAAGTAGCCAATGCAGCAAAAAACAGAAACGAGGAAGGCCTCCAGGCAGAAAGTCGTTTCAGTATAATCATATTCAAAATAGTATGGAACTAGACACTGAAAGCATTAAGCAGGTGAAAAGAACTTGCACACGTAAAGGAAATCGAATCAATAATAATAGTAGCGTTAGAGAAGAGACCCGCAGTAATAACAAGTCTGAAGTTAAGTGCGATGACTTCTTATGTGACACAATGAGTGCAATAGAAGAAGCAATACATAACTCCAGGTCAAATGAACACTTAACCCAAGAAAATTGCCATGATGTAGTAAATTCTGATGATAATCCTATTGAGGCTAGTATTACAAATAAGGCAATTATCTTAGAAGATGATCAGTACTTCACCGCACCACTAGAATTAGAGATTAGCGTTAAGGAACACGTTGAATTGGAAAAGCAAGGAGAACTGTTGAAACCAATTACAATTATCTCAGAGACAATCGACGATAAAGAAAAAAATAAAGAAGATGTAGGAAAGGAATTAACCGTAACACAAAATGAAATAGTTGTATCTCAAAAATTAAATCGCGCACTGAAAAATACTTCCGGAAATGATATTGGAAGATCAGCCATTGCAGCTAATCCAAGGGTACGTGTAGATAAAGTGGTAGGCCGGTATAGAAAGAAAGAAACACGTAGTAAAAGAGATAAAGGTTCGAAAATATTTAATTCATACGCATCATCTACATCAGAATCTGACAATTCTGAACCAATAAAAAATGACTTAGAGCAAACGATCGTCAGAAGTCAACATTCAATTCTAGAAGAGGCAAAAGTGGACGCGCCACATGCAATTAGCTCCCAACAGAATTTATCACAAAGAAATAAAAACAGTTTCATTAATAATGATATTGCTACACCACCACCTCATTTAGTTATTCCAGATGTAACAGTGCGTGAAAGTAAAGTAACTAGGCAGAGCACAGACAACAAAGGGAATAGTCAAAAAGACAGGAAATCGAAAGTGTCGAGTTCAACGTTTACAACACCAGAAGGTATTAACTCTAAAAAAATTGATATTTATTCAGAAGAAATGAAGGAGCCTCGTGTAAATATGGAACACCTTACCTTAAGCAAACATATCCTTCGATCGGCGAAACCAAACAAACACACCTATTCTGGCAAAAATGATCTACAGCAAAATTATTCGAAATTCGAGGAACCACCAAAATGGAATAAAAATAGGGAAACCAAACGTCAAAGTGAAAAACGTTTGAGTATGTCGGGTTCATCATCAAGTCTAACAGAACATACCAATTCTAAAGCAAAACAAGATTGTTTGGAGCAGGTGAATGAAAATGTTGATAATACTATAGGATCTGATGACGATTCTACATTTGTCGACGAAAGCTTAGTTAATGAAAACAATGAAGAAGTTAACGAACCTAAAATAGTAAAAGATACTGGTTTTGTGCATGGAACACATGTCAATGATCAACACTGTCAATCAATAAAAGACGTTAGCGTATTACCCGTAGTTAATAAACAAATATCAGCGTCAGAAAATTCAGTTCAAACTGAAATTATTGATCTCACTCAATCAGATGACGATGAAGCGCCAGAGAATATTAATTCTGCAGATGATCTAATCAATATGCAATCTGAATCATTAGTTAAACGAGTAGTTTATGCTGAATCAGATATATCCAGCCAGATTATTTCAGGCAATAATACGTTCGCAGTTAAGCAAAGCAAGAAATTAAAAAGCCAGATCTTACGTAGATCGCAAACAGCTACTGCAAAAAAGGTCATAAATATTGATCCTTCATCTGAAATGAATAAAATGGTAATTCAAGATGAAATAATAGAAAGTAATCAAGATAATAGGGTCCGATGACGATAATGTGGTATGCTCAAAGGACAAGAATCAGAATTTGGAAACGAACACGGACTTGTTTATTGAAACGCAAAACTCGCTATTCGATCAATTTGTGCAGGATTCTATTACTGCTGATCGGGAAAATAAAGTTAGGTCAAATAATGTTGAAACAATAATTGAGAAGCCTGCGTCTACTGATAATCCTAAGGGAGAAATAGTAGAAAGTTTCAGAGCAACGCCTGCTTTAAATAGAGCAGATTCGTTTTTGATTTTATCCTCTGAGGATACCCGGCTTAACCATCATCATCGAGCATTTCAATACGATCCGCATAATGAAAACTTAAGTGACCAAGAAAGTTCTCGCATAAAATCTCTTGAGGATAACTTAACAAAGCTGCCTGATAGTAGTGGACATCCAGATACCCACACTGCAGAAGCTAGAATTTTTCATTCTCCAAAGAAGACTGAAAAAGTCAATAATGTTGAAGAGAGTGGTAGTAAAATGGAGGAATTGGAAACGAAAAAACCAACATTAATTCCAAATAAAGCTGAACCACGCCAATTGCGGAGAAGAAAATTGAATCATGTGCAATCGCAAGAAGAAAAGATACTCAGTGCAGCTACAGAAAATGCAATAGCATTCGAAGATAAGGCAGGGACATCAAAAATTCTCCCCAACACGCGTGGAAGAAAAAATAAAAAAAATATCTCGAAGGTTGTTGAAACAAAAATTAAGGAGCGTGAGAACACTAACGGAGAAGTGGCCGGAGAGAACGTTGCAGTGGAGTTTGCTTTGAATAGAGCAGATCCTCTTCAACGATTTTCTAATAAAGGTGAAGTTGAAAAGTTATACGGTTCGGACAATGAAAATTTAAATAACCAAGAGGAACAACGAAATTCTTATATAAAACCTATTCAAGAAACTTCAAAACCGCATGATAACAGTGAGGATTCAAATGCTAAGATTCCCGAAGATGATGGATCACATTCTCGAAAAAACATAGAAGTAAATGTTATTAAAGAGAGTGGCAGTCAGAAAAAGGAATTCGAAACATTAATTGCAAAAGATAACCAGCGTCGGTTACGAAGAAGAACATTGTATAATATACAACCGCTGGATGAAAATACACGGAATGCTGGCGAAGCTACAAGGGAATTTGTAAAGCAAACTGAAACCTCCAAACTTCTCCCCAAAACTCGTGAAAGAAAGAAGAAGCAACCGAAAAACGTTTTGACTCCCAAGAAACTTGAAAATGTTACAGAAGGAAGGTTGCATAATAATACCCTGGAAAATAGCACATTCAATGGAATCTATTGTCTTCCCCAATTTCAATCTTCCGCATTCAGTAATTTTATTGCTGAAACTGACATTGCTAGTGACAGAGAAGATCCTAGTGAGCTTCAAGATGTGCACCAAGATATTAATAATAACTCGAGAACGCTGGAGAACAAAACAGACAAGGAAAATCTTAATCCAGAAAATAATGCAACAATTAATGTCATAAAATCATCAAAGAACAGAATTAAAAAAAGGAATGGCACCCAAGAGCCTAAAAATGACGAACATCTCGAAAAATTGGAGCCCCTTAATAATCACACCTTACTTGATGTAAATACCGAAAGGGTGATATCACACTCTCAAAGAAGTCGAAGTAGCGATTTGAAGCGTAAACTTAGTCAGTCAGATACACCATTATTCGTCAAACCATCTGAAACAAAACGTTACAAACTCTTTGATCCAAATGATTTTACGTATCTAGAAGAAGATCAAACTTCATGTTTCGTACGAGAATCTCCAAACAACGCAAGAGAAACTACCATGAAATCCAAAGATGTTTCAGTAAAAAGTAGGAGTATATTCAAGAAAAAAGAAAAAAAACCACGAAGTTTAAAATCGAAGTTGTCGGTAAGTGTAATTTTGAATTTACATTTGAAAATGTAAATTTCTATTTTCAAAAACAACCTACTTCACGCATTATTAAAAATGGTAACAAAATATTTTCAGATGGCAAAGAAGAAAAACAGAAATCATAGACGAAAAACTGATAGTACTGATACTGATATAGCTAGAGCTAACACTAGACAACGAGAACTATTTGATACCTTTTTATGTTCCTTCGTTGAAGATTTCAATAAAAGCCAGGTGAAGCGCATAGGAAAAAAAATACCATCTAATAAAAATATCAGAAAACGTAGTATTAATACATCATCCGATTTTGACGTAAATTCAGAAAAGAAAACGGAAATATGGCCATCGAAGGTGAAGATACTTGAAAACATAGTTATACAACCAGCCAGCCATAAAGAAAACAGAAGAGATGAAGTAAAAGAGACTGATAAAGAAAATTGTGAAGAGTAAGTATTTGCTTTAAATATTTTTACATGAATACACATTTAATTTTTCAATTACTAGGATGTGGCCAGCAATGTTAAAGATATTTGATACCATAAACGTAGCAAGAAATGAGATGCTAGATGTTCTTATAAAATATGCACCACATGGTATAAAAGATGGTCCAAAATATAGTGCCTCTTGGAGAAGCAGCAGCATTATTAGTAGAGATCTTAGATTTAGTACTGGTATTGCAATAGAGCTGTGGTTTTTGCGATTTTAATATTTGTATATTTTTCCAATGTTATAATGAAGTAAAATTAATTATGTTTAATAAATATTTCTAAAGATAATTTTAGTGTTTTTTTCTTAACCCCTTTTAAGACCTAATGCTAACATTATATTTCTTCTAGCTACTTATTGTGAGAAAATTGCAAAATATATATAATATGTAAATATAACTGTTGTACCCTATGTTTATAATTAGGTGGAGGGGGTGTCATAGGTAGGCAACCAAGCTAACAAAGTCATAGTTAGTAGAGGCTCGCCAGCCCCTCACCCCGAATTTTGTTGGAATAGAACAAAATGAAACAATAAATTGATAAAAGCAACAAGAATGCTATTGCCATTTGCCGGTATCATTAAGTTTCAACAGTGGCGGCCCGTGACAATATTGAATGGTGCGACCAATCTCCAGCCAACTCCCCTCCCCCCTCTCCCTTCGTGTTTTCTTTTGTATTATTTTAAGTTTTGAATCAGTTTGGTTCAGCTGGCAGTAATTTATTACCTTGTTTATTGCTATAATAATAATACCCACACAAAAAATTTAATGTACACAAATTTAGAAGACATTAAAAAATGAAAAATACATTCAGTTTTTATCGGGAATCCTTATATACTTAAATATAAATACTAACGTATTCCCTTCGAACTTACATATATTTAGTTTTTAAACTGCACCTACATAAGTCACTTCTTTAGTTCAGGTGTTTTTGTGATTTTATATCGACGAAAACACAGCACAAAGCACGTGAATTATTTAAGCGAAAGATCGTCGAGTAAAATATAATGGATATTCTAAGCATAAACGGACATATTTCTTACAAAGAATGACAAACAATTTTTATTTTCTTTGTTTACCTAAGCAAATATCTTGTTTTTTTTTTACTCAAAATACTATTATGGTGTGTTTTGCAGGAGTAACTCTCTTATATTTATTATTTCATTTTCATATTTTTACCCTAGAAAGATATGAATGGTAGTTCATTTTGATTTGAAATACTAGTTATTTTGCGACGTCATCCCAGAATAATACTACACTTTATTTCTATAATTAATAAATATTAAATATTCTTGAACCCAATTTTTATTGAAACCGAAGTCCGTATGCGATGGTCCTCTGTGTGTGTTTCTACATTCAACAGTCTGCGTCTGACTCACAGGGAGATCCTTCCCGCACAGTGCCGATATGATCAAGCAGCGGACAGCGGGCCTCAAAACGGCTGGCCCCATTCTAATGCAATTTTTGCGTATACTGGGACTACCCCCTCTTCCACTAGCTCCGCGCGAATACCTATAAACGTTTGAAATCAGGGGCCAATCTAGACGTGGCTCCAGTTCGCCGCTTTTCTGCACAAATAACTACAAAGCGCGTTTGGTCTCATTAAATCATGGGAATCGCAACGTTCGTTCTGTACTTAAATGTGTCTCTGTGTACGTGTATTTATCGGTATTTTTACAGATAGTAAACGCTCCTTAATGATTAATTTGTGATTTGCAATGGTGGGACTATGGCTCAGTGGCTCTTTAAAAGCAGCCGCCCATGAGTTTCAATGTGTAGAGATAGATAAACAGAGACAAGCACTTTTTCCCGAATACGAAAAAAAGCACTTCGCATAGTATTATCACAACCCTGTTCAACAAGTACGATCGAGGGGTCATTCAGTACTTTACGCAGAGTGAAAACTTGGTTACGATCTACCATGACAGAATATCGATTGAACAGCTTATGTTTAATGAAAAAGAGGAACTAATGAAGGAAGTGATTGGCAAGTTTACTCAAAATCCAAATAAGGGGTTTACGAAAATTGGATCGGATATACACCGAAACTGAAAGGATATCATAGCATTTACAATGTGCTAGAACAGGATAGAAAGTCGGTAGATACCTTATAATCCAATTTTCGTAAACGCCTATAAATTGATGTTTTAAATCATGATTTTTATTTACGTGATAATTCAAAGGTTGGCTTTGGTATGTCGTGAAATTTTTTTTTTCTAATAAATTTGGATTAAATTCCATGGATTGCACGTGCAGTACAAGTAAAATTGCACTCAGCTAATCGAAATCCATTGAATGCGCATGCGCTATTTTTATTGCACGCAATAAAAAAAATTGCGAACTGTAAAGCGGCTTTAACGGTTTTATGTCAAATTGAATCAATATCAAATTTTAGACCCTTATATCCTGTTTCTTCATCTCCCAATGACTTTGACCCAATAACCGCTATCCCATTTCTTAGATAGACGTAAGATAACAGATATACCTGATCCAGATGTTACCACACAATCAATGAATCGACTCTATTCACTTTCATTACTGCAAAGAATAACACAGCGTTTCTGGAAGGATTGGTCCACACATTAGATTGTGCAACTACAGCAATAGACAAAATTAACAACCAAGCAGAAGGGCTATCACCGTTGGAAGCCTGGTGCTTCTGCAGGATCCTGGCACATCACTACTATAGTGGAAGTTAGGCCGTATCATAGCTATACATGCAGGAAATGAGAAATGAGAGTGGTATACAGAGTTCTTTTTCGCGTTTTATCCATCATAAATGAAAATAAATTCATATAATTCATGCTTACTCAAGCTCGTGCGGTTTGGAAACCTTTATCTCTTGTACATTTGCTTCAAATTGAATCAGAATTACAAAGAATGTGGGTTCGCACTCCTGACAATAATGCAATTTGTGATAAATTACTAATTCCAATAAATTAGTTATATTTTGGTATACAGTATAGTTTTTACTTTAATTACAGATACACTACGGGGGTTGCCAAGCGTTTTACACATAGGTACCTCAATAAACCTCCTACCTGCATAAACCGATGGCAGCCAAACGATCGCCTGTTCAAATGATAGCAGTTTTGATAGTCACTGTGCCTTAGATGACGACATTAATTTTGTCGGGCAGTGTACATACAAATGTGTAGATGTGTACTGATGAATGAAAAAAAAATGTTTTTTTTCATATACAGATCAAACAGTCGACCTATGGTCAGGGCATCCCAGGTCGGGACTATTCGGGAAGGGAGATAGCATTAATTAGTTTATTTGTCTAACAAAATGCAACTGCATGCTGTCGAGTGAAGTGCTGTATCACGTGGTATTACCTATGCATCCCTACTTCTCACTTGTTGAATGGCTCCTACATACGACACCCTGACCATAGGTCTACTGTTTGATCTGTATATCGATGAAAAAACATCGTTTTTCATTCATCAGTACACATTACACATTTGTATGTACACTGCCCGACAAAATTAATGTCGTCGTCTAAGGCGTAGTGACTATCAAAACTGCCATCATTTGAACAGGCGATCGTTTGGCTGCCATCGGTTTATGCAAGTAGGAGGTTTATTGAGGTGCCTACATGTAAAGCGCCTGGCAATTATAAAAATCAGATAAGAAAATACGAAAATTCGTTGTGACCACGACTTTAATTTTGTCGGGCAGTGTACAGATCTACTTTTATTTGTGGCTGCGCCACAAATGTATTTGATTTACTCTCTGTGCTGTGATTTCTGTTTTTTTGTAAATTTTGTTGTGGATAATTACCTGATGAAAACTATTTTATAATTTTAAATTAAAAATGATTATAATGTAAAATATATGCTATACATATAATATATAAAGATTATCTAAAAATGAAATAAATATACTCTTGGTCACCATTATCTACACTTTAGAATATTTAACATAATTATGTACATATCACTCTGGCAATATGACGGTGACTTTATCTTTTAGTGCAATCACTTTCTTTAAGTCAAGAATTAATGAATGTGGTAAGTCCAACTTTTCAGCGTCTTCTGGATTTTTTAATAAGTCTCTTATTTCTAATAACGTTCTATAGCGTAAACTATACACAGGTAAGTTAATATACACAACAAAGCGTCTTTCAGCTGGAACAACGGGATATATTAATCCACGATTTTCACAAAATTCTTTCCAAGGCACTGGATGGTAAACAAAACTATTGTTCAGGGTCATTCTAAAATATAATAATGTATAATTCTACAAAAAAACCATAAATTTCAGGTAGTACTAATATAGATACTTTAATACTTTACCTATCTTTCGTATTAACATCGAAAGCAATCCAGGGATGAGTTTTGTATGTATTTATATCTACATGTTGTGTTTTACGTAATAAAGTATATCTTTGAAACAGGCCAGAATAATTTACCCATATTACTTCTACCACTCTATTTGTTAAGTTTACAAATTTCACATACACTTTTTCTGCTGATTGGCCTGATCGCAATTGTTCAATATTATATCCTTCCATATTCCATCTAAAATTAAAACTATTTTCATAATTTCTTACTAGGTATATACGAAAACAAGTGCAATACAGAAACGCAAAATGAAATGATGTGGATATAGGCAATATAGGTTAGGTTATTGAAAGTAGCTGGTTGATGCTGATTGTTGTTGATTGACCACCAATCATATGTAAATAAATATGGCTGTATGTGTTGCGATAATTGGAAAAGATGTGAGTGAATTTAATTTATTTAGGACATATATTATCAATTATATCAAAACAATTGTCATATCTGTAGTAGTTTAGAAGTTTTTGAACTTTGTATAGGTTATGTATGCAAAAAAATTATATGTTATTAAATTATTTAGACATAAATAGACGTAAAACAAATTAGTTCCAGACAATATCTGATAATTCTCATCTTAATTGTATTACTATTTATTAATTGGTAAACAAATACGTAAACCAAGGAATATGTAACCAAGAACGGACACTTAGCAAATTTTGCTAGCGCAGAACCGCCATCTTTTTTGAGTTCTTTCTTAGCCAATAGGAAGGTCAAGCTCTCTTAAGTTCGGCTGTTGTCATTTGACGGTTTTGTTTGAGGTTATCTGTTAAGTTATCACACATTCATTCAATAAATGAATATATAATCGATTATGAAATCATTTGATCATGCCTACCACTAGACATGTGTCATTCAAATTTACTATTTTTCTTGATTATGTAAGTTTAAAATTAAAAGTCACATTAGCAGTGTAAACAGCTGGTAAACAGCAGGGTACTAAATCAGTGAAGATATAAGACAAGAAACGACATTTGTCAAGTTTTTTTGACAAGTGCGCGTGCATGACTTTGGCGTTCTGACAGCACTGTCAATATAGAGAGAGGGTGCCACCGCAGTCATTACTGTGACGTTGATCTTCACGATCGTTTGGAAATATATTATCTCTGGTTTGGAATAATCGAGAATTAAATTATGCCTTTAATAGTTCTACAACAATTTAACTCAACTTATTGTTATTTTGTTTGTTTCTTGCTGTATTGTTATTTAATAATAATGCTAATCATGCCTTTATTAATAATCAAATTCCGTAAAAGATGTATTTATACACATTTAACGCAGCAAATGACAGCAGATGACAAATGGCGGCCATTTTGAGTTGAAATAGTACTGCGCTCTCTCACATTTGCTCTTTATGATTGGTGTAAAAGAATAGGAAGACAACTGGAGCACCTGGTACCTGGTGCTAAAATAATGAAGTATGGCTAGAAGTTACATTTCCGGCGACAAAACATCAAAGGTGCCGACGACAAATGACGCTTCTTGTCTTATCTGTGTACTGGTTAAATCACATAAAGCTAAATTTTGAAAGCACAGGGAGTTAATAACAGCGTAGGTCAATGTATTTTCCACGCATGCCTTGCTTATTTTCAAGTTCACTTTAAGTAGCTACCAAGTCCGGATTAACACTGAAGCCTACGAAGCGTGGGCTTCAGGCGCCACATTTTTGGGGGCGCCAAAATTTAAGAGATACAAATCGCATAAATCATAAATATTCAATAATAATCCTGCAAAATGGGAAATAAACGAAGACACTATAGAATTGCTTTCATGGATTCAGTCGAGACAATAAGGATTTCAATTTTGAAAAAACATTAAAAGTTTATGGTAAAAAAATCGATTCTTAACCAAATCAGTGTTTATTAAATTATAATAGAGGTTATTTTGACATTATGACATTGGCTTATCAAGGCACCCAGGAGGTTAATTCGGCCATGGTAGCTACTACATAAGCATATAATATTTTCCATAAGTACTATATTAAAATAATAAGAATAATTGACAGACAATATTAAATACGTAAGTATATTATATCTTATTAACAATGCTGCAAATAAAATAAGAGGCAACCAGTTGAACACTATTAGTACATGGTATAAAAAATAGCATCCGAGTATTTGCTAACATACTGATACCGGAAAATTTGAATTTTGTCAAGTAAGTAAGGTATTATTTGACCGTTACAAAACGTTTAACAATTAACTAAGGGCTATTATTACAATCTCGGTTTAAGGATTGAATATGTCGCGGGCGAGTTTATTTTTCTCTATTTATATCCATTGTAAGCCTAAAGTGAAGTTTCAACTGAAGATTATTGATCTAAGGTTTCAACCGCGATTGTAATAAATCAAATAATTGTCTTAATAAAAATTAAATAAAGCAAAACAATAATCACAAAAGCGAGTCACTAATGAATTTGGATATGCATAACAGAGAAATAAATTCCATGGTGAATAGAAATTTTAAATTTTATGGCCTTGATTTATTACCTCCCTTTCGACCAGTTAATTTCTTATATGTATGTCCTTTCAATTTTTGTAGAATTCACCAAAGTATTTTACATGTTTAAATCCCGATGATGAATTAAATCTTGAATACAAAGTTCTTTCTTCCTTGGATGTTGTCGAGGAAAAGCTGAATGCCGGAACAAAATCTGGATCTGATATACGGGAATTGTATTTAGGGATGTTGTACTCTTTAGAAACACATAAAATGTATATAAGCTGAAGTACGTTTCTCTACCTTTTAATAATGAATATTTATTTCAGTTATGGTTATGTCACAAATACTAAAATTATCTTTGTCATAATAATAGATTCTACGAATACCGCCATAAGAGATAACGAAATACGTTCGGTAAGTGGGTATTATCGTATTTGTATGTACACTAGCGACACTTTCTAATTGTACGACCTACAGGGTAAAATAGGGCCCATATGTTTAGCGTGGATAGTAGACGGATTTATGCAGTAACTGGCCGCTTCGAAATATGTAAACACAGATGTGCGGTCTCTCTGTCGGTTATTTTAAAAAAGCCTTAGACTGGATTTATTAATGTGCGAAGTTGAATGCATCTCTTATGTATTTGTTATCTCTGCGTAGGAATAAATTTATTTGATGTTTGAAGTATTTGGAATAGCTGTAGTGTTATTAAATGGTTTTAAAAGGTATTTTCATTTTACAGTTGAACTACGACTAGGAACTAAACCAAAGGCATGTTAATTATACCATAAATAGCAATATCAATGGGTTTATTACTTTTATTCATTTTATACGTATGCAAATAATAATGAAAGTATCAAAATGGATCGCATGAAGACATTTAAAGTATTATACTGAAATCAGTAAAGCATATCTCCGTTATGAATGAAACATTTTTTTCAATATTACTGAACACATAACTAAATTGCGACAGTCCCTATGTAAGATATTAAACAATATTGTAATAAGGTTATTACTACTTCATTTTTCGTGAAGTGGGTGTTGCGCCGATTAATTGATTAAATGCAGAGAAATTTGAAGTAATGTCGTTATTGACAGAAATGCATGTTTTGTTTTCCCTGCAGCGTTACCCAAATATGCTTATATTTTGTTATCTAATTAATGTCTGATGATTTCATATCATTTTTTTAATTCGCTCCGGCTTCCTTCTTTAACATTAAATAATAAAGGAGATATGGCGAGAATGCATTCAAAACCATGATTTTTATATCAGATATTAGAACGAAAAGCTCTACACTCGTCAGAAATATGTTTTATTGGTTATAGTAATGGTATGTTTTCATCAACATTATAATAACAAGATAAAATAATATTTAGATTATAAATTCCCTACTTTCAAATATTTTACCTCAAAAGTCCTACAATATCTTTTCAAAAGAAATACAAAATTTGAATTAGTGCTAAATCGAATAGTAGTGATAGCTATAAATACTTTATATAAATATTAATTATTCATTATGTTAATATTGAAAAAAGGAGCCGCGGCGAATTAAAAATAGATATAAAACAATCATTATGAATCAATTGGATTAAAAAACACAAACATATTTAGTAAAGCTGTAGGGATGTGTAAAGAAAACAAAACATCTATTTGTATACAATATTATATTTAAGGTAAGTCATTGAAAAAATTCGAATTGTGGTAACCGAGGTAAGTCGGCAAGCATTAGTATGCGCCTTTGATGTATTTATTTGTCTCTATTTTATAAGTTCAATGTTTATCTATGTTTGTCGGCTGCATTCTTCCTTACATTTAAAGTAGATTTACTACAAAAAAAAACACAGAGACCGCACATCTGTGTTTATATATTTCGAAGACGGCAGTGAATGCATAAGTCGTCTACTACCCATGCTACACATTTAGGCTCTATTTTATGCTGTAGGTCGTACAATTAGAAAGTGACGCTAGTGTACCATCCTTCTCAAATTAAATGCGATTCTAAGCCCAATAAATTCTTGATTGTATTTATGCAACCGAAAATAGAGAACACTTAAATGTTAATTAAAAATGATTGGGAAACAATTTTAAATTACATATCGCCAGGTATAGAGTACTTGTAGTTTTGGTTGCATAAGCAATCGAAGATTTGTAGAGCTTAGATTCGCATTTAATTTGAGAAAGATGTTACAGAAGGGAAATCATATATTACCTAGTTTGTTAAAGGTCAAAAGGAAATAATAATAAAAGTTTGTTTACACTTTTTCAGTTAGATATTATCTAAGTCATTATCGTTATGCAAAATTACTTTAAAATTATATTTTAGATGTTTAGGAAATTACATTCCATATATGCTGATTACGTATGCAATCCGTTTCACATTCCAGGTGACCCAATCATCTCGAAGTAAGTAAATTGTTGTCCCGTTGCGTTTGCGTGCAAAACACATGAGGATGCACTAGAAAAATCTTGCTCTATTTATTTTGGGACATGAATTAATGAATACCCAATGTGGTTGTTCTTTTTGAATCGAATAACGCAAGCAGCTGTTCGCGTTGAATATCACCAGTGTGGAGGTAGATTTTTGTTGAAAACACGTAGATTAGACGGAAATGTAGTCCCAATTATAATTAACACTATTTATATGGTATTTAACTCCATCTTTTTTTTTGTATCACAGCGAAACTGTTGTTTTACAAAACATTGCATTGCCTCATACAATTTTGTGTTGTAACGCAAAGGGATAAAAGGAAGAAAGCTACTTACTGTTTGAAATGAGATCTATTATTGTATACATTTTTCAGATCGTTTGATGAACGTGTGAAGAATATTATGACTGGCAACGCTTAAAATTTATATTTATTATAAATTTATTTATATCGTACAAACTTACTATATATTTGTAAACATATATAAACATAAGAATAAATTAAAAAAAAATATGTAGTAATTTTTAAAATTTTCCGAATTGCATTCCTCATGGGAAAGTCGCAACTTCTCTCATTCTATAGAGTTTGAAATGAGCAAAAAGAGCTTCTTCAAATACTCGTTAGGAAGATGTTGAGTTGAGAGTTTAAAATTTCTTATAAAACACTTTTAGGCGGCATGAGGCAATTGTGTCACATGCCATATTATTTTGTAGTCTTGTATATTTATGATATATTCCGTAAATCAGTAGACAGTTAAGTAAGCATATATGTTACTTGTGTAAAATGTACTTTCGTTTTTTTTTTAAATAAAGCTGCTAATTCAATTGAAGGTATTATCATTTCTTCATTATCAAAATGAATTTCTGTTATATAGTTATAGTTATGTTATATGTTAGTTGAGGACGTTGAATTTTTAACTCTTTACCAGGTTTACATGTTTGCACAATCAAAAGATCACAGAGAGTATAAGTAATTATGATACCAGGAGCAAAAATGCAAGCAAATCGATTGCATATAACTAGAAAGGCTCCACTTTCGACGGGAATTAGATTCTTTAATTTGTTGCCTGTGTCATGGAAATATGAGGCCAGCTTTAAGAAATTTAAGCAAAAAGTTAAAAAATCGTGTTAGATAACTGTGTATACTCTACTAATGAATTTCTTACTGTCATGAGTGAAACAGATCGTGATTTTTTTTAGTTATGAACATTAATTTTGAAAACCGGTTTTGAAAGCAGATTTTTACTGAAAATCGATTAATTGGTTTTATTGAAACTGGTTTTTGAAAAAAATTAACCGGTTTTTTAAATCTGGAAATTTTCGCGGCATTACTATCTATACTGAAAATTATAGTAGATTACGGCTTATGATCTAATAGGTAAAAATGTATAATTGCCCTACCGGAACTAAAAGTTTTTTCAAAATTCCATGGGGTTAGATAACTTACACAACGCCTATTCATGCTATTAATAAACAAATGTCAAGAAAATTGTATGCGTACTTTTAACTACCCAATTAATTAAAATAACTACTTCACTTTATGGTATAATTGCCCTTGGTATGCTCCCAAACGAGAATGCTACTTTACTGTTCTTGCAGATGCGTCGTCAAAGCGCCTAATGGCGGTGTGCATTAATAAAATTTTGGAACTTTAACAATTAAGAGCTCTTATAACGCGTCTAGACAAGAACAACAGAATAGCTCTCATATAATTTATTACCATTGTAATAGACGTGGAAACATCGACAGTGTTGCCACTGAGTTAAATGTATTTGTAATAGAATTTTGTTAAAAAAGTAACAGATTTCTAAAAAAGGTAATAGATTGGCCTATGTGCCTATTTTCTCTGAAAAATTTATACTTATGTAACTAAAAAACTCGACACCCTTTGTCGACACCTTTCATGTTTTGTCTCTAGAAAAATAACTTAGCAAGGTGCGTTAACACGATCGTTTCACCACTCTGAACTCTCCATCCACACGAGTAGGAGTTCGCCAAATTATCGTTCGGAGTTCGGCGAATTCCGATCGTGTAGACGCACCTTTACTTCATCATTTTAGTACAACCCTTTTTCAGAGAAAGAGAACGTTGCATGATTAGGTTGATAATGGAAGCCCACGTGTTCCTGAAACAATTTTCCCGAATTAATAAAATCTCGTGTAGCACGGAGTGATCGGGTATTCATGTGTGTACACATTTCCTGTGATATCTTTAACGACGCGACGGTTCAAAGTTATTTATGAATTATTGATATGATTATTTTTTTTATCCAAACAATTACTGATTTTTTTGCTATAAAGTTTCATGCAAATAATACCTAATCGTTTTGGCATCCTCTGTAAATCATTGCATTTCTCTTCTGCATTTATTTACGCACTCCACTACATTGTACACGCTTGCGCATTTTTGTATAGGAAACATATATCGCCATCCTTATTCCTTGCACGACTATGAATAGAAGCAACTGAGATAGTGGAATGGTTACGGCGGTCGAGTATTTAACGTGTTTTTGTTGTCGGCCTTCAGTTTGTAACTGCTGGTCGTATGCGTTACATTGACTGTATACAGCGGGCAGCTGAAATGAGTAGAGTTAAGTAGTACATTGTGATCGATTTTTAAGTTGAATGGATTTGTTCGCGTAAAAAATTTAGTGAAAACGTGAGAGGAGATGGCGGAAGATTGTACCGTCGTTCGGTTTTCTGCCGAACCATCAACCGCTCGCATAGAAAACCTCAAACAGAACGATTCCGCAGACAAGATGACAGAAACAAATCAGACATTCGGTGTGTTCTACGTGATATGCATTGCCTTATCGATCATAACCTACGTCCTAGATATAGTGTTGGCTTGTATTTTGTTATACTTTTACTCCGTTCACGCACAGGGTGTTTACTTCGGGCTGACACTCACTTTCGTCTTAGTTCCGGCTTTGTTTATGACCGCCTTCAGTTTACGATGGTAAGTCACGGGATCGTTTAATGTGGGAAAAGCCACTGGCTTAATTGATCCTCAGAAATGCTTATAAACTTAAACATACCTACTTTTTTTTCATTTCACCTGACTTCCTAAAATCTGATGACGCAAAGAATCTTTATTTACGTTTTATATGTGTTGCAGCACAAACTTGTAAATACTTAACAATCAGTCAAAATATTTGGAAAAGGTTTTTGGATAAGAATGTTAATGTGTGTCTGCTATATGTCCATGAATTGTTTTGAGATAGGCTTTTATGCCCTTGAGTTACATATAAAATCTGTATTTTATTATTTTATGTACAATATTTACTTGAGTATTTTTTGGATCCAAGGATACTGGGTATTCATAATAACTAAAAAGTAAATTATTCCTTTAAGTATTAATATTTTTCGAATGGTAATTATATGAATAATAACACAATTAGATATTTAGATAATGTTTAGTGTTGTTTATTTATTATTTTAATATCGATTTGACCTTGAGATTTTTTATAGGTAATTTAATACTTTTCTTAAGCTTTCAAATGGTTATATATGTGTGTGGTGTGGCTTTCGGTGTCACCTTTCGGATGTCAACTTTCCTCCCTCAAATGAGGGAGTTGTTGAGTAAATAATAAACTAAATAAGATTTCCTAAATATATTTGTCGGGCAAAAAATTAGTACAAATATCTGCGTTCTCATTTACAACGCTCAAATTCTGGCGCTGAAAATGACACCTGTCGCACTCTAATGTAAATAATTATTCTACGGCATTCGATCCCTAATAATATTTAGGGAAGATATGATTACAAATAAAATACTTGTAAGGCGTTTTATTATCTAAACCAAGAACTAGCACTGTTACTCGAAACCGAGCAGTGCACTGGTCGGATACTCGACTGCTAAAAATATCGAGGCAAGCCTACTAATTACATATGTTACCATCGAAGACAAAAAGTCTTGATCAAAATAAAAGACAGAAATATTGAAATGCTGAAGAAACTCCAATGATTTTCTCTCCATGTCAAACTTGAGTCAAGATTTTGTCTTTTTAATTAACATTAAGATACATAGTTAGGCAGATCTAAGAGAGAGGGTGGGAAAAGAAATGCCCCGTCTTGGTGATTTAACTAAATACATTTAATGTTTAACCTATAGCTGGGCTCCCTTAATCACCAAATCGATTATCAGAAGTGATTAGAGCCAAATTTGAATCTGCGAATTAATAAACTATGATTGTACAAACGTAGATTTTTGTAGGAATAAGTACAAAATAAAGATGTTTTATACTAATACTTAATCCTTTTAAAAATAAGACAAAATATGTTTTGATTGGCATATGGAATGTTTCGCGTGTATTGAGTAATCTTATTATTAGTTACCTATTAGTAGTTCTACCATATTGCCATGGAAAGTTCCATAATGTCTTGATATTCGTACATACATGCAAACTTTTGCTTCGAAATGGATGCCAACTTTGTTATTTTAAATAGAATGACATAATTTTTTATTCATTTTTGGATTCTACAACCATAAATACGTTTTCATTAATTATTCCTATATACTTCATTTACCATAACAGACGAGGTACGTCATTACTTGCAAATTCGGGCCATACAATACCATATTATTAAAATAACCAACTAACATATAGCTTATTCATGTTCAATTAAAGATACTATGTTGGTGCCTACTGCTTTTCAAATTGCATACTTGTCACATCTTCCCAATGTATTCCCACCAATTTAGTTATTGCTGTCAACTGTCAAAGGGTTATATTTTGCATTTGCAGTAAAGTGTGGGGAATTTGCGTTTATATTTGGTATATATTTATTTAAAATAAGTAGTTATTACAACTAAACCATATCGAAACCATTGTGTAAACAATCGAAGGAGTTAATAGTTTCGTTAATCGTGTATTTCGACGCAGAACGTGAGAACAACTGGCCATTTCTCCCGTTAACTTTCGTGCGAGGAGTATAAAATCCATATATTTTTAATGTCATATTCTTTACAGTATTTCGCTTTTAGAGAATAACGAGTGTTCTAAACATTTATGTTGCAAACATAAGCAAAATTTCATTCCATGAGTAAACAAGGAATTACATCCACTAACCCAAAACGAAAATGCATACGAAATAAATGTTGTTAAAAATTGATTATTCTACTTATTGTCAATGTGCTATTGGAAACACAATTTATGACAAGTACGAAAACAGTGAGTATATACAAATATTGTTTACAGAAGTGGTTCTTTCACATACATTTTTCAGACTAACATAACACATTAAACATTTTGGACAGTGTTCTTAAAGAAAACTACTTTTGTATGGTTGAAACACATTGTTGTGGTAGATATTATTGTTCTCAAAGAAAAGGAAGTTTGTAAACAAAACGATGGATGAAATATGGCAGATCGGAGGATGCATACAATAGTAAAAAGCGGATTGAATTAATATTAGGTCTGGAAATTTGATGTACTTGGTGTGCAACATATTGGAAACGAAATTCAGAAGTAGTAAATCAGAGAGACTGGTTTGGATAGAGAAGAAACTTGCATACTAATCGTTACTGTGAATACTTTAAGCGATAATGGTCCCGATTAAATTTATTGTACTCACTTGTGCTTTTTTATTATTTTTTTCCACTGCTATCATGATTAACATACTTTAAATTCTGGTTTTCAAAAAGAATCATCGCTAATATTAACGGTAAATGTTATTTTTAAGAGTTTGTTTACGTTTTGACGAACAGAAAATTTGCAACACGGTCGTGACGTCATAGCAAACTGACTCACGTAGTACCTCGTCTGCTATAATAAATGAACTATAGCTGCATGTTGCCGTTTTTGAGTTAGATAAGTTTTTCTTTTTTTTTTTCATAATCATTGCATCATTGAGAAATTAATATCTCGATTAATACTGCAAGTAGAGACTCCAAATTTACTATGTTATGAATGTAGATATAACTCTAAGAAACGCTACGCACACTTTACATTCTAACATACAGGGTGTTCAAAACTGAGGAACAAAGTGACATATTTTCAAACGCAGAAAATTCATTTTTTTTTTAAATGGAACAGCCTGTATTTTAATTCGAAATTAGAAAGTAAATATCATTTTATATCAGCATTCCCTATACCTACCTTTAATAGATTTTGAGATACGAGCGACTATTTGTTAAATAGGCTAACTAACCCTAACTTTAAATGTTTGTAGCTGGCTCTGAATGGGATTAATGTCAAATTCATGCATTATTCTTTAAATAACCATACAAGAATATCGCTGTTCGAATAGTCATTTCTATTAGTATTGCGTTGTATAAAGTTGTAATTACGATGGTATACATAAACATTTATGGTTGGTCATTGACTTTGACCTTAATTCCATTCAGAGCTAGCTACAAACATCAAAAAGTCTCAAAATTTATAAAAGATAGGTATAGGGAATGCTGATATAAAGTGATAGGGGATGATATTTACTTCCTAATTCCGAATTAAAATACAGGGTGTTCTATTTAAAAAAAAATAGTTTTCTGCATTTGAAAATATGTCACTTTGTTCTTCAGTTTTGAACACCCTGTATGTTAGAATGTAAAGTATGTGCACCGTTTCTTAGGGTTATATCTATATTCATAACATAGCAAATTTGGAGTTTCTACTTGCAGTATTAACCGAGATATTAATTTCTTAATGATGCAATGATTATGACTAAAAAGAAAATAAAAACTGAAATAACTCAAAAACGGCAACATGTAGCTATAGGAATAGCTAATAAAAACTGACGTATTTATGGTCGTAGAATCCAAAACTTAACAAAAATTATAAAGTTGACGTCCATTTCCGGTCAACCGGAAGTGATATTTTGGTTAAAGTATTGTACATTTATAGTTCCTATCGAACAGATAATGGTGCCAAAATCTCAAATATAAGTAAATAATAGAACATCATAAACTTTTAATGAACCACTTACGTGAAATATCCTGTATATTCATATATATTTTTTAATTAAAGAAGTTAAATGACTTTTTATTACTCTTTGTATATTTAGAAATAAAAAGAAAATTATGCTTTTTTCCTAATACATTGTTTTCCTAACAGCTCTGCTCTGTCACTTTCTGGTTTATGTACTGCTACTGCGACTTATTAAGATATCAAACACGCTCATAATTTTAATTCGGATAATTGTGAATATTTTGGTATAAAATGAGTTGAATTTCTACTGTATAAATTTATGAATAAACGTGTTTGCTTAATGTATCAATTCCACGTAAAGTCCTTGGATTACCTTAGATTTTTATTTAAACCATATAAACGGAAACAGATATCTATGTGTATATATGCCTCAACAATACCTTCAACTTATGTAACTTTTTACGTCAATGTTCGTAGAAATGTATAGATATACATTTGTTATTTTTTTGTAATATAAATATCGCTTTCTAAGTATTTCGAGTATTATGTATATAAAATTCCTATTTATGTCTTTTCTGGAAATATGACTAATAAGAGCATTGCATACATATTGTTATAATTTTATATGGAAGGAAGAAACCGCTGCCTTGTTACTGATATCGAGGAAATGTTTGAACTCTTTTATAATAGCTCGGACGGTATATATTATAGTAGTAGAAAGTATTGTTAGTATCAAGTGCTACAGTTGAATCACGAACGTTTGTAGTTACGGCATTACTAAGCGGGTAAAGTGAATGGAAGCCTGAAATATCTAACAATCGGAAGCATATGTATATACAAGCGAGATAGAAGAATATAAGCCTTAGCTAAGTACATCAAATATATGTTTACGTCATAAACAAATACGACGTAAGTACACACATTCATGATTTCAATCATCTACGTATGTACTTCTCGTTACTTTGTACACTCATTGCCTGCTTACGTACGCATTAGCGATTTATGGATGTCGCCACAAGTGAAAGTATAATCACTAAAACCATTATCATTAAAACAAACAATGAAGAGTCGGAAAATTTGTAACAAAAACAAAGAAAAAGATATATACCTACATAATTAATATAAACAAAAAAAAAAAGACAAATAAAACGGGGCTGTACGCTGAACTACTATTTTCAGTGCTATCGGTTGAAACGACGAAAGAGTCGAAAAAAAGCAATGAGGACTTTAAAAACGTCGGAAAATACAGCAAATACAATTAAATGAATTAATCTTCGCAAATGGCATGGCGTTATTTGGAGAGCAATTTACAACATAGCTTCACCCTGTCATCTGGTGATAAAAACAATTTGCTGATATCTTGACCTAATCTTAGTCTATCCACACACACAAAAAAAATTATTTCAAAGCTTTTCGACGTAGAAATACTTCCTTTAAGGAAGGCGATTTTCAATATTTGATCAGAAGCAGTTGTAACTCGGAATCCAAAAAACAAATTGCTTTCATATTGGGGAAAAATGAAGTGCTTTTGGAGACCTTTCATAATGTAAATATATATAATACATAATTATACGGTGGTACTTTTTTTCATGAAATACCTAGTACATGGGAGTACCTCTTCTAAAGGTGCACAATTAACATATTACGTTTCCGAAATGTCAAATTGCTATCTAGAATACAGCCGGAGTAATAAATGACGGACTTACTACTGCACCCTACTATTGCCATATAGTAGCTTATATTCAGTTTTTTTTTGCTTTTTTTTTCAAGTTGTTCCACTATAGCAAATTGCATCAAATTTTCATACAATAAAGCTGGGGTATATATGATGAAGGTTTAGTGTTTGTGCTCGGAAGGATGGCCCCCTTTCTGAGGAATTCCAAGAATATTATTTTTTAGATAAAAAAATTAACACAACTGGGTCATTTCTTTTTAATGATAGTTAGGTAGTAGTCACACAAATTTTTTCTATGACATTTCAAACCGATTAATTAAAAAGATACGGAGATATAAAATAGTTTGGGGATGAATTGCTTCTATAAACCCCCTATTAGTTGTAGGGGGACTGAAACCTTGCACAGGTCATAACTTTCTTCGCAACTTTTGTATGGGGTTTCAATTCGATACTATCGGGGATACCTTTCAGTAGCCAGAGTAGAATAGAGTCCTTCAACATTTTTGGTTGTATTGGTTTGTAAATTGCACAATAATAGGTACTTTTCTCAATACTAAACATGTAAATACCATGATTACAACTATGACTATAACACATTTTCGCCAAACTATGTAGGATCCATCAGGGCAGCGCATTGATTTAAATCCTAACAAATGTTCGTAATCCCGTATAAAAATACTTTCGATCTCTAGTTCACGAGAACTCCCTCACTAATTTATACCACTTACCTCCAAATATCTCCACCAGCTGTCCTACACACAAAAAAAAATGTTTGCAATTCTTGTTTAAAATTCTAGTAAAGTACAGGTAAAATTACCAAAAAAATAGAAAACCACAGTTGAAACAGTTAGGTCAGTGGATGCGTCATCGGGGTTCAAATTTTTAAGCCTAACTTCACTTCAAACAACAGCCTCCCAATATGGCAGTTTGTTATTGTTTACATTCGTGCCTACATAAATTAGTTTACTCATCTGTTTAATCTACATGATTTACTTGTTTTATTTATTTATTTCACGTATTTTATTAGTTTTAAATTACCCCTGCACTTTTAAAAACATTTAATGAACCGTGATAAGGTACATTGTGTAAAAGGCAAGATTAATGGCGATAACATTAGCCCATTTACATACTTTGTTATATATTATATTGTTAGATTTAAGTGAAATAAGCGTGAAAGAAAGACGTCAATGGGCATCATGCTATTGTACCATTCGCTCTTGCAAGATAAATTCTGATACTAACGATGGTCGCAGTTTCTTTGGATTTCCGAATGAATCTATTAGATACAACAGGTCAAGAATTAAGAAAGCACATGGATAAGAAGAACCATTGTCGTTGTGCAGAGGTTCCTATAGTTCACATTAAATCAATTTATTTGTTAGATACTCATTTTAAACTGTATCGATATTTGTTGCAATAACTAACTTAATTCATTTTATGTTTCCTTTTAAAAATAATGTGATTTTGGTCTCAACTGCATCATACTAGTATAAATATTAATCCTCACGTTTCACATTTATTCACATTATAGACAACTCCATATTATTTAGTCTATATGTCTGAAACTCTATCCACTTGTGCACCACTGCAGAAGGTGAAGTAAGGGACCGTAAATATTTATAGTAAATATTTAACTATGGTGGCTAAGAAAAGATAATTAACTTTTTTCCTTTGACAAGTAGCGGACGACATTTTAAAATATTAAGATTTGATATACAATTCGAAATTTAGTCATAATTTAATGGACAATTATAGTATACAAGACCTTTGAAAATGGAACAATGAAACACTTTTGAGCTACATTGGATTTTTGAAGTGGAACTAAGGAAGATTCCTATCACTATAGATTGTGAGGTGTTTTATTCAAAAACAGTACTTAGGTACTAACAGAAAAAAAATATAATTCAAATCATTTCTTCAAAATATTTCCAAATTAATTTTTTTTTGCAAAATTTTTATAAAAGTAGCGTCTAAGAGTCTTAGTTTTTATATTTCATAGCCGAAGCCTTACAACAATATATGTATTATGATTTAAACTATTTACGTTTTTCTTGCTTTTCATGCCTAGCAGTGGTATCCTATTTTGGAATCAGGTAAATGTAGTGGATGAACCTAGAGTATTAAGTAAATTTAACGGAATTCCACTTTTAAACCTGTGGATACCCCATTAAATAAGTTAATATAAATAAAAATGCTTTTAGATCGTCAAAAATATAAACGTCTACCTCATATGCACATTCAATATTAAAAGGTTTTCTAAATGTTTTTAATATGCAGTGAATCTTACGAAGTTACTGAGTTTGCTAAAAGAATGATAGAAACTTTCTTCCTGGCGTATGTCATGCACTATTTTTGATTAATAAATGCGTTATAGTTTGAATTACTAAAAGAGAATGGTTGTTTTCAGGTCGAAAATTATCCGCCTACTGCCCTGAATGTGACGCAATACTTGGTCAAAATCCTTCCAATTTATCGGAAGGGTCAGCGCACTCTGTTATAATTGGGATCAATGAAAAACTTATTTCCATTGTTTCTCTTTTTTATTTATTTAGTGTAATAATGAGAACCAAACACATTTTTTTAGGGTAATAATTGTTTGGTTGTTTTTTTTTTCAACCTAACTGCGTCGAAGATTAAATGTCAAACGTCAAACTTCGTAGTTATCCTCGGTAGAAAGGTTTACTCCCAGTACGCTGGTATTAAAAAGGAGTTATCAACAATAAAGCAGGCACTTTCGTAATATTTTGCGAGGAATCAGTGCCAAATGGCAGCATTTCATAAGCCAATTTAATTGGCGTATTTCTTAAAATACAACGATTATTGTGTGTGGACTAATTCGTAGCTTAAAAAATTAATATACTACCGATATTTAAGTAATATTTATGTCAGAGTAATATCATTCCAGTACGCAATTGGAAAAAAGTCAAAGTTGTAATTATGAATGTGCGTAGAAACCGTTTACAAATCGTAAAGTTTTCTACATGCACATAAAATCAAGAGTTAAATGTAATCGTTAAATGAGAATGTTGTAGCTAACTTTCGTTAAAAATAGGAATTTTATATACAAAATTTGTATTCAGTTGGAAACAAATTTTTTGTTTATAAAATGAGTCAGCTTTTTGCAACATGTGCAAGTGAAATTTATATTATGAACAATTGGCGTAAATCCAAATAAGCCTAGATTTTGAGGCAGTATTAGTAAATTCACAAATAAACTTGACGATCCTTACCCATGCCAAACTGCGAAGGGTATATAATTTAGCATATTTAATCATCTACTAAAACAAAGCACAAACCCGTCAATCGCTCTTGAAGGAGTTGCAAGAACTAATTATATCCTATTTATAATGCAAAGCCACTTTTCATAAATTAAGACGAATCTATGGCTTGGTGTTATTCGAAGATTAAAGTTACTTTAAATAGTATGAGCAGTAAGACAGTTGAGAAAAAATGTCTATGCACCTCATTTCTGAACTGTTTTTAGTCAAGTCAATATTGTGACCAGATGGTTGATATTTATTTTAGGAACTATTTCAAAGATCTATACCTATTTTTGACTATGCTATTTTAAATGTCGTAAAATGCAGTCCAGCAATGCGAAGCTAAAAATACATTGTTATACATGACTGTCCAGCAGGTGTACACATTACCCTTCCCCACTTGTTATTTCTATTACTAGGTTAGTGGCATAATATTCATTCAAATAGGGTTAACCTCTACATATTTACCTCAAATGCTAATCAATGTAAATCTTGAATTACCTATTTTAGGAATGGACGGTGACTAACAAAATTATTGAAATAATTCCACATTATGAATGGCCGATTTCACATAAAGAATTAGGAGTGACGAAAACTTTGAACTGTTCCATAACGATAGTCGATTCAGCTCTTTGTATGCTTGTATCTGCTTAGAATATGGAGTCAAATACTTGATGAGATTGAGAGTAGGGTGGCAATGTGGGAGTTTGTTTTAGGGCGACCTTTTCAGATCAATTGTGATCCTCTTATGCTAGAAGATACTCTCTAATTTTCCATCTTAACTAAATCTTTTTTTGAGCCAATGCACTAGCTTGACAAGCTAGTGCATTGGCGCAGAAGATGCATTGAGCTTTACTTTTCATCTTTACAGAAACTACAAAAAATGCATCATCTGTCAGAACTGTGGTGTGCATTTGACTATTTAGTATACTGTGACTAGTTAGTTAGTAGATCTAGCGAGAGAAGAGATCAGAAGAGACATTTGCCATTTTTAGCTGGTGCGCGTGTACGATTTTGGCGTTTGACAGCACTGTCAATGTACAGAAAGGGCACCACTGCTGTTATTATTCTGATGTTTGGTTGACAGCAATCGAGAATATTCCTTGCAGTAATTCTATCGCCTGTTTAGTTCAACTTATTGTTATTTTATATGTTCCTTGCTCCGTTGTTATTTATTTAATAATAACAGTAATAAGCGCAGCGGATTACAGCAAATAATAAATATGGCCATTTTGAGTCTAGATTGTACTAAATATTTATTTGTTGGTATAAATTAACAAAATATATGCATATACTATATAATACACATCATACCAATCTACAGGTGCTGTTTGGTGCTGCGTTGGTTTCTCGTCCTCTGTCCTTGTCTCGAGATGAAGAGATTTCTGTTTCGTCTCGGACTACCGGTATCCCGAGGGCAAAATGATCCTTCATTTTTGATTTTTTTTATTCTATTGTAATATTTGTTGTTGTAACATTTCTTCAATGTTTTTTTTTTTTATATATATTGTACGTAGTGCTGTGTGCTGATTGTAATAAATGAACTTGCAAAATGAAATTTACAAGTAAAAAAAAAAAAAAATTAAATTAGCTAGCTAAACGGATAAAATTTTAAAGGGCGCAAAAGAACAATTAACCTCAGAGTTACCCTCGCGAATTAAAACTAGAATCTAACCACGAAAAGTAAATTGTGTGAAATTTACTAAAAATTGAGTGAATGAAATCAGGCTCTCTTAATTACCCCAAAAATTGAAAAGGTTTTAACTTAAAATAAAAGAACATAATTTTCAACCCAAAGATGCTAATTAACAATCAAATTTATTTATAATACGGGTAAAATTACAGATAGTGCAGAAAAAAAAAACGTGTATTGAAGGTTCTGGCCTAAATTAAAAACTGCATTTGATTCTAAATTACAATAGGACAATTTTATTTCCTATACAAAGCAAAAGATTAGTTTGTTCAGGAAGATAATCCTAAATATACCAATATCAATCCACGTGGTTTCAAATTAAAACAAACTAAATTAAGCCTGGACAATTTGTAGTAAATATCAAGAATGAAAAACAAAATGCAAGCACAATGCTTCTACTCACCAAAAACGAGGTGATTGAAAATTAAAAATGAATCAGCAAAATAGAAAAACGGAAAAAATTAACTCTTTAAACTAAAATGAGAGAATTACAACTAAAATATATCTTCCTGCACAAAAATAATAAATGATCTTATATCTATAATGTGCACACATCAATATATTAACACTTATTACAAAACGAATTCCTTGATGGACAACATTTTTAAAGAAACGACATGAAATTTACTATAATCAAAATGGATTACAAAATGGCAACAATGATTTACAAAAATACAGTCGACCAAGGAACTGCCTGACAAAATTCTACAACGCAGCCGTATAACAATACGAACAACGCAAACGCACAAATCACCGACAAAATCTAGTAGAATAAGCGTTAACACAACCTAGCAAACGCTAGACATTTAAATGAATAGAATTAATTTAAAAAACTTAACACTAAATAATAAATGAAAACAAATAATCAACTCTTTAACTAAATTTAAACAAACTAAAATCTAAATTTGTGAAAATTCTCTCGGTACATTGAATAATGACCGAACGGAGTAAACAAGATAAAATCTAAGCAACTTAAAATACACTCGCGAAAAACGGGATGCCTGTCCATAGCATCAGTTTAATTTTTTTATTTTTTTTGATAGGTTATCATATTGTGTTATGGTTTCTGTCGTAGATATTTTTCTATATCTGTTGCAGTTCTTTTCTGGTCTAATATATGATTGTCTTCTTGTTGTATGTTTATGTAGTTGCCTCGCGCTTGTCAGTTGTATATTTGTTTTTATCCTGTTTTGTTGGATATTATACACTAATATAAAACTTTTCTGTTTTATTGTTCGCTGAAATTTAACTCTTAAGTCTTTTCGTAAATTTCTATTGTTGGAGTTCTTTTTTGAAAGCGGTGTGTTAGTTTCAGTATTCTATTTAGTTGCCTTTGTATCTTCATTAGGTTCTTTTTTGAGGTGCGCCCCACACACTTATCAAGTAGTTTAAATGCCATGTAAAAGTCGCGTGATATATTGATTTTTCATATATTCTCGGATGATGGTTCTTATTTTGTTTACTGATGCTATGGCCACTACATTTTTACTGATCAATGTATTTTCGTTTATCCCATTTTAAGTTTTTTTTTTTATTGTTAATTCTAGGAATTTTATATACATAAGTTACTTGTTGTATGTCTTTATTCTTAAAAGTTATTATAAAATTAGTGGTTTGTTTATTTTTTTGAGAGACCATATATGTATTCTGTTTTTTCTCATTATTTGTTAACCAATTTTCTTGACACCAGTCTTTCATTTTTGTTATATCAGCGTCAATCTATTGCTGCAGTTTTTCCTTATCTTTTCCAAAGAACACAGTACGCCAATACGTTATTAAAAAAAAATGGTTTAGGGCAAAAAGTTATAGAATTATGCTAAATTTTAGACTGATCGGCCCACTTTGAATATAATGATGGAATTAATAATATGGGGAAAAGCTAATCATCATTATCATTTCAGCGTACTGCTGAAACGAAATTGACAAAGAATGGATTTTATCAAAGTAGGCCGATGACTCTTTTTCGTCTTCTATATCTATTGTCAACTCAATCCGTGGACATACTGTATATTTGGTAAATATTAGTGTTATAAGCATCCGGTAAAATGTATATCGAATCTTCTATTCGGATACAAATGTGTTCATAAAATTTGTTCGAGATATGTTGTCGCATTTGCAACATATTTTTTTATTTCATAATTTCTACTCCTAATTAATAAGTATATTGATAAAGTAGTAAACTTTAGGGGGTAAGAGGGACTTTGTCCTACAAAAATTATTTGTAATAGAACAAGTTGACATGGTTTTATTGGTATTCTTTTGAATAATTTTGTTAGTTTTTTTTTCTGCATAGGTTGAACAAACCTAAAATTTACAATTAAGTGTGGTTAACGTGCCTCGGCCTCCCTTACATACTTAGAATTTTAACACTACGGTATAAATAAAGAAATTATGTGGTATATAAGACAAAAGTCTTGCATCAGATTTAGAGCGGCATACAAATAAAGAGAGAAAGGTATAGACCCAACTATGAACTGTGCGAGCGTAGTATAATAAACACATGTCTTGACGGCGGCGCGTGCCTTTGATGATAAGAAAAGAAAATCGCAAATGAAATAATAACAAATATCCAGGCAAAAAGCCCATTGAACAGACGGGTGCTTATATTTAGAAATGTATACATATTCTTATTTATTGAATGTTAAACACAAAAATATGTTTTTCAGAGAATGCCGGTTTTAAAGTTTTAGCATAGTTAGGTACTTTCCAATAATATATTGAATGTTTTATCGTTTTATACTTCAATTCAGTATTTTAGTAAATAAATAAATTATTATATTATTGTTAAAAAAACAAGTCAAAAAAAACAAAAGAAATTGTAATAAAAAAATTATTACAATTCTATTTGTAATTGATGTTACTTTCTTGTTATTTATGTCATCGAGCCTCTTAACGTGAAAAATTTGCTATTTGTTCCACATATGCTTTTTTTAACAGGATTCTCGTCGTTATTGTTGTATAAATTAGGTTTTTGAAATCAATTTGGCTCGACGACAAAAAGTTGTTGCTTTCAATTCATTGATTAGACCCCTTAACTAATTAATTTAAGTGGTGTTTTGCACAGCAATTTTGTTTGCTTTTTGGTATCATCGAAAGCACAGCAATACAGTAAACAGCTAAAATATGAACAATGGATTATTTTAAAGATTAAAAGTAAAGTAAAAAAAACATTCTTATCAAAAAAACACTCAATACTGGATAAGAATAATAAAGTTAATATTTCTTTTAACTTTCCAAAGTTGCATACGCATATGAATAAATGTGTTGGCATCGCCGCAGGTATTGATGAGAGATCCCGTCAATACACTTTAGTGGAATTTGGGCTCGAAATAATAAAAATAATTTATATACAGCAAGACGTTTCAAGTTTAATACAGTGTTTTTTTAATTGCTTGTAATAATATTATTATTGTAATATTAGAATTTCATTACTCATACGGACATAGTTAAGTGGAAGCATTTTGCAATATAAATTAGTTTTAATTATGTCAAGCCGAAATTTTAGTAAACTATTAAATAATTAGAAAATCATGGTTACAAAATCAAAGTATCATGCATTTTTTTTATTCACATATCACATTTTTCTTTAGGAATTATAAAAAATAATACCCAACTTACTTCCTAAGATTAGATTATGTTTCTTTATACATTTTTTTTTAATAGTAACTAAAGATAATATTTAACAGATAATTGTGTCTATCTAAGCTCATCTCTAGTATTTACAAGATAATATCAATTAAGATAAATTAGGCACAATACTGTTTACATTTTTTGCATTACAAGCGTTGTATTATATCTTTTAGTAAATATAACAAAAATCTATTATACAGGGTTATTATTGTATAGTACGAAATAAAAAAAAAAGGGGTGAAAGATATATATGAGCAATGCCTAAATACAAAACATTGCGGTTCTAAGTACCGTGGTACCGAGAAAATGATATTTCTTTATTCGAGTACGGCTCTGACTCATTTAGCATACCGGTGAACCACCGGCCGTCGCTATATTTTGAATGTTGGGATTTACATTTAGTGTGCACTTGCTACTCGCGGTGGATGCGTGCCTTTGCAATGGCAGCGTATACGAATATCGAATACACTGACATGATCGTAATTTATGGTGAAACAGGACAGAATACTGTTGCAGTAAGGAATTTGTACATAGAACGTTTTCCGTATCGGCGGCATCCTTCACTAGAAACAATTGTAGGGGCAGCGTATCGACTTCGAGAGACAGGATCACTACTTCCACATTTTGAAGGTCGTGACTCCCAAAGATCACGTAGAGTGCTACAAGTCGAAAAGGAAATTTTAAATATCGTAGAAGTGGATCCTGGTGTAAGTACAACACCCTCGCACGGGAAGTAAATGTGTGCCAAGCTATAGTGCAACAAATTTTAAAAAGGAATTTACTGCATCCGTATCACATTCAACGCGTGCAACGATTAACGGACTCTTTCACACGATACGGATTTTATCCGGATCGGTTTTATTGCTTTTTCCGTATACTTTGGTAAAACCCCAGTCGAACCATCCGGCCGATATACGCCAACCGTTCACGAACTTTTTCGTGGCGTATTGTGTGTAATTGTGCATTTAAAGAATGTTTTACCAGACTACACGGTAAAAAGCATTAAAACCGGACCGGGTAAAATCCGTATCGTGAAAGAGGCCTTAGATTATCTTCGCCGAATTGCCTTCTGTGAGTGGTTCCAACGCCGAGAAGGTCGTCAGCCGGATCTTGCGTCAGTAATCCTTTTGACGGACGAATGTACATTTACCAATGATGGTATCTTAAATTATCACAATATTCACCACTGGGCGTATGAAAACCCCCATGATATTAACCAAGGCTCCTCTCAAGTTAAGATATCCGTCAATTTTTGGGCAGGGTTAGTAGGCGATCAACTACTTGGACCACATGTACTCCTAGCACGGTTAAATGCGGAATCTTATTTACTGTTTCCACTGACTGTGGCGTGCCTCTCTTAAATTATTTTTAAGTTTCAACTTAGCAGTCCGATCGATCGTCCGAGCAGATCGATCACATCTTGTATTCGGCGGACCAGGATTTTAGGTGGAGGCTTATCTTGGGGCTCAATGACACGGGCAATAAGGGGGTTAAGAGATTCGTCCGCCCTCAGCCATGACCGAGCAGCCATTTCCAGTAGATAATCCTTGACTGATGGAATATTGAGGTCGGCGCGAAGCTGTTGATTCCTTACCATCCATGGAGCCCCAACGATGAGCCGCAACATGCGGTTCTGCAGGACCTCTATGGTGGTGAGGTGCGACTTGGCCATGGTGCAGAGGGCGAGCGCCCCATATGTCAGGATCGGCCTCAGGCATGCGGTGTACAGCAGAAGCTTAGACCCAACGTTAAGTTCGCTTCGCTTAGATAGGAGCGGCATTAATTGAATCTTCGCAGCTTGAAACCGACCCTTAATTTCACTAACATGAATGTCAAACTCCGGTCCAAGACGAGCCCCAGGTATTTGACCTGATCCGCCCACGGGATGATGTTGCCCTCAACCTCCATTCTGTCCGTCGGGATGGTTCTGCGCCGCGTAAAGCGGACCGCTACTGTCTTGTCAGCGTTCACTCCCAGCTTCCACCTCTCGGCCCACAAAGTAATATTATTTATCCCGGCCTGGACCCTGCGGATAAGCATGACCTCGTTTCTCCCGGATGAATAAATCGCCGTATCGTCCGTATACATAGCGAGATTGACAGCCAGGTGTCTAGGTTTATCGCTCGTGTAGATGACAAAGAGCTCGGGTCCTAAGAGCGACTCTTGAGGGACACCAGTCCCGATAGAACGAACGGAGGAGAGAACCCCACCGACCCTAACTGAAAAGGTACGCCCCGACAAATACGATTTAATCAGCCCCATCATGCCGGGGCTAATTCCAATTTTTGCCATCTTGCATAGCAGACCATCATGCCACACCGAGTCGAAAGCTCGTTCAAAGTCCAAAAAGACCGCTACAGTGGTCTCTCTGTTCTCAAGACTGTCCGTGACGGCTTATTTACTGCTTCTTCAAAATGAATTGCCTAAATATTTGGACGACATACCATTAGCGACACGCCTACAATTATGGTTCATGCACGATGGAGCACTCGCGCACAGTAGTAGGGTTGTTCAACAATTTTTAAACCGCACATTCGCACATTGGATTGGACGTGGAAGCAGTGTTGGGCAAGATAGGAGAAGTGAATAAATTTCTACAGCGACTAGATACACTAGTGTTTATTCGCACCTTGAGTGGGGAGCAGTGTTAACTAGTGATTTATTAGGAGCCGACAAAACCCGAGTATGTATAATCGCTGTAGAAATTTATTCACTTCCCCTAGCTTGCGTGGAAGTCACATTTCGTAGCCAGCCCGTAGCTCCGATGTAAATCCACTAGACTTTTTTCTGAGGGGATATATGAAAAGTTTAGTGTGTGATCATCGCTCTGACGTAGAAAATGCCGAAGATCTGCGAAACCGTTGTTTTTGTAGCAGCTCAACGCATTCGCGAGGAAATGTTAAATTTTACGAGCGTACGTAACAACTTGCGTTGCCGAATTGATGCTTGCATTCTAGCTGATGGTGGGCATTTCGAACACTTTGTATAAAACATATTTTGTCCTGTTTCACCTGCATCAGTCCTTTTCAGAACTACCACAAATTTCGTAAAAGGAATTGAAAACATTTACATAGTATGCAGAATTTGAGATTTGAAACACGCAATATAAAGTTAACAATCATACATTAGTTTTATTGCAAAGATAATAAGTTTATTTTAAAACAAATTTAATCATTAAAATGTGCTACTATTATAAGGCCGTTTTACACCTAGCTATTTATTGCCCAATTTATTATATATATATATTGTTAGGTGTATAATACGGATTACCTGAATGCTTTCTTTGCATTCTGGTGTTTCCGTCTTATCTCAGTTTAAATCTTGTGTAGATAACATCTGCTTTCAATGAATTCACTTTGCCTAGCATTTAATTTTTTCGATGTTTACTTACAGATGGTTGAATTTCATTTCCTATCAGATTTATGTGCATACATACGGTAAACACAGATGTGGGCCGTCTTCAACTACATTTTGGGCCCTAAAATTTGGAAAACATGCACATAAAATCGCAATTTTTTGTATTTACCCATTACTCATGTATATCTTTCACCCCTTTTTTATTTCGTACTATACAGTAATAACCCTGTATATTTAGTAAAATACGAACTTATAAAATATATTACTACAATGAAAATAATAATGTTAATAGTTATTTGTATCACTAGGCCAGAAACTACAGTTTCACTACACTCCACAAGTACGAATACTCGCAAAAGAGTTTCTGGCCGTGTGATACACAATGTTTTTTGGGCCGACAAATCTTAATTTTGAATTGACAATAGAAAATAAATTTTAACACTAGGGAGTTAACAGTACAAGTTGGCACACATGTTACATACCTTAGTATTTTGACGTTTCCGATAGTAAATCTTTTTCTGTAATTTTCTTTCTAGTTTAATATCTGTTTATTTATTAATAATAAGTGTAATGAAGACTGCAGTTAATTTTAGCATGGTTGAACAGTAGCTTAATGATAATTTATTACACGTCTGTCATGCGGAATCTAGTATGGCCAACCTTTAGTGACATTTTTTCCTGCCGCTTTTACGTACTGCAAAATGGACGGAGGCGTAAAAAAATATTTCAGAATACATTTCTAGAAAAAAAAAGAACAACACTCAAATAAGATGAATATGTATTTTTGTGAGCAGTCTATTCTGCCACAATATTTATTTGCTATATTCTTAGCATCAAAAGCACGCGTTGGCGTCTAGACTAATGTTGTAAATATTCGGATGATTTCAATAATCGGAATACCCGAATCGGAAGGCCATGATATTTGGAATAATATTCCGATTCCATATTCCACCAGACATACTCGTATAAGTGCACGTATTCGGATGATTTCAAATGGATTTCAATAAACGCGCTGGAATACAGGATCATATTTCGTGTTTATTTTATACGTAACTAAATCTCTATTAAAGTTATCTTCAACAAAAGTTTACAATTTTTTTTAATAGAAAATTCTATACTTTACCAATTGAGTGAATGTGGCTGTGTGATTTAAATGTGCACATCTATGAATAACAAACACCGCCCGTCAGTCCAGATATTAGATTTCGGATGATCGAATCAAAATCGGAAAGTTGAGAATTTGCAAAATCACACAACTTATACGAATACGTAATGGACACCTCCCCAAAAGTCTCGGTCGGAATCACCCGATTCGAAATCATCCGATTCCGAATCGGAATCAAAGAATAATTTGATGCTTAACTATAGTACGCTCGCACAGTTCATAGATGGTCTATAGCTTTCTCTCTTTATTTATATCCCTCTCTAAATCTAATCCAATAACTATAATATGGTGACAATAAGATTAAATAAAAATGAAAAAAACATTTCAAATGATACATTTCTTCATAAGGAATAAGGATTTACAATTTCATAAATTTGACCTAAAGGAAAATAAATGATGTACACCAGCGACATTTTCTAATTGTACGACCTACAGAGTAAAATAAAGCCTACATGTTTAGTGTGGATAGTAGACAGATCTATGCATTAACCCGCCGCTTTGAAATGTGTAAACACAGATGTGCTGTCTGTTATTTTAAAAAAGCTTAGGCTGGATTTATTAATGTGCGAAGTTGAATGCATCTATTATGTATTTGTTATCTTTGCGTAGAAATAAATTTATTTGATGTTTGAAGTATTTCCAATAACTGTAGTCTTATTAAATGATTTTAAAAGGTATTTTCATTTTACAGTTGAACTACGACTAGGAACTAGACCAAAGGCATGTTAATTATACAATAAATAACAATATCACTGAGTTTACTACTTTTATTTATTTTACACGTCTGCAAATAGTAATGAACGTATCAAAATGGATCGCATGAAAATATTTAAGGTATCCAGTTATATTGAAATCAGTAAAGCATATCTCCGTTATGCTTATATTTTTTAATCTAATTGATGTCTGACGATTTCATATCAATTTCTTAATTCGCTCCGGCTTCCTCCTTTGACATTAAATAATGAAAGAGATAGCGAGGATGCATTCAAAACCACGATTTTTATATCAGATATTAGAACGAAAAATTCTACGCTCGTCAGAAATATTTTTTTATTTGTTATAGTAATGGTGTGTTTTTATTAATATTATAATAACAAGATAAAATGATATTTCGATTATAAATTCCCTAGTTTCAAAGATTTTACCTCAAAAGTTTCATAATATTTTTTCAAAAGAAATACAAAATTTGAATTAGTCGTAAATCGAACAGCAGTGATGGTATAAATATAAAATGCAGATTTAAATTAATAATTAACGATTACTTTATATACAGTGGCCTGCATAAATATTGCGACATATGGGAATTTTTTTTATTATTAAAACATAATAAAACTTTTTTGGGGGATAGGTTGTGCATGTCTAGAAACCCCAAAATCTATTTTGACACACATTACGTGACCACTAGTATGACGGAAAATTTGAAAAATATGCTGTGAATCTCCAAAAAGTGAGGTTAGATGACATGATATCGAAAAAAGTTATTGGAAAAAGTTGTTTAGAATTCAATTCTGAGGCGGTATGCAAACTTTTTGTAAAGATAACTAATCGTCACTAAACGACGAGCCATCACGAAAGAAACTTCGACCTCGACGCTAAAGATGTTCACTGCAAATGTGAACGAAACGTACGAAAGTTATTCCACAAGACACGGCTACAGGCCGGAAAAACTTTTTACAGTTTTGTAAAGATACTTAAAAAATTTAAAAATCACAATTTTCCAAATCTTGATTAATTGAATTACATATTTCATTTTTTTTTGTTTACAATATTTGGACACAAATTTGCATATCATTTTTCCTCAGATATCTTCGAATTACAAGCAACTTCCTCAGCTATGCATTCAAACAACTTTTTCAAATAACTTTTTTGGATATCATCTTATCTAACCTCACTTTTTGCAGATTCACATATTTTTTAAATTTACCGCCATACTAGTGGTCACGTGACGTATGTCAAAATAAATTTTGCACACCCTATCCCCCAAAAAAAAATTGGAATATTTTAATAATAAAAAAAATAAAAATAGATATATTTTTAATATATATTTCAAACATATTTAGTAAAGCTGTAGGGATGTGTAAAGAAAACAAAACATCTGTTCGTATACAATATTATATTTAAGGCAAGTAACTGAAAAACTGCGAATTGTGCTAAACGAGGTAAGTCGGCAAGCATAAGTATGCGCCTTCCATGGATTTATTTGCCTCTATTTTGCAATTTCAATGTTTTTCTATGTTTACTTACTGCCTTCTTACATTTAAAGTCGATTTACTGCAAAAAAAAAACACAGAGACTACACATCTGTGTTTATATGGAAGAACGGCAGTGAATGCATAGATCCGTCTACTATCCATGCTAAACATATAAGCTCTATTTTATGCTGTAGGTCGTACAATTAGAAAGTGTCGCTGGTGTACCTACCTGATTCTTTTCTTCTATGAGTATCTATATACTTAATTCATTGACGACAAACTTCTTGAATTATATTAATCAGTGGCTCATAATTAATTAGTGTACATATTTTATATAATGGGTTTATATTTTTGGAATATATTTTTCTCTGAACGCTAATATCTGTAACAATATAAATGTGCATATGATTAACAGCTACATAATAATTAAATTCAATAAGTTGTTTTATTTGAAAATTCTTGGAACAGAATAATTAACCCAACTCGTATTGATGACTAGTTGCTATAGTCGCATAATTTAGTCTGAATGTCAGCGATAAAATGTAATAATGAGCACGCGCTGAATCATTTTTTCAATAATAAAATAACATTTCTCATATTTAATATGCACAAACTGTCGTCCACGTACAAGTTGAATATGTATTGCATATACATATTAATTTCGTCGGGCAAACCTTATATTGAGAATGCGATGTTCCTTGCTCAGCTTTAATTATTAGAATTACTCAATTCATGTTTGGTAATCATTATTTCGAGGTGGAATCCGACAAATACATCACCTGCAATGCCAAAGATGTATTTAGAGCATATTGTGTCACTAACGGAGTGTCTTTATTTGTGCTTGCATTATATAACAGAATGCAAAGGAATTTGTCTGCTAGTATGTATATTAAGCTAATAGGGTTATGACATAGACGTACTTGCATAATACTAACCGTTACTGTATTCTTAGTTAACTGCCTTAACTTGTTAATTTGGCCCATATCTCACAGATCTTTTAATCAATTTGCAAATGTAATATTCGAAATCAAGTGACCTACTTTTTTTTAAGTTAATAAGTTATTGAATGTGGTGCGAGTTAATCGAAAATGCTCTTTAAACCGCATATCTGTATATGAGGACAGTTTCCTCAACATGGTTTGCATTTTTGTTAAGCGGTCGAGGTTCAGCCCTTAACATATTTACTATCATTTCTTCATCAAAGGAACTATCACTAGATAAAGAGTCCATCCTATTGACACACTCTAAAGTATTTTGCGTTCTGTAAAATAACAAAAAAAAAAACATTATGCGTACTTACATCCATAACAAAAGTAAACAATAGTTAACTTAAAACACTCGTCTAAATTATTTGACACTCCAATAAATGTCATGAATTACAATGCGCATGTCTAAAGTTACTTCAGAGTTTCAAACACTTGCTCCCTAGCAAGAACTGATTGAACGGTTCTAGAATCGTTCTGAATTTGCAGTTCTGACAGTTCGAACATCTGAACTTGAACATTACAATGTCCGAACGGTGAAAATATCATTGCGCACGCACATCAATTAGAGAACGGTTCTGAACTGTAGGTCCGAACGAACATCTAGTTTCCGCTTGTCTAACAGAAAAATATAGAAGGATTGATTTCAGGCATACTTCATGAATGTGAAAGAGATAGCCTTGTTACTGTTTTGTTTAAGTATAATATTTAAATAGTGCACCGTTTCCAGTTTCTATTATGGCAGCTGCCAGTTATCAAATCTAAGCTATAGCATCGTTGGTTTGTTATTAGTTATGTCTCACCATTATTTCGTTTTCTTTCTATATTTTGTAAGAAATTGTTTTTTTAGAACACAGAGTCTTCTGTAAAGTTTTCAGTATATAGGTAAGTTATTTTGATTAAAGGGAATGTAAAATCGAATTTAAACTAATAAGATATCCTGCTTATACGGTTTTCAATTTGACGGAGTATCGATTTGAGAGTAGGAGAGAGTAGGAATGCAAAAAAATGTTCAAACGTCATTTAAACCTATTAATTTGTTGTTCTTAATTGAACACTTTTTAGATTACTTAAAGTATTTCTCTATGAACTAAAGTGAATTGAGGAACGCAGTTTTTATATATCTTACAAAGTATACAGTTTTATAAAAATATAGGTACTTTAATTTTTTTCTGATTACCTCCAGATTTACCTATTAAACATTTGATGAACAATTTAAAATATGGAATAGTGTTGTTAGTTCAATACCGCTCTATATTGATTTAATTGCTTTTTCACCGATTCGTATAACAATTGATTACATGGATTAGATTATTGTTATTTAATCATATTTCTTTGATTTATTTTATTTGAAAAAATATACGTAAATATCATGTCGAAAAAGTCATTTTTGCAATGTTTTAGCCAGAAAAAAATTACACCAGTCCCTCTGGTAAGAAATTAACAATGAACATAGGATTTTCGGCATGTCATTTACATTAGATTACATGCAATAGTGCAAATATTTTTTTTAACTTTGTTCTAATAATAGCAGCATTAATAGTTGATAAATGGTGTAATACCTAACATGTGTTTGGATATGATAATGACACTAGAACAAACAATTTATTACCAGGTCTTGTACATACATTTTTTTTATTACAACAATATTAGGTTAGGTATATAGGTATGTACCCGTTGCTTAGGTGAAACATAAAGTTGCTGACGATATTGAGAGACAACGTAATTTGGAATGCTATTTACGTACATAGGATTCCTAGCATATCAAACCAGCTTTAAAGTTCTTGGAGCCTAATTTTATGGGTATTACATTAAATAATAGCTTGTCCACCTGCTTTCTCTGATTTTTATTTTTATCATTTGGTCGAATGTATTTCAGTATATGCTTGTTCACTTCTAATACAAAACCACATTTTTACACACTTTTATCTATTTATACATTTGTTGTGGTATATAGATAACGTAATAAGTATTTGTATGTAAACAATATGTTACGGTGTATTTGCGGTTTCTATTTCAGATCTCTAAGCGGTTTATCATTGCAATATTAATATTACTGACATTACATATAAGTTTAAACTAGATTTGAAGTTGGAGTCTTCATCAAAAAATAAGTGCTTACTAATAATAGCTTGATTGATTGATAGTCACTAACTACGAATTAGGTTTTCTCATTATCCCAACACCGCAGCCCTGCAGCAACCCTGAGCCCTATCAGATGCTAGTGTCCTTAGGTTTAGGGCCGCTTGGATATCCGGTAGGATATTAATCTGCTGTCTCTAGGGTTGTTTTTCCAACTCCTTTCGGATGCTTGTTTCTATCACTAGTATTTCCGTTTGGCATACGGTGATATATTGCGCTAACACCATATGTTCTATGATTTAGGGTTTTTTCTTCATATATCCAGAACCTGTAATTCTTTTTGACCCATTTTAAATCCCTGGTTTATGTTTGGCTCTTTAGTCATCCCATTCCAAGATAATATTGAAAGTTTTGTGAAAGGAGAGGTTGGGAGGGTCATGTCACTTCCCAATTCAAAGAGGGGTTTCTGATTTCGGTTGCTTATTCTGGTATGCACAGAAGTATTTTGGGTTCCTCAATTTGCATTTCTGTCTGTATGCCCCTGTTTTTGCGTCTCCTTTAATATAAAAATACAAGTGGGAATTTACCATTGTTTTTATATCAGCTGTCGATTAGCTTTTTACAGCGCCAATGATGCACAGACCAGCCAACCTATGTATCTTTGCGAATTTAGTAATATCCTGCTTCTGCGTAGTCTTGGTCCACCAAACCAGACAACTGTAGGTTAATATCAATCCCCATGTTGTCCCAATACTTTCGAAATTGAGTATTACTAGGAATACAATAAAGCTCAGTTTCGGATTCGCCAATCCGGCCAACTCCCTCACTCTAAGAGCAGTTTGTCGGGCTCGAACAGAGGACCCCGGGACTGGGCCAAGCGTGCAAGCCATTCAACCATCAGCCGGACTTTTTGAAGTGCACGGAAATAAATTTCCGTTTACAGAAAATATGAGCTTTGAAATTGAAGATGGTATATTCTTTTGACAGAAAAAGGATAACCGAAAAAAGAATATCCTTTACTAGAAATTCGTTTATTCTTCGAGGTAATACTTCAGAATCAAATAAAAATCAAATAAAAATCTTTAAAAAAGATTATGTCTTTGGCTGAAATCTGTTAGTTTAGTTGAGTATACCTTAAACATACATTTATAGAATAATAAATCTTATTTAACGACCTAAAAATAAAAAAGAATATTTTTTCTTCTAGGTACATTGTAGACCATGATGACCCTTCCTTGGGAAAGATAGCTCTGTGGCAATGGATAATTCGCATAATCTTTTTGCTCCTACAAATATCGCCGTTACTGCGTTACATAGACACTTTAATTTACGGCCTGAAGAGCAACATAGCGAAGAGGACGGCCAGCTTGGATCAATGGCAGGTGGTGTATTTCAGGCGGATGCTGGACGAGGACACCAACGGCGCTCTCTTGCGATTATTTCATTGCTTTCTCCACGCCGCTCCGCAGGCTATCATCCAATTGACGTTACTCATCCGAACGATAGCTACGGCGGAAAAGAGAGCCAACATGAACACAGGTAAGAGAATGCAGATGCTACATTCCATTCGCGTTAAATATGCAGTGAATAGCGTTGCCATCGATGCCCAAATTACAGCAATGAATGAAAAAGTAGCGACAAATTCCAATTGTAAATTGACAGTGTTAAAGTTTAGTTATCAAAATAACAGCAAAGGATAATATCAAATAGAATACTAATAACATACATATTTATTCTTATTGGTACTTGTACTGTTGTAATCATATTACAACGTAATAAAATAATACAAAGTAACAGTGATACCTTTCTGGAAACTTGAATTTCAATATATGCATAATAATCAGAATATACACATGTGTATAAATTGGCGGATAGATAGATATCTTGTCTATGTCTTTATTCAGTAGATCTTTAGTAAATTTAAGCCTCTGTACCTTTAACTCCTTTACCTGCCTCTTCTGGTGATTTTTGCCACCACTTTCTGGCCTGATTATGTATCCATTCATGGATGGATTTTTTAATTTGCAATCTAGTAGTGCCAAAAGAAGGGCAAGCTTCAACGAATGACCTTGATGAACCTCGTTTGGCTAGCTCGTCCGCCGCCTCATTTCCTCTCACGCCCAAGTGGCTAGGGACCCAGGCCAAGGTTAATTTTCTTTGGGTGCCCACCTCATTTAGGCGCTTACACAGTTCCAGAACGGCTTAGAGTCAATGCTTATGGAAGTAATCGCTTTAAGTGTGGACTGACTGTTACTAACGTTTAACACAAGTATACAGTATATAGTGTCGGAAAAGAGCAAAATTATTTAACTATAAATATTATATATAAACGGTATAGGATTACTGAAAAGTTTGTAGCATTTAAGTGTTTCAAGATTTGTCTCACTTGGTCGCGATTATATTTTGAAAACGACCGTTCAACATCTACGGATGTAACACACGCATAATTAAAATAATCTTTATAGGTAAATAACGGATCAGATGCACCACCACTAATATGTAGTCCGATTTGTGCCAGCACAATAACTGTTTATGGCACACTGTACAAATTATTTTGACATCATAATGTAAATCCTGGAATTCATCGATATGCTTTTTTACATTATGAAACAATGGTCGTTTTCTGGGGTTTTTTCTACGCTCGACATTGTATTAGCATTTACAATGCGTAAAACGTTTTCCACTACCTCGCATCAAGATTCGACTAACTAAAATAAGACTTTTCTGCGCATCACTATCGCGCATCATCAGACAGCCATTTTATATTTTTCGAAGCGTTTACAGTGTGTTTGATTAAGTTTGTAATATTATAAACGTTTATTTTCATTATTTTGTTTTAATTGTCATATTTTAATTTTTATTTTAAATATAGTTTCTGAATTAAGTTTTATTTTATTTTGTATATACGTACAAATACTACGTTTTGAGATGAGAAATTAAATGGTCGTTACACATAAGGTAAAGTCAGGTAAGTGTGTAGTAAAAATTGCATAGTGCGAAGAAAATGTAACACTGTTCACATAATAAGACATTTTGATAAATTTTACACATAGAAGTACGTAATGTATGCTCAGTTGAAAGCCTTCAATAGATACACCTTTTATAATTATCAACGGTTTACTAGAAAAAAAAAAAGAAATTTTAAACACTGTCAATACTACACACTTACCCAGCAAAATGGGGCAAGTGTGTAATCATTCCGCATTTTATATATTAATAGTATTATCCTTTAGTTCGGCCAAGAGTGTAATACTAAACTGATGCCTGTTTAATAAGGTATGATATATTCACAAGATATTCAAGTTATTACACTTTAGGAGATGCGAACTTTTGTTTGTAAAACTGGTATGAAGTTTAGTACATTAGTATTATAACAAGAGGACGTCCGTATTTCAATTTTAAAAAATAAATATAAACAAACTACACACTTGCCCCGGTTACACACTTACCTGACTTTACCTTATTTGTACAAATTTTGTTTACAGGTCCCTAAAAACCTGCTTGTGCGGTGAAAGGATGCAAAAATCACCATTTTCATAATTTTTGACTATCTTTGATTAAATAACTTCTTTCTTTAATTGCAAAAGATGTATACTTTCCTCACAACACAAAACCGAAACATTTTAAATTGTCTGACAAGCTATGATTTTTTTTTAGAATAACAACACGTGTGAAAGTAATTTACATATTTAAATTTGGAAATATACTCTCATATTAAATGTAAAGTATGTAATGAATGTTAACTATCTAAATGTTTAAAGTTTTTTCTTAAACTTCATTCTACTTTACGGATACTCCCGCGCGAGCATAAAGCAGAACAAATGAATATACTATTTGTTCTGCTTTATGCTCGCGTCATGTATGTGCTCCAATCGCGCGTCATCACTGCATGCGCTTGAGCATACTGCTGTGTACCGACTGAATTGAAAATGAAAAAATGAATTTCAAAAATGACTAAGAAAAGTAAAAATCTTTAAAAGGGCGCAAAAGAACAAATAATCTCAGAGTTACCCTCGCGAATTAAAACTTGAATCTAACCACGAAAAGTAAATTGTGAGTGAAAGAAAACTGACTTTCTTGAATACCCCAAAAATTGAAAAGGTTTAATTTAAAATAAAAGAACAGAATTTTTAACCCAAAGATGCTAAGTAACAAGCAACTTTATTATAAAAAAGGGTTAATTACAAAATGGCAGAAAAAAAAACCGTGAACTGAAGGCTCTGGCCAAAAAATAAAAACTATACTTGATTCTGAAATACAATAGGATAATGCTATTTCCTATACAAAGCAAAAGATTTGGTTGTTCAGGAAGATAATCCAAGATCTATCAATCCACGTGGTTTGAAATTAACCCAAACTAAATTAAGCGTGGACAATTTCTAGTAAATAACAAAAGAAAAAAATTTAAATGCAAGCACACAGCTTCTACTCACCCAAACCGAGGTGATAGATAATAAAATGCAAATCAGCAAAATAGAAAAACGGAAAAAATTTAACTCTTAAAACTATAATGAGAGAATTAAAAATAAAATATATCCTGCACGAAAATAATAAATGATCATATATCTATAATGTGTACACATCAATACATTAACAATTATTATAAAGCGAATTCCTTGATGGACAAAATAAAAGACAATTTATGCGAATTAAATTACGATATCAAAATAAAATACAAAATGGCAAACAACGATACCCAAAAATACGTGTACTCACGGTAACAGTCGACCAAGGAACTGCCTGACAAAATTCTACAATCGTATTCTTACAATTCACCGACAAAATCTAGTAGAACAAACATAAAATAGAACTAGCAAACAACAATTTTAAAGAAAGAATTAATTTAAAGAAAAAAACTAAACACTTAATTAAATAAATTATACAATTAACTCTTTAACTAAAATTTATACAAACTAAACATTATCGTGGAAATTTCTGGATACAATTATTCAGCAAAACGGAAAAATCATGACAAATTACTGGGCAACTTAAAATACACTCGCGAAAAACGGGATGCCTGCCACAGCAATACGTAATATACCACGCTAGATACTAGATACACGAATCGGTTGGGATGATTTTACTGCCTTGGAGATATACTATGGCTAAACGTTTTGCATAGCGCGAGGCGAGTGCGGCCCGTGTAAACAGACACGTCCGACTACTCTAGTGATACGCATATTGGTATACATGAAGGGGCCTATGTGGAAGGAATACTTCTCTGAAGTGAGCCTCTCACACCTTTTCTAATGTTTTTAAAAGAAATGACATCAGGCTAATTCGACGAAAGGAGTTAGGGGTGAGTTTCGATTTTCCCATTTTGGGAATACATACCACTGTCACATCGGTCTATCTTGTTAGTATATAACTCCAAGCAAGAAAGAAATCTTTCTATACTCGCGGATGACGATTGAGCAGTTAGCAGATGCACAATAAGGGGGAAACGTCGGGCATTTACAGTTTCAAGTGTTTCGATCGCTCGTTTTTTTTGTTTAAACCTTGATTTAAATCTAGTGGTTTGAACCTGCCTGAAATGCGCAAAAGTAATTAGATCTCAGTGACATTTTGTTTTATCAAACATAAATGATGTTTACTTTGGATATAAGCAAATAAAATATTTTTCATGTGTGTGAATTTGTCTCGCATATTAGCCAGTCCTAAGCCGCGAATTTTGCTCCTATCTAATCTACCGCTGCATTCTTACAGTGAATATACTGTAAGGCCATAAATTGTCACATCGCGCCGTTTCGTTAAAACTGCGCTTCATTTCTTCTAATTTCACATTCAAGGATCGTCTACGCTAAAGGTTAAAGAGACCGCGATGAAATCAGGCTTGCTGCGCACGCGGGACGTGCAAAGGGGCGAAATAATTGCGCAAAAGGCGACGTCTAAAAATAGTACAATAATTACTGTCATCGTCTGTCTCCTTTGAATAATTATTTTTAATTAAAGTTAAACGAAACTGATTAGAATGCAATGAGCGAAGATATATATACTTCTCAGGCTCGTATTATAGTTGAGAAAAATTTCCAGCAATTTCGCAGGGAACGATAATATCGTGCCAGTGAGAATATAAAAGATGAAAGATTTGATCAGATAGGGACTTTAGTAACCTGTTTTCCTATAATAGCGTAAATGCATTCGAACCAGTTTCTCTCACTTTTTCGTATCAGTTTTATTATTAAAAGTGCTATCCAATAAATGTTAACTGTCAGAGATATTGGTGTAATCCTCCGCCCAAATTATTTCAAGCAACGTCAAGATTATCACTTTCAATAAAGTGTTATTTCAGAAAAAGTATTGACATTCCTATATAGATATCAAACTCAATTCCATTGCTTTAGGACCCTATCGATTGTTTCATTAAATGATAACATTATATTGGATTTTCAGATGCTTTTATATATATTTACAAAAATACATCAAATTGTAGCACTGACAATACTACACATTTGAAAGCATCTTATCAGTCACCAACGTCAGTACACCGGACATACGTGACGGGTCACAGCTTGCGATCTTTTATAGATGATCTTTTTATAGGTAAATTTCAAACCGATCCGATCTTAAGAATACTTTAACATATTTCCTGCGGGTTTTGGTTGCATACACGACGATATTTTTTTGTTTTTTTGATTAGAGTAAATGCTCATTCAGTGATTTTCTTCAACAGCTAATTTCAGAATTTCCCTATAGTTAACTTAGGTGGGTACTTAATTTTTATTTATCTATAAACCGATATAATAATCAACTTAAAGAAATCGTCAGAATTGCGGCTTTTAAATTGCTGTCCAGAAGATGTTTATAGTATCATTAGGAAACATAAAATAGAATAAGAATTAGAAATCTTAGTACACTAGATATTAAGAACAAAATAATAGGAAACATATTAAATTGGCATTTTATCTCAATTACTCAAAAAGAGGTATAAGTAAAGGATTTTCTTTAAACTCAACTTAAGAAATTGCTCTTAGTTTAAGTAATAGTCTGAAAAATATTTTAGGAAGCCCTAAAGATCGAGGCGATACGACTTAAAAAAAACTAAAACAAAAAAAAGAGTGATCAAGTATATATTGGGAAAATTAGAAGATCAATTAAAATTCGTTACATGACGCATCTTAAATTTAAAGGGGTCGATAAGTATATTTGCTTGAAGAGAATCATAAAGTAGACGATGTAAAATTAGTTAAGAATGTAAATAGTCATGTACAATTGAATTGTTACGAATGTATGGAAATTTATAAAAACAAAAAAAAAAACTCTTTAATGAATTCAGATGTAAGACCTTTTAAAGTCAAGTCCGGAGAAAGAAAATATTCTAATAGAGGGAGTTGACTAATTTCTTATGTTATTTTTAGGTGTAAATAAGTTTCAACGTAATTAAATACTTCAATACTACTGCTGATGATGATAGTTTTGGTAATGAAAGCGGCATCCAGTGTAAGCAAGCCTGTGGCAAGGTATTTCAAAGTGTGTAGCTTAGGTTTATTTAACCGATCAAAGTTATATCGTATGTTGGAATATACCTACCTGAACGTCTGTTTACTAATCTCTCCTCACCGCCCTTTGATACTATTCATCATAATAAAATATTATTATTAAAAAAAAACTAAAACATAATGATTATTCGTTCAGAATGTTTATCGTTATCTCTGGTCTACTATACAAGAACCAATTCTTGGACTGTTATTGTTCAATGCTTATATAAACAATATTTTGATGGAATACAATTACGATTATTTTGTTTGGGTGCCGGATGACTTAAAATAATAATAATTCCATCATTTCCGTAAATTATTGTAGTCTTCGACAATCTAACTTGAACATAATTTCTGATTGGTTTAATTAAATTCATTAAATATCATTAAGTGTGCCGTAATATACTTCTACCAATAGTTTGTTCTCTCTAAATTACAGTTTTACAGAATAAAGTATAAACAATTTATTTGTTAAACAAATTACAAATACTGATACTTATTATTTAGGGATTTTATTCTGTTCAGCAGATAGTTGCAGCTGGTATTATTTCTTACCAATTTCTTCATCTGTGTCCAAAAGCTTGGGATTTATTGTCCTGTCCACAATTTTGCGATCAATGGATGCAAAATGCTCTATTCATCCTGTTTAGAGGCCGTCTCGTATACCACTTCTGACTTTATATTTTTATTATTCACATATATAAACATTCGTATATAGGTACATGGTTATCAGAATATAACTGATTAATTACGGACATCAAGAAAATTCCACACACTCTAAAACAGTTTTTTTTTCTTTTGGACAAAGTCCTCGGACAAAACGACGTATGTATGCATCTGTATGCCTTAAGCAGTTTTGGAAAATAACTGTTCCCTAAGTATTAACTATCTTTATTGCTTAATAAACAAGAAACTGAATTTCAATAAAAAAAAATCGATATAGCTCGTTCTGCTAGTTGACTTCTTCAACAAATCGATATAAATTCATCCTGCTTCTTGCTTACACTGTTGAAAATTTTAACACTTTTTTGACTAATTTAATAGTCAGGAGAGGTCCACACTCTTTTCGTGTTATTTTGTCGAGAACTATAGAAGTTTAAATTTCACGAGCAAAGATGGTCAAGTATTGTCTATTGCTAAGGGGTTATTTTGTCCAACTGACACGTGGAATTATAAAATACTTCTAGTCACATTTTATTTGATCTAGACTAGACAAATTTACTAGCTTAACTAAATGAATGCGATCTATTGGGTGTTTTAACACCATTTTCTAAACACAACGTCTTTTTAATATGCAACTCCTATTTCTTAGTGCTATAATATTCTCTCTTTAAGACGTTTTCTCAATTATAAATATGCAAAACCACTCATTCACAAGTTTTGGTTTCAACTAAACGTACCAATTTTAAAATGATTTTTTGAGAACCATTATAAAATTAAGTGATTATGCTATTTGATTCAAGTCTAAACTAATTGCGTAAATAGATGTTCCCAATACATCTTTAAGATGTTGAAATTTTTATGCCCACTGGAATTAACATTTAATAACACGAGGCTACACTTTGCAAGTCAGTCACATTTGGTGGTTTGTTTGGATATGTTAATACGGAGAATCAAACACGAAAACAGATACACGTGCAATGCAGGTGGTGCGTGTAATGCAATACTGTATTAGAATAGGTGGGGTTTCTATATTTCTATCCGAGGGAAAAATTCTGATTGGTTGACGCTTCTGAATGTCTAGAAAAATAGTCAATCCTCATATCTGAACAAAGAATTCACACGAAATTCTAGTCATTTCCGTTCTATTAAATACGCGTAGTCAACTCGTCTGCCAAAGTTTGGAAAAATCAACACTAAAATATTTGACTAGCGCAAAATTAACGCCAACACCGTAATATTTTCAACAGTGTAAGTGATAAGGTTTTTTTTGTCATGGTTTGCAAGGAATACTTTCATCTCAGGATTTTTTTATAAGGCTTCTTTCCATGAGTTGTGCTTTCAATTCTACTAGAAATTTTTGAAGGCAATGAAGAAAAAATGTACAACAGAAGCCACATTGAACATCATAAGCCCTATGCTTGAGAATTTGTCTTCATGAGAAAACTCAGAAACAGAAGGAAAATTGTAAGATCATTTACCTACTGCTCAGAACAATATATCACCAACAGTCAACTTAAACTTAACATTGACTCAGAAAGTTTAGTCAGGACGCATGTAAAATTCAAATAATTGAACTGCAAATTTTTACGGATAGTTCTAAACTTTTTTTCTTTCTTTGTTGGAAGAATAATTGACATAATTTCTTTTTCAAACGTATTTGATGTGAGCGATGCTTTACTGGTTTATTACATTTTCAAGCTTTTAACAAAAGTTTAAAGTTATCAAAACGGATCTTAATTATAATTAAAAACGGTGATTTTTTAAAACTTTTTCTTCTGTATTTTCTATTAACATTTATTTCCATATTTACAGATTGTCAAAATTTATCTTCGCGTTATTTGTTTTAATGTTCACTATGAGGGACAAAAACATATTAAAAATGTAACAAACATCGCAATCGTCCAATGAATAAACGTATACTGAAATTATGTGGTTTTATATCTGTCGGAAATTTTTTTCCTAGTTCAAATTTTTATGTTTCCTTCGTTTTTAAATTCGATAACGTCTTTAAATTCTTATGATGTTATACATATTTTTTTTCCAAAGTGGTTTCTTTTTTCTTAATTAGTATGTTCCGACTACTAATACTCGCTTCCTACCTGCCAAATTAGACTTTCTAAAATAGAACGATTGTTAAGTTTAAGTCAGTATATCATATGTAAAAAATCAATTGTTGATTATATAACTGTTTACAATCATTTCAAATGTTTAATGAGCCAAACATTTTTTCTACCGTTACCTTGCCTAAAGAACATGTAATTACAGAGAACTAGGGTAGTAAATGATCGTGTATTACTCGAAATCGAACATTGGTCGCGAATTTCCGGGATTGATGGGCATAATCGAATGATGAAAAGCAATGAATTTTAGTTCGGAAGGTTTTTTTCCTAAGTGCACGGCATGTAGAGAAGGGAAATGACTGGAAAATACTGGTCTCGACAGTCCTAGAGAAAACCTTAATAACAGTGCATATAATCGCGAGACATCAAAACGATTTAAACGTCCGTTTATTTATTTTTTATTCTCATCTTCGCCATTATCATCATTGCCTGAAATTCTATACGAACAAAACGTGTTTCTGTTTAAAAAATATTCTAGAAGATGCTAATTCCCGTATTACATATTTATATATTAGTTACCTACCTAATTTTTTTTTTAGAATTATGTTTGTATTTTATCTAGTGTGAGTTGATCTTGGCGATTTATCTCGATAGATTATCAACATTTGGTTAATGCTTAGGCAAAAAAAAATAAATTCCTTTCTGGATAACCTGGATTAATTAAAGCCTACATAACAAATTCGGGGTATTAAAAGATGATGATTGTCAGCAGTAGCGAAATATAATTTTATCTTATTACATACACACGAAAAATGATGTTTACCAAATAGTTTAGAATGAAACTATTAAAAAAAAAACATATTTGTTTTGCCATGCTCTTTTGTATCTTTTTCTTCTACCATGTACACTCCGCGTCACTTGATTACGGCCAATATCTAGAAAGGTAGAAATAAAATACTTTTTTAATTTTTGATAGTTGTATTAGTCATATGACGCAATCTTATTCACGTATTTCTTAAAATACCTAAAAAAAATATAGTAACTTAAAGAAACTTAATTATTATTGAAAAAGTAGTACGACACTTCATTGAACGCCCGTTATTATAATACGAAAAGCTCTTCCAGGAAATGGTTTAATACTAAGTATGGCTACCATTTTTATTTATCACTTCAAAAAGTCTGTTTGGTAATGATTTATACAAATTTTGTACGTAGTCTACAGGAATTGCTTTGTCAAGCTTCTAAAATTGCTCTCTTCAGTTGGGTTTGGTTTTGAAATTGTCGTTCGTTGCTATAAATTTTACGTGATCTGGTGATAACGCAGGCCAAAATAATTGTGCTATTTCTGAATCAACAAACCATTGTTTCACAACGCGAGCACTGTGTGAGGGCGCATTGTCTTGCTGGAAATCTCGCCTACCGATTTTCTCTTCAATTTTTGGTTTTTCGTTTTCTAATAAGTCTAAATTACTAGTAGCATTTAACGAGCCTTCAATAAACACAACATCGATCGCTCCAGCATCTGAAGTTGCTCCCCATATCATAACTCCTCCACCTCCTTTGATGTCTTCGTGAAATTGTTTTAATTTCCTTGCGTAAATCGTGCCAATAGGAATTAAATCCGTCAGGGACCATCAAGGCTCAAGCGTTTTTCATCACCAAAAATTAATTACCTTTTGCCACGTTTCATCCCAAGTCATATGAACCCTGGCAAAATTTAGTCGTTCATTTCTGTGCCTAGCGGTTAGAAAAGGTTCTTTCTTTAATTTTCTTCGTACAACGTGTGGAAAACGCTTCAAAATTCTTTGCATCGTTCGCACAGATGCCGATAGCATCTTTGATTTGACGGGCAGTTGCTGCTGAATTTGATGCTTCTCTTAAAAGTCGCTTTTCTCGATCGGTCGTTGCTGTTGCAGTCCTTTCTTTCCGATTTTGATCGTAATCTTGAAGGTAAAGGTACGCACAACACAATCACTTCACCTTATTCTTCTTGCTATTTCTCGCAAAGAATAATTTTCTTGACGTAAAACATCAATTTGTGTTTTTTTTCAGATTGTGTCAGTGTTTTCCCATCTCCCATTATAAAAAAGAAGGAATATTCGACACGGCTTTTTCTAACTAATCCTTATTGGAATATCTCAAGTTTCTCGCGATTTTTTCGACTACTTTCACCGATTGTCATACAGAAACTGCTGCGTTCAATCAAATGTTGCACTATTATTTAAGGAAAAATGGAGTTTTGTTTAAGTTTTATTTTTTTCTAATTCTTTAAAAAAATAAGACTGCATCTGGTAAATAACACAAATATAATGAAAATAGTATTGCATTTATGCCTTTATACACAGTAAGAAATAGCGCTAGTGTTAATGTTCTTAGTGTTAGGGTTGATCATATAGAGTTAAAATTGTAGTGTATTTATACACTTTGATTTAACACTAAGAAAAAGTAGTGTACATAATTACACTAAAAAAATTTTAGTGTGAAATAATTACACTAACAGGCTACTTAGTGCAATTCAACACTGGCAGAGAAAAGTATATACTCTACCAGTGTAACAATAGTTAAGTCTTTGGAGTGTGTATTGTATTTCGCGCGCTGTAATAACACATGATCAGTTACGATGCGTTCTGATTGGGCTAGAATAGTTGTAACGGTTTAGTGTTCAGTTCTTCAGTGGACAAGACGCAGGTCTTGTCCGCAGGTCTACATATGTAGATATGTAGGTACATTAGCCGCCAATACGCTATTCTAGTTAGGTTATGTATTACATACGTGCTGCAGTAAAATAAAAGGTAAGTGATTGTCTATATGTTATGAACAATACATTTATTTAGAATTGTAGGAGGATACCATCAGAAAGGGAGAAAGTAAATAGGTCGAGATTCTTATTAATTTTCGGATTAATAAAGTGCCGCAGTGTTGAGTTACTGCATGGTTAGTAGAAGAACACCTGGTAGCAAGGATGATAAGATGTTCAACATGTTCAAAAAACTACTTTCGTGTTTTGTCGATTCGTTTAATTTCAATATTTGAGTTTATTTTTATACTATATAAGTACTGTATATGTATAGAATTATTTTATGTCGGAGTAATTACGTTTTATCCCAACGAACACGGTCGTTGCTTTATTTATTAGAGAATAAGGAACTTAATTTACTTTCCTTCCGTTGCAGTACTATTGATAAAACATTGAAAATTACCTCTTTCTACCTCTAATAATCACTATTGATGTTGTTTAATGCACACTGTTAGTGGCCTTGCGATCTACACTAAAAGATTAGATAAACACTATGAAGCAGTAACATTCGCACTAGTAGTGGTATTCTATATTTACACTAAGGCATATTAAATATCCTCTAACTACTAACACTACTCTTAGTGTTAAAAAAATTACACTATTTAGAGGGACCCTCCATGAACTCGGCGTAGTGTAGTTCTAGTGTTAAAAATTTCTTACTGTGTAGATATTGCGCTTAATCAAGTGACGCGGAGTGTAGTATTATTAATGATTTAAGGTACAGTATTTTTGCTTAATAAATGTTTATTTTTTCTAATATCATAATCAATGAATTATATACCTATACTTGGACACATAAAATCAATCCCACTGTATTTAACGTTGCTGTTTTGTATGAAAAGTGTCATTAATTCTTTTATTTTTCGAAAACTCATGTTATTGCAACATGAAATGTCAACATTTCTCAGTATTTAGCTCCAACTACTTATTTATTCCTTTGTTGAAAGCAATAACGCAATGCTTGACTGTATGTTGTTGGCACAAAACATTCTGGTGTAAATGTAAACCTGACATTATTCTCGTTTATTTTTAGCTTATCCATAACCAGTACATGTCCAACGTTGCTTGTTTTTCCCTAAATAAACAATACAACCAATACTTCCAGCAAAAAGTTTGTCATTTGCCAAGAGAAAACATCCGGTTTTGAATTGAATCGCCGGTAATTGAGCAGTAAAATTACCTGGGTCGCATTCAAAACCACAAACCGGTAGTTGCACTCGACGTAAAATATCTTTTACATGTAGATACCATAAAATTTATATATATCAATGCTCTAAATTCTAAATGATGAAATGAGATGCATTTTTTACGCTTTAATTAATTTTGATGTTTTACCTACATCGTATGTATTGTAATACTTCGTTTGTATGCATAAATAGGCTAATAGCTGAGTGGCTAGCAATGCAACTTATTCAAGAGGATATTTTTGAAAAATGCATTTTGTCCAGTAGCACATGACGTATCGCGCCGCACTTTTCCAAAATTGTTGCTATTTTTTGCTACTTTGAGGCAAGAGAGATAATAATAGGTTCAGGTAGGCCCATTGATATATAAAACGAGTTATTAAAAAAAAAGAAAGGAATATGAGTATACGGAATGTTACAGCATATCGTGTAGAACTAGTTAACAGCTAATACTATAAAAATATACAGTTTTCTTAAGTTACAGCATTCAAAGTTCTTTTATATGTCACTAATTTTAAGACACCTGTATGATACGAAGGGAACTATACCTAATACTACTTCTTCTTAATAAAGCAACATTAGTGTTTGATAGTTTTAAAAGATCAGTCATCTGGCACATAAAACAAGTAAGAATTAATCAGTTACGTACAACAGTCTAAAGTCAAAATTTTCACAAAATGGTAATATCTTAGAGACATAGGTATACACACCCTAATTGTAATCGTCGTAGAATTGTATATTGAGCTTAAAAGTGCAATAATATATAAGAGTCCCCCATTTGAAATAACAAAATTCATGGCAACTTTCTGTTAATCGGAAGCGTAAAAAACCTAAAAGTGTTTTAGAAAGAAAGTAAGTACCAAGTTATTGCAAATCTCAAATTTTTAATGTTAAAGAGTTTCGTTAATCCGGAAAACGTTTAATTAGCCAGCTTCGTAGAAACCCTGTATATGTATTAATACATCATCTTAAGCCTTGTTTTGACTAGCAAACAATTTACACAAACAGTTTCGGCAAGATTATGCAGCTCTGTTCATACTTGTATAAAAAAAAAACAAAGCAAATACAAATTATTGTTGCAAATGGATCGCGCGGTTCATGCAAGTTTTTGCAGTACCATTTGCTGAAAAATATTGCGTTGTAAAAACTGGGAATTGAAGATACGCCAGGTTTTATAAATTTCATGCGAATGACTTAAGCAGATTTCAGAATTATATTAAACTTAAAGTAGATAAGGAAATCCCGAAATAGTATATTAAAGTACGAGTTTCATAAGGCATGATTTTGTCGCACGAGTTCAAGTTTAGAAAACGAGCCGCAGGCGAGTTTTCTAATGAACGAGTGCGACAAAAAGCCTTATGAAACGAGTCCTTTATACTATTTTTCTATTTTGCATTATAAATTGATAATAAATCTTAATAAAAATCTCATTAAAATGTTGAGTTTATTTTTATATGAAGTTGGTCACATTGACATACGATTGACATTTGACGAATTCAAAATTCAAATTCGGCTATTTAAATTGTTTTAAACAATATATTTCATAATATAGTCTCTGTAAACTGTAAAAAATGAGTGATACTGAGACAAATTTATGTACGCCACCACAACTGCGTGAAATTGCGGATAACGCCGTCATAAATTTATTACCGAAAAAATCAAAAGCAGTATATGAAAAATGCTACCATCAATTTGAACTATGGGCTGTACAGAATAATGTCAACACAATATCTGAAAACATTTTATTGGCATATTTTGAATTATAAGGTAAAAATAAGAAATCTTCTACCTTATGGTCTATGTATTCCATGCTTCGTTCTTGCTTTTCCATTTATAAAAATACAGACATATCAAAATATATTAAATTACAAGCCTATTTAAAACGATTCTCTGAGGATACGAGGCTAAGAAATTTAAAATTTTATGCATTGAAGATATTAATAAATTTTATAGAAGAAGGTTCTGACGCATTGTATTTAGCAATAAAGGTACGATATTATCTGCAAAATGTAATTTTTTATGTAATGGATTTAATTTTAGATCGTTTTAATAATGGGTTACACAGGTGCCTGTAGACGAGATGAATTAACAAATATATCCATACATGATTTAGAATTTAAGAGTGATATTATTTTGGTGACAGTACCTAAAACAAAAATAATATCGTAAGAGTTTTGCAATTACGGATGAAAGATGGATTACTTTAATTAAAAAAATGTCGCCCTGTGACCAAAAAATATTAATCATTCAAGATTCTTCCTTACATATCGCAATGGTTATTGTATATCATGCCCGATTGGAATTAATACGATTGGCAAAATGCCTAAATTAATAGCTGATTTTCTAAAATTGCCCAATTCAGAGCTTTGTTACTGGACATTGCTTCAGACGTTCTAGTGCTACACACTTAGCAGACGCAGGCAGTGATTTGCTGACTATAAAACGTCATGGTGGATGGAAGTCATCTGCGGTAGCTGGGGTTACATCAAAACATCTATTGAAAAGTAAAGTGGCTGTAGCGCACAACTTATCAGGGCCAAGGACATCTGGTCATTCTAGAGTTATATCATCGAATGATTCTCAATCACAAGAGTCTACCATTAAAGCCAATAACATAACTCAGCAAAACTTTGTTACGAAGAATTTGCCTGGCATAACAATACATGCTCAAGATACTTGTTCCGTCAGTGTAAGTGTATACAGTAATTCCACGTTTCATAACAATAACAATGTAAACTAAATTTGTATAGAATTTTTGATTAAAGTATTTACAATTTACATGCATTAAACGTCAATTTTGCTTTCTGTCATAATGTATTCAATACAGCCAACTTATAGAAATGAAAAAAGGCGTATCACAATGAAGCACTTTTCGATACGCAAAAGCGTGTTACAATTGCGTTTTTATGAACGCAAAATAGAAAAAAGGATTTTGTGTTTTGAGAAAATCCATAGAACTTGGACTAGAGAAACCAGTTCATGTTGTTTCTGCAACATGTGCTTTACACAATTTTGTAATATCCAGAAAGGAATCACACAGACGTTATGTTCCTCACGGAATATTTGATAGTTGAAATTATAAAGGTAATACACCTATTTCCCAATGTATTTGCTCGAAAACTATAACTAGAGGTAAAAAGTTGTTGTAAAATCCATTGGAATTGGGACGATATTGTACACAGATTTTGCTCTCCCACATTTTTTTCAATTTTAATCTTTATCACAAGATTTCGGCAACTACTAAATACTACAAATATAGTCACACACGCAGAGAGAAGTTCTTTCTTCATTCAAGAAACTCTTACTTGCACCAAGTTCACGATTGGTTCGTACATAAGCCAGAAAATATTTACTTATTTGAAACCAAATAAATTTTTGAAAATTCAAATAAATATATTCTTGCCTCAAGTAGTTAATTACTTTTGCAAATAAAATTTTACTACAGATAGTCAAATATTACAATGCTGCATACCATTCTTGGCATGATTCTTAAATTGTTATGTATGAATAAAGTATGGATAAATAAAAATAATAATGTATTAAATGAAGTTTACAGTATTTTTTAACTAAATATTCGTATATAAAATTCGTATATACAGGCTTTGGAGGCCCTTGGCTTGTATTTTCATCACTATTTAGTTCTACTTTTTTCGGTCTTTTGCTGTTTCTTCCCACTTCTTTATGCCTACTGCACCTATGTTTGCTTTCATTTCCTTAAGCCTCTTTTTCTTTGGTCTGCCTCTTCTCTTTCTCGCGCTTTTCCTTTCATATAACCATAGATAAGGTAGGTTGGTATAGGTCGCTATTAAGAAATTCGTGTAATCGTGCTGCTCGCGCCATCTAGCGGTTTGTATCCCCGCTTAGCGGACATTTAGCGCGCTTACTTGAAAATTATTTAAATTCACCTCAGAGTATTAAAGGAAGACTGTGTTACCATTATTGCGCAATTTTCAACATATGGAAATTCATATGCTGAAAATTGCGCAAAAAATGGAACACAGCCTTCCTTTAATACATTTTATGCTATAATACGAATAAAAAGACCACCACTTCTATAATTACACATACATTTTTATTTGAAACATATTTACAGAAAGTATCTTAACGTAGATATATGTATAAAATTATAAAGTAACGTATATTCTTTTGCATAACTACATATGATTCCACGAACTACATACAGAACAAAGAAATAATATACCTGTTGTCAGTGGCAATCTTGGTAGGAATAATGATGGAATAGCTGTTTCCATAAAAACATTTAGATGATATGTCTTCTTGAGCAAAATGGATATGGCAGATACGATAATTTCGATAAATTATGTGCGGATCCACACTTCGCAATTTCTCATTACCAGAAAGCTCAATCCATTATTGAAGGTTCACACCTTTTCTGGATTAGGAAAACCGATGTCTGGAAGGATGTCCGCCACTGCAACAATCATACAGTAAATCATTTTTATCACAAAAGTTTTGGTTTTTTAACTTACTTGCTGCAGAAAGAAGGCTTCGTAAAAAACTTTCACTGTCGAATGCACAGGTGTTCTATATGAAATAACTAATACAAACCTATTAATAAACACTACACCAACTCTACAACTAACACACTAATTCTAAAAATACAACTACAACCTTTTTATAACGCTCGAATCGATAATACTCAATACGCTGTCAGAATCAAAATGACACAAAAAAACAACAATGGCGGTAACACGTGATTTTTTCCAGCATTCGGCGCCGCCTAGTAGATTGTTATCCCCAACAAATCGTGACGTCACGCTGATATAAACAAATCGTATTTAGTGCCCCCCCCCCCCCCTCCCCTGCAATAACACTTTTTTTTACAATTATTTGTTAGGGCATTCGGGTGATGTCCATCTCGTTCTTTGTGCTCTTATCTTTTGCATTATTTTCGCCTTTCGGTACAGGTTTATTACCTCACTGTTTGTGCGTTTTCTCCATCCACCTTCTGTTGTTATTACACCTTCGAAAATGTTCCTCAAACATTTATTTCCCAGATTTCCAGTTTTGTTCGTCTTTTTTTGTCATTACCCAAGTTTCGATGATAAACAGCACAACTGGTCTTATTATCGTCTCGTAAGCTTTAATTTTGGCTTCGCGTTTTTTTTTTGCTCTCTATATATTTGATAGTGCTCCCACCACTTTATTTTCCTTTAAGATTCTCTTCTCTATTTCACACTCTTTTTCGTTTTTTTGATGTTATTGTCACTCCTAAGTATTCGAACTAGAATTTTGTAACTAGAACTTTTTCAAATTTGTACTCCCTTTCTTCTGTCTTGCATTTGGCACATTTGTTTTCCACTATTATCTCTGCTCTCATTTCCATGTATTTGTTTTTCAATTGCAACCCAAAACTTTTTGCTTCTTCGGCGAATTTCTTGAAAGCCTAAAGTTCTTTTTTGGACTTCATTAATAAGAGAACGTCGTCTGCGTATGCAATACTCTGAGCTTTATTGTGGTAAATTCAACCTTTTTTTTTTTTGGAATTTTTAATTTGCTTGTGCTTCGTACCTTCTTTCTCTGTAAATCAAGTCATACCTATATGCTTGTTTGAAGTCGATAGAAAGTATATATAATTAGATAAAAAAGCATATCGTCGTTGTCTAGTTGAAATCTGCTATGTGGGTTTTACAAAATTTTATAGGAGAAGCAATAAGATAATTAACTCCTTAGTTTTACAATTATATTAAATATTAGTTCATAGATATTTGGCCAGACGGTAATGTACAAAAACTAAACCATTAGTGTTAAAATACAATTAAGATATGAGATAATGGTTTTTTCTTCTTTGCCGTGTTTTAATTTCTATATATTCTTTTTTTTATTTAAAAAAAGAGAAATTTCTTGGGTAGCGGCATTTATTTACTAATCTATTTTCCTTTAAATACAAAAACGTTTCGATGCTTTAGGCATCTTTTTCAATTTGCCTCTATTTTGGTAAAATCCAATTGTATGTTTGTAATAGAAACATAAAGTCAAAAGTTTTAATTTTAAATTTTACATCTTATATTATATTTTCGGTTTTGAGATTTTTAATTCCATCGTCTATGTGTTGTGTATATCGTTTTTATATATTTATCATATATCATGTTATATATTTATCAAAACGATATGTATATCGTTTTGATAAATACACAATACAAATGTACAACACATAGACGATGGAATTAAAAATCTCAAAACCGAAAATATAATATAAGAAGATGTAAAATTTAAAATTAAATCTTTCGACTTTGTTTCTATTACGAACATACAATTGGATTTTACCAAAATAGAGGCAAATTGAAAAAGATGCCTAAAGCATCGAAACGTTTTTGTATTTAAAGGAAAATAGATTAGTGAATAAATGTCGCTACCCAAGAAATTTCTCTTTTTTTAAATAAATAAAAGAATATATAGAAAATACAATTAAATATATTCAATTTTCAATCGATATTAACACTTCGAGAACACAGCAGATTTTGCTTTTTAAAAATGTCACATAGCAGTTGATAAAACAAAAATAAAACATATTCAAATTAGAAAACCACGTTTCATTTCAAACTATTGTTTTAGTTCGTTCAACTATGTATTGTGTGTTGCTCATGCAAAAGGGAATCGTAAAATGTATTATATTCTATAGACAATACAAATTCTACCTCCTAAATGTAGTCGAACTTTTTTTATTTTTCTTTGCGAAAAGGCCTTTGTAAAGTGGCACAATGAAACTGAAATATTAACGTCTAATAACTTTGGCAGTGAAGGTATTGTTGTATTAAATATATTTTAACAAAAACAATTCGATCCAAATTAAGAATGATCCAAAAGTGCTTTAACTGTGATGTTTATATTTCAAAAGAGTTTCTAATTCTAACGTTTTCGTCTTACTGCTATTACGAGCCTTTTTAGTTCAAATATTTCAAGGTTAGATTTGAGAAGAATACTATTTTTTACATAACTTATACTTACCCTTAAATAGATTACGTACACACTGGTAAAAATTGAAATGTTCCTTTAAATATAATCAACTGTATTAATTGAATTTCAAAAGCTGAGAAACCAAAGAACTACAAAAATACGTCGTTATACAAACATAATCCACGTGCAAACATATACACAAGTCAGAATTTTGCAACCTCTCCAGATTGTGAATATCTGCTATGTGAGCAAATGACTCACATGACAGTTTTTGAGATGTAAGAAGCGCGGTTAACTTGTCTGCTATGTGGATAGTATAGCTCCACGTAGCATATTTTCTGACTACCAATAACATAACAGATATTTCAAGCTAAAATATTATGGTGATCGCGTACATTATCACAGAGCTGATTCTATAGGAAGGTGTATGGGGTCTAAAGCTGCTATATTAAACATATATCTCATTTCGAGGAAAAGTCCAGCATAGCAGCTTTTGACTTGACAACGACGATATGCATAAGTGTTATGTTGTTCATAAGTGTTATGTTGGATTTGTTTTAATGTGAAGATTTGATCCATTGTCGATCTCTCACGTCTGAAACCTCCTTGATATTCACCCACCACTTCGTGTTTATCTAGTCTTTCCCGTACCATCTTGCAACTATTCTGCGTCTATATAAGAGTACAATTCTTATATCATTTTCGCATTGTATCTTATCACCTTTCTTGTAAATTGGGCAAATAAGTTCGTGTAAATGATAGCTTTCGCATGAAATGAGTACAGGGCTGTAGGTATGCATTAATTCGAAATATTCTCGTGTATCTCCGAAAAATTAAAAAAAAATGTATGCAGTCAGGTCATAAATGATTGAAAGTTGTCGCACCTATGAAACATGTCTTCTACTGATATCGTCTCTTCGAATGTTAAACTGGTCCATATTATTATGACAACAATAACCAGGAGCGCAATCAACAAATATCAATTGTGTGATTTGGTAGAAGCAGAAAATAATAAATAGATGGATAATTTTAGTCCATCACATACATAGTAAGCAATATAGCAATGTGCTAGCATAAACGATTGAAGGGCTCTGTATTTATCTTCTAATATTATCAAAATTATTTTCCGTTTCTGTTACATTGTTGTCACATAACGTGCGTGGTAATTTATGCGACAGAATTATTGTGTCTACCCTACCCTGTCTATTTTAAGTGGCGTTAGAGCAGAATAGTGAATTGAAATGTCAGATTAACATTTATAATAGGTGGCATTAAAAATGTTTAGTAAGTTATTTTGAATGATGCGCACGTCTTAAAGCGAATGAGATAAGTAGAGATAAGTAACAATAAAGAACGTCCATTTATTGAGGTGTGCGAACAACAGACAAGACATCACCAATTTCCTTACATCATCAGGATATACGCTCAGATTAGCATCGTTTGGATGCTCTTTCTCGAGCCTTGCATCTATAGAATTTTTATTAGCAACCGTTATCTGTCAGAGTAAAAGCATGTGGCTTCCAGTAGTTCGTAGCCGATACTCTATATCTAGTTTACAACCTATCAAATAAATTAGAAATTGATACTTCTCAAGATGAAAGATAATCCGTAATCTGTAACATCGTCGGTAAACACTTGAAGGATTTCATCCGGAATTCGATACAGATTACTGATTTTAAGCATTTGGTTTGTATGTAATAGTGTGAATGTTTATATAATAAAGTTAATTATAACTATAACCGCTTTCCGGTTTTGATTGTTCGGGTACGCGTACAGTACAAGCTGGTTGGAGGGATGGGGCAGGATTTTGGACACGCTACTGAGTGTTACTAGGGTATTTGGTCCAAGAACCGGGTACCCCAAATCGAGTTGTACCCGAAATTTAGTTTAATGCCTTTAAGAAGTTTATTGTATTTTTTTTTGTCACATTCATGAATATTTCAATTAAAAATCAAGAGAATAGTGGAGTTTTTAGTCTATTCTTTTATTGTCATCGACGTTCGAGTGCTTTTTCTAGACGTTACAGTGCTACAATATTGAAGAAACATAAAAGTATTGATTGGTAATTATTTAAATAAAAATGTACTTATATAAAAAAAGTTACATGATAATTTCCAAGTTAACACTAAAGAATAAACTCTAATTTTACATATTCGAAAAAAAAAATAACAATGTTGTTAGACAATTTTCAAATTAATTCATGAATGTTTACCTAATGTGACCATGTAACTTAAAACTGCTAATTGTCTGCTGTAGTTAAATGACAATTAAGACAAAGTTATTATATTTATTTATGTTTATATTTAAGCTTTAAATTAATAAAATCGAAAAAACTTACAATATGAATATAGATAAAATTTCGTCAATATACTTTTTTATATAATATATAGAAGATTTTTAATTAAGATTTAATTTTATAATTATCTATCTATAAGCGGTAGAAATAAAATAAATAAAATGTAATCTAAGAAAGTCATTTTTCTAAATTCAGATTTAAAATATGTGATGTATTCTAATTTTAAAACGTAATAGTATATTACAATGGATTTGAAAAATGTTTGATTACAGTAGATGAAGGATCAGGGCTGGGACTCTGTGTACAATAGAATTCTATTATCGTTTTCTATAGTAGTATTCTACGTTTGAAGTCGACAATATGGTGAATTGGTACTCTGTGTACCTATAAATAGTGCAATGAATTTAGGAATAGAAATATAATCGAAAACCAACCGTTTAGACTTTATTGCCGTGACGTCCTAGTAATTTTTAAGAAAAAGACAACACACAGGTGGCATTCAGTGAGAATAAAGAAGTTGTTTAGGTTAGGACTGCGAAAAATATTTGTATATTTTATTCGCTAATCTTTATTTATTAATTTAAATGTTCCCAATACATTAATTATGGGTGTGGATGAAGAAGAAGCGTTAGAAGAAATGCGCATCTTTAATATAAAACGACGTATTCTACGCGAAAAAAAGCGATCCATTTATGTATTCCAAATCACTTCCAAATATTTCACACCTCTTTTAAATTCAAACAAGTAAGCTGTGAAGTAAGCCATCAACTAGTAAATGCTATCCTTTTCTAAACGATCTATCTATCCTTTAAAGCGAGGTGTGCGGACGCATCGTCTTTAGACAATATGGCGACATATAGAAATCGACTATTGCCACACAGAGTACAAATGATGTAGAAATGAAGCGATAAATAGAATTCTATGGACACCCCAGGTTGACAGACCGAGACGCGTGGTGTCCAAGTATCACTCAAATCCCGACACTGTATATTAGGGGCGGCTCCTCTTAAAGAGCCACTGGGCCATCATTGTAAATCACAAATTAATCATTAAAGAGCTTTTATTTTCTGTAGCTGGGGCCACGTCTAAATTGGCCCCGATTTCACATGTTTGTAGGTATCCGCGCGGAGCTAGCGGAATACTGCGGTGGCTCGCAGTATATGCAAAAATTACATTGAAGTGGGGCCAGTCATCTCGTCAGGGCTCGGCACTGTGCGGGAAGGGTCTCTCACTATTACGGTAGGCAAGGATCGGTCGTCGAAAACCTACTATTCAAAGTACAAACATATGTAAAGGACCGTCGCATACGGACTTCGGTTTACCAGTTTCCCGCAATAAAAATTGGGTTCAAGAATATTTAATATTTATTAATTATAGTAATAAAGTGTAGTATTATAATAAGATGACATCGCAAATTAATAACTGTAGTATTTCAAATCAAAATGAACTATCATTCATATATTTCTTAAGGTAAAAATTATGAAAATGAAATAATAAATATAACAAGGGAGTTATTCTTGAAAAATACATCATAATAGTGTTTTAAGTAAAAAAAAAACCATTTGCTTAGATAAACAAGCAAAGAAAATAAAAATTTTGTTTCTTTTTCTTTGTAGGAAATACGTCGGCTTATGCATAAAATATCCATTATGTGTTACTCGACGATCTTCGCTTAAGTAACTCATGTGCTCTGTGTTGTGTTATGTTTTCGTCGATATAAAATCACAAAAACACCTGAACTAAACAAGTGACTCATGTACTATCGACTCAAAAAAAGATGACATAGGGAGAGTAAGCAATAAGGAAACATAAAGAAAGATACACCTCCTTTAATCTACCAGCCATTGCGCGCGTGTAGATTCTAAGAATTATTTTATTATTGAATTCTTCGGCGGAAACTATAAAGCAAAACACTGCGAATGTAAATCTAGCTGAAAATGTTTCTTCTTCTTTCATCTCTTTGTCGCATAATATTAAAGGGATTATCTTTCGGAACGATTTTCGGCATATATACCTTTCCTTTGTTGTTTATTTTAGCCATTGATTACTCGCAGGTGGCCAGATGGCATAATATTTAAAATGTGTTCTTGTATAATTCTTTGAAGAAATAAATTTACTGAAACCATTACTTCAATTACAAAAAAACTGTTTATATTCGCGTCCCTACGAAATTTGAGTTCCCTCAAACGTAAATTTACTGGTAACACACGCCGCGTCTGCCGAAATAGATGATTATGCGTTCGCGACCCTAACCGTTAACAATCTTTGCACCCCGATTAATTTTTTAGTTTCTTTAATTTCACACGCGTTTGCCCATATCGCCCCCACGTACAACATTGCCGATTCAATAGCGCCCCTGTAAATAGTACCCGCCGCGTTCCCGTTTAAACCCCACGTAACCCTAGCCGATGCTTTAATTTTATTACTGATTCCCCTACCTTTCGCGATAATATACTGAATATGCGCTTTAAAATTTGATTTATCATCTAAGATAACCCCAAGATATTTAACAAATTCTTTACAATAAATTCTACCCGCCCCTAAGTTTTTAATATAGGCTTTCTTTGGGTCGGTTAGCCAAAAAATACCGCCTCTAATTTATCCGCATTAAAATTTAATTTATTATCTAAACTCCAATTTAAAATATTTGCTAAAATTACCGCTCACAGTAAAATAATCTGTGATGCAAGAGTGTATCAAATTTATTTTTGTGGTAATACTGAAGTATAAATATGCTTACATATGCACATAAGAATTGAAGGTGCCCCAACGCTGGATTATGATCAATGCATATATTTATTTTTATTTTTTCCGTTTCAAACGTCTGCCAATTTCACTAGAAAGTGGTAAAATAACAATCGCCAGCACATCATGAATTAATTTTATTGCTTTGACGTCAGTCGAATATAAGAAACAATTGATCTCTAGCAATTGGCAAAGTGACCCTGAACTATCTTTGTATTTTACAACAAGCAGAGGAGGAAACACACGTGCTGTATGTATATTTAGGCAAACCCGAAATAAAGATGTGTTTAAAATAAAAATATTTTGCTATGGGTAACTTGCATTGGGTACAGGGTTAAACAGAATGAAAACTGCGTAATTTGTATCCAAAAGTTTATGACATTTTGATGGCAGATAATTTTGTTACTTTTATTCAACGTAAGCAACATTATTTTCCTTTAAATTATAAGGTAGGCTTTGCTCGTTTTTCTAACTACCGTCATAAAATGACATCATCCCTGTAGTTGTACTATATATTACGACTAGATAACAAAATGAACAAGGAGAAACATTACATGAACTCTAGATAGATGCTCTTTTTTCCTAAGAAGAATGGTCATTGACGCGTTAATTATATAATCCTGCTACGTTTCTTCTTTTGCGTAATCTATTTCTTCATTTCCTTAAATGAGTGAGCTTAGGAATAGTTTATTAGAGGCGTCCTTATTATAGTTAGAATCTAGATCAGCTTCGAGTTTCATTTATGGGCTTCTAGTTCTTTCAACCATGCCTACCACTGAAAATTTTTATTGATTCATATTTAATGAATGACAAATGTAGTAGAATATTATAAAATAATTATTTCTGTTGCTATTGTTTCAACAGAGGCCTTAAATGATATCGATGTTTACCAATTAATTACAAAGAATCACATAATCTAAAGACAGTTAAAGAATTATTTTCATCGTTTTTTTTCTTCTATCTGTGCGTATGGTTATATTTATTATTTACTAAAATGATTTCTAATGTCTTATTTGCTTGAATCTCTTTGATACAGTTTTAATTTTTTTTTGCAGATGTCGCTATCATACAAGCTTGGACAGTAATAGCTGCACTAGTTTCCATTGCTTGGTCTCTTACATCATACCACAGATCTGTAAGATACGCCCGGGATGACAAGGAGAAAGTTCAAATTTTAGGAACATTTATCGCTTTTTGTTGGCACTTGATGAGTGCAGGTAAGTTTTTCGCCTGTGGCCCCTTTAGAGTTGCGCCCTCTTTATTTTAATCGATTCTCATTTTTATTGCAGTTTCTAGAGTATTAGCTTTAAGTTTATTGGCTTCAATATTTCCGGTGTGGATGGGTGTAATTTGTGCCTTACATTGGGGCATGATGGCCATGTGGCTGGCTCTAGGCCAACACCAGACCGCGGCGTGCAGCAACCGTTGCGAAGAATTGCTCCTCTCAGCAGCCTTAGGTCTTGCGTACGTTCTTGCTTTCATATCTCCAAGAGACGGGCCCACCAGATACGTTTATCTTGCCTATTATCTAGTCTGCTTCATGGAAAATACTGGCGCATTGGTTGTATGGTAAAGTAATATATCAGTAATATTTGTGCACAATTAAGGGGGCATTCTTGGGTAACGCTTTAAAAAATAGTTTTTTTTTACATACTATGTAAAAGGTGCGTGCTCAACGATTTACACAACGACAAGAAATATAGACAAATTACAAAGATAATAAAATAAGATATGATATGGAATAGACAGAAGGACACCAACACTAGAAGTAGTTGGCTGCTTCTACTAAGGCTACTACCTCGCTACTACTGGCTACTACTACAAAGCAAACTGCTATTTTGTAGCAGCTAACAATCGTTGGCTGTTTGTAGCAGCTATTCAATATCAACAGAAGCTGCTACTTTTTGTAGCAGTTTTCTGATGTAGTAGACAAGTGCGAATGTTGTGAAACATAGATGTATATTCGTAGCAGTATATATAGCAGTAAAGCAGTGTATAAAATGTAGTGATGTATAAAACTGCATCTTTGCGTTAGCAGCTACAACCTGCTTCTGTAAATGTTTCTAAATATGTTGTGTAAAGGGAGTACCATGGGTCGGTTTGAATCGGAGTCGCGTGCTCTCGAGCGCGCAAATTTTGTCGTATAGGGGTATTTAGATCGTCTTGATGACTTTGGAGGCGCGTGGCGCAGAAGGGATTCACTTTTTTTTCAATGATTAAATTAATTATTTTGTTACAACACCGGTAAGGAATGAAGGTAATAATAATGTAAATGAGTAAATTGATTTTTAATTTTTTGACAATTTATTAATTTGTTGCATTTTGTAGTTGTAACTTCAGTGCTTATTTAATTAAAAAACATGTTCGTGTGATTATTAACTTGAAGAATTTAGTAAGTTTTTGTCAAATAGATTTGAATAGCTTAGTCTTATTATTAAAGTCACATTGATGTCATTATAATAATTGGCACTAAACTATTGCAATATACAGGGGTGAGTTTTTTATCTTGAGACAACGGAATATCTCTAAAACACTGCATCAAATCAAAATAAAAGATCTTAATAAAATTTTGTTATAATGTAGGGGGTCACTGAATGGTGCCGAACTCGATCCCTCCCTCCCTGATAATCAACGATACAAAACCGTACTTTATTCAGTACTTGACAAGCTGTGAATACTTACACATTGTCCGATCCCCATTTAGATTATTAATTATTAATCCAATACAAATTAGTTAGTGTTGAATATTTGAACAGTAATGAAGGCTATGGAGGGTATGATAAAGTAAAGTTCTTCGTTGTTGAATGGCTTTTTGAAATGTTATTTAATGTTAAAATAAAAAAAAACACAAAATCATGTTTGCTTGCTTCTCTTTTTTGTGTATTTTTTCTAAACGTTCATAATCATGTTTTTTTTTTTTTTGCGATTACAGCGCAATCTGTTACGAATCGAAAAAAAAGTTTCAAACAAAAACTACATACTTTATGGCGTAGAATCCGAATCTGCAATACAAACTGGGAGTTCCCATTTAAGATTTCAAAGTTGTCCCCCCTCCCACTTGATTTGATGCAGTGTTTTAGAGATATTCCGTTGTCTCAAGAGAAAAAACTCACCCAGTATAATTATATCCATTTTAATTTCACTGTTTTATCAAGCGAAGTATGAATGCATGATATTTAAACTATAAATATCTAAAACAAATGCATAAACAAACTGAGCCGCCTTAACCGAAAGCTTGCAGCAGGACATTTTTTTTACAAAAGTGTAAATAACACCGTTGTTATTACAGATAGACATATACTAGCTAATAATGATGTTATTTTTCTTCGTAGAATTTAAAAAATGGAATAATATATAGGTTGTTCCATTCAAAATAAACGGAGTAAGTATGCGTTTTCCTACTTTTGGGACATCCTGTATAGTTGAAGTTATGCAGCATTAAATTCTGTGAAACTTTTGTATAAAACACTTTTTCTAAAATCAAAAATACAGTGGACGCCGCTTAATGTGATCAGTTTGGGACCGAACTGTTTTGATAACAATAACCGACTGATAACAATATGCGAATTAAAAAAAAGTGAGACGTATATGTATACATTTTTATTGACATACATATGCATGTACTGTGTACTTTAATAAATACATTTCCTCTATTTCAATAAATTACAAAATAGCTTTTAATTATAAATACACTACATAGCTACGTACAAACTACATAAATTCGGCTATAGTTGTTTGCCTTAGATTTTGTCGGATAAGATTATTAATAAAATGTTCATATTCATACTGCTTTTCAAATTCTCCTGATCTGCTCTGCACTCCCCTTCGTAAAATGTCCAATGCTCGCCTCATTTCTTCATTTGATGGTGGTTGTCCATTTCCATACTATTTTCACTTGCACCTTCATCTGGTTCTTCTATTAGTAATTCGGAAGTAGTCATTCTACAAACGTCTTCATCGGTTAACTTCTCAGCCACTTCAATTGCTTCATCAATTGCTACCCATTCTGTAAATTCTATTTCTGTCAGGCCATTCGGCTGCAACTGAACATCGAATGGTTCTTCGTTTTCTATGGGTTCATTCAGGAATCCCCCACGTCTAAAACAATTCTGGACAGTACTTTTGGATACATGGTTCCAGGACATTGTTAAAAGATGCAAAGCGTCCAAAAGACTGGTTTTCTTCGCCAAATCATTTGCAGTTACTTTTTGGCATTTTGTTTTTCACTTATGTCCTCCATGTTTTCCAAAATTCTACTAGGCATCTCTCGACGGTAGTAATGCTTTTAGTGTTCGAATTATTCCCTGGTCACATGGTTGTAAAATTGCAGTAGTATTAGCAGGCAAGAACAACTTGAATGTGCTTAAGCGATAAATTTACGTTATGTGCAGGACAGTTATCGACGAGCAAAACAATTTTCGTTGCAGTTTAGAATCCCCTTCATCAGCATTCGTTGAAGATTACACTTGTCATCCATGCATTGGAATTCGAATAGTAATCAACGGTAATGCTTAACGTTTTTAAAACATCGGGGATTTTTATTTTTGCCGATTACAAAGTTTCTCTTTGCAACCAGCCATACTAGTACAACATAACACTGTTATGCGCTCTTTTGAAATTTTACATCCGTGTGCGCTTTGGTTTTTCAAAATGTAAGTGTGTTCTGGTAAAGCACGATAATATAACCTGTTTCATCCGCATTGTACACATCTTGTGGAGAAAATTGGAGATACTTTTGGGCCATTCATTTTTAACCCTATGTTTTTCGCGTTTCTTCCCACGCGATGGAACATCCTTCAGTGTGCTACAAAAGTCAGCTTTTCCCATTTCTTGGCAAGCTCTTCTGCCTTCTGTCGCATTAAGACCCATCTAAACGAGCAATCTTGTCCCGTACATTGGAAAACCATAACTTCCAGTGCTGACATCCACTTGATTGTCTTTTCCGCTGCGTTTTCGTTTAAGAATTTACATTTTCATTTTGGCTTCTAGCATTCACTATAGCATCACGATTTTTTTAGAATTTTACAGAGAAGTGGTTGTGAAATTTTTAATTGCCCTGCTGCATCGCGCTGACTCATTTTTGGTAATTTTCCATATCTTTCCAGAATAAACATTTTTCTTTAGTGACAAATCCTTTCTTTTTTTTTCTGACATTATCAGCACTATGTAAAACAAAAACGTATTTTCAATTAATCAATCGCTTTAGTGTTTCCTTTCACGAGCGATTCAAACTCAACTGATACGCATCTGCAAACAAATGCACTAATGTAGGAGGGATAGCAATGTAACGTACAATAGTTTCTAAGAATCGATTTTAAAAACTAACGTCTAAAATTTTCTAAGAATCGAATGCATACAATGTAACGTTTCAAAACTTCTAAGAATCGAAATAAACGCGGTGTTTAGGAGATGTACATAGAGACATATGTATGTAATGTACATTACGTATAATACGTATATTGTGAAACAGCGATAACACTAACCGAAATTTGATTATAATAAGCGATAATCCTTCTATAAGGTATACATATAAAGGGCCGGGACTTGCTAAAAGTGATAACAATAAGCAAATGATAACATTATCCGTGATTACATTAAGCGGCGACTACTGTAGTTGTAATCAAGGATCCAGTCTTGGATCGGACAGCTTGTACATAGATTAAACATTTTGTGTACAATAACGTCTGGTACATAAAATTTAACATACGTTGATATGATATCTGAAAAGTTACTTTCCGTATTATTGTCGCTTTATGTTATTGTCTTTTGATTTAAAAAAAAATCAAACTCAAATAATATGTACTAATTAGTAGATGAGATAAAGTAAACAACATCTGGTAGCAATTGGACGAAAACACAATTCTCACTTTCAAAAGTAAAACTATTGCACACAATAAAACAAATCGAAGTCACTTAAACAGGCATAAATGAATCACACAGTATGTTTATCTTATACGTTTGGACTACGTTTCAAACAAACCTCAAAATTATTATTGTCTTGAACATTTGTGCCGAAAATGCACTATGCATTCTAATTAAATCATCTATGTATTAGCAAAATGGGACTAATAATTATTGGACTACCCAAAAAGATGATGATAATAATAATTGTCATTCGTCAAAGGGAACTCCTCAGATTACGTAGAAGTTATCATCACATCTTTACATCAAACCTCCGGTATTTTATCAAATAATAGGATCATTTGGTAAGATTAAATTCTAATGTAGCGATAACATCGTGTTCATTATTATTTCAATAGCTTTTAAGATAAAAATAATTACTCATTTTTACAGGTGCGTTGCGAATAACTCCGCCGACAATCCAATATTGTACTACGGAGCTGCCGGTGCCCAGGTAGCGGCGTTCTTCTTGGGAATAACCTTTATGCTCGTATACTACAGGCATTGTCATCCATCGACGTCTTGTCGAAATAAAATTTTGGAGATAACGGATCCCAGCGTTTCCGATTACGACAAACCCGAATACAGCAAGTCCCACACGAGAAGACCGTGTTCTTGATCGGGATATACCAGCGTGTAGGGTGGCGCTAACATACCTGCATGCCATTTCACTCCCAATAACGATAGTGAGATATTTAAAATGCAAACGGTTGCTAATAGATTTTAATGTGATCTGTATTAACGAAAGCTATTTTTGTACGGACGAAGAGATTTTGTAGCGGTCTTGCGACCGATTCTTGTTAAGCGATGCCTATATAGAGACGGATTCTATGATATCCGAAAGCTAATCGAGTTGTAAGATTATATTTGCGAATACGGACGTCGCTGTTACTTTTTTTTCCGACATTTCTATTTATTGGTTGTTTTTCGATACTATTTATGATAATCTAGGGATTTTTATTTTGTTATAGATATTTAGGTAAGTATTATAATAAGATCATATTTTACGAATGCGAATTCTTATGTTATAAAATCTTATTCGCAAATGTAATTGCTAGTACAAAGCAATCATGACCAAAATTTATCTTATGAATATGAAAAATTTATATTGGTATAGGATACAATTGTACCTAAGTTACATTCTTAGATTAATGATCATATTCTTTCTAACGTTTCTGCAGTGTAATATTTATGTAATAGTTGTAGTGACAGCACTTTTCTGTCACTTTTACGCACTGTGATCACATAAATGTTTATCATAGATTAAAATAAATAACTATAAATCTGTTAGTTCAATCTTTCGTCGTTCACGTTTCGCCTTAGAAGAATGTAAAGTTCTAAGGGGAACAGTTCCAGTTGTTGTCACATAATCTCAACTCTTTCAATGTAATCGTGATAGTAGTCAACCTTTCTACAGTTCAAATCACGGAAGTTTGTGGCTTGTTGCCTTTCTAGACCAATAAAATTTTTAGTAAAAGCAGAAAATGGAAACTTAAAATGAACGTGTAAGTATATTATTTACAACAGGAATTTTTCTACCTTTTTATTTATCGGTCCTCTAGAAATCTTCCCACCTTCTTACTGATTTTTTATGAGCACACAAGATATCGGATCACTCCACTCTAAACTGGGTGTTTTTATTACGGACAATTAAAAATACACAAACAAAATACGGTTCCAGAAATTCGTGGGTTGCCATTTTTAACCAAACACCGAATGAATTATAAAAAGGTGTATCGTTATTTTCATTCTAAAGAGACACTATAAGTATTTTCCCTAGCCCCTACTTTGACATGTTATAAGATCTAAAAATGAATGTATGAATGAGAATCCAGTTTACTCCAATAAATCAGTCAACACGGGGAGCATATTTCCGGTTAAATACTAATCCCTTCCAGGAAGTTACACTTTATTAGTCGTAGGTTTTCTATTTTAGTTACTATGTCCGGTATAACTTATGTGTTGCGCTACACTCGACGATTCAGGCCATTCATAGCAATGAAATGTCCTGTGCATTCTCTAAATTTCGTTACAATTGCACGTTTCGTTTATCTAATGTAGACTGTATTGCAATCACCCCATCTAAATGCCCAATCTTTCGTTATAATTCAATTTATCTTCTTTCTTCAAAGTCCGTGTTCTGTTTTCAAAAAATAGCGTGTATTTCTTTCGAAATTTCATGGATATGCAATTTAACAAATTTTATGGCGGTTTCTTACTCATGTCAAAATCGTATAGCTTCTCACGTTGTTTTTGGACGTTCTTTTTAGATTTCAGAGTACAGCAAGAGAAGAAAGTACAACAGAGAGAAAATGTTTCTAAAATGTCTTTATCTATTGGTAAAAAGAGAAATTTTCAAAAAATATCGTATGAACTATTCAATTGTTAAATGTAGGAATATTAAATGAGAATGAAAATTAGTGTTTATAACAGTCACTACCTCTTCGATGAAATGTAATTTTTAGTTAAATCTCCACTTATTAACTGGGAATTTTATTGATCTATTAATTAAGAAATTGATGCTGGTCATTTTATGTTGTCTGCATTATTTGAATAGGCCACTATCAATCTTTTGGTTTTTGGTTCTTTTCTGTTGATGTTTATTTCTAGTTTGTTATTATTTCTTACAACTATGTCGTCTAATTAGGGTTGTTTGCAGTTTTTTTTTTTTCTACAGTAATTTCGTAATCTCGAACTTTGAATTTAATTTTGTGATGAAATAAAAAAACTGACTGCCCGTCTATTTGAAAACGATTTTAATACATACGTAGGGAAGTTAATTTGAAGAATTGTGTCAAACATTTCGTGGTTTTTGATGTAGAAAAGCTTGAGAAGAGTGAACAAATAACGAAAGATGTTAAAATTCCCCTCTTTTAATTCAATGTTATTGGCTTTCTAAAACATGCATACCACAGAAACGACAACCAAATTTTTGTATTTGTTCAGTTAGTCATTTGGACAAATTATATGAAGGCGGGCCAATATCTGATATAATCGATTTTAGAGTTTCAGGGTTTATGAATTTTAGGCAGTCATTTTAGGAAATGTCAGATCTAAAATACAAGATTTCATCTTTAAATTACCTACCTGCTATCAGCGCGGAGTTATCGGATATCTTGTGTGTTTATTACTACGCTACGTCCTTAACCCTTCACAAAATTTGTTTTTGGATGTTTATTTACTTATTGCAAGCATGGATGTATTATATTGCAAACAAAAAATATGCTTTTACTATTTTAGAACATTAGATTTAGTTCTCAAGTTTACATTTATTAATATAGAGAGTTGTCAGGAAATTTGGAAATTAAAAAAACATATTTCCTTTACATCCTCTACGTACTTCTCAAATAGTTTTCAATATACAGCGTATTCCAAAATTAGCTAAACACGTACTGACTGTGCTATCTTAAATGAGTCATTCTCAATGTTACTAAGTTCTACTTTTAAATATAATACGATGTTAGATTGTCACCAATTCAAAAACTTTCGTAATTCAACTGTATAGTAAACTTAGGATGATTTGTAATTATTTAGCTTTTCATAAATAAAGTGTATAGTAAACTGAAGTTAAACGAAAAATGCTAGTACATAGGGCGCTTAGTAAACAAGTCGCCTACATCCAAAATCAGCTAAATCTATTTTAACGAATTTTAAAGGAAATAAATCTAGTGGTATATATAACTTACAATTTTGAGGTTACTTGGCTCAGGCGGAATCACGAACGATTTATGACACTGTATTTACTTTCTTTACAAGAAATATTAAATTTATCTGATCTTGAAAATACTGTTGATAAATATAAATTTTGGCTATATCTAACACTGTCAACTACAAATAGTAAGAAAATAGGGCAATAATAATATTTAAACCGTAAAAAGCATGTTAAAAATGTAAAAAGTAGAGCAATTTCATTTTAAGAGATTACGTCTTATTCGTTTTGGGCGTTGTGAAAGCATCGAGTTCAATGGCATCAGGGCACATTGTCGAAATTCAAAATTACGTTAGTCAAATGTCACCCTATTTTGGGTTATTCCTTATTACCATTAGCCAATTTACATCAATAAATGGTTATGTAAGTTTCAGATATTTTAGGTTGACATTATGATGACGTAATGTATAATTCTTATATCGAAACTACTCTACTTCCGGTAATTCTTGAATCTCCGGAGCAGCTATGTAAATATAAGTTAAGGTGACTAGGTAGCTTAGTTTTCACGACGATTATTACAAATTCTAATAACCAAACATAACCAAACTATTCCAATACTCAAAGAGACAGGAATGATGTCATTTATTCGTAATATATGCAAATTACATATTTCATATTCAAATTAGCTAGATTTAAAAATAGGGCAATCAATTATGACATAAAGCGACGGAATGTTTTGAAACGTCTGTAGTTGCCAAATTCGCCTTGAATATTAATGCTACATTTATCACAGAAAAACAAAAACGTGTTTATTTACGTAGCTGTACCTATCTCAAGATCCATATAATCATATATCACTTCCCAACAAATAGTTTTAATACATAAATATATGCATTTGGAATTCTACTGTAGATAATTTATAACATAATTTTTTTTTACTCAGATTTGAAAGCGACGTTGGAAAGGAACACAATTCTTGTAAAGTTATATTAATTCAAGTAAGAAAGAATATGATGTTGCATTAGCATTAAGTGACAGCACTCGTTTATAAAGAAAAAAAGAAGTTTATTTTTGTGCAGAACAGTAAATTTGTAGACTTATATTTGGAGAAATATGTAGAAACATAATTATTGGAAATTAAACGATATAAAAGGCGCTCACATAAAAAGAAGTCTTCCTCATTTAGCTAGATATATGAATACCCATATTGGATATTGGTTTACTAAAACTTTTTTATAATTTTACTTTAATGTAAATGTATTTAGTGTATAAGGGTAAGATTAAATCACAATCTATTTTTACTGTTCTGTCACCACTTGATTACTACCACCTATCGCATAAACTTTAATGGTATGTCTTAGGATAAGTTTCTGTTTATATATTTCGAATTGTTACTGTAACATAATACCGATACAATAATTTTTTTTGTTTCTTCCCTACTATTATTTTTATCATACACAAATAGTTTCTAATTTCTGCTATTCCTAAGGCGTTATGAGTTGTATATTATCTTTCTAAGATCATTATTTTTATAAACGCAGTATTAACGAAAATGTGATATTTACGGATATGTAACTTATTTCCTTTTTCCTGTTTTTATTATTTTTTTTGCTTTTCGCTGTCTTTTTTAAAGCTATTGCGAATATTTTTACTATGTTTTGTATTGTACATAGATTAAAAGTATTCTATTTGTTGGTATATAATGTGTAGGTACATTAGTACATTATATTATTGAATTGCAATAATCAAAAATTGATAATTAGAAGGAATATATAAATAGTAAATAGAAAGACAAAAACGCGTTGTTTACAACGTTTGCATATTTTTCGGAATAAACACGAGACGTTTTCTTGTGAAGGTACATTAGGATTGCAACGTAAGTTATAATCGATTTTTGGCAAATTAGTCATAAATTCACCGAGCATTCAGTGTGCAAAATAATGATATAATTCCTTTTAAAAAATAACTGCTAACATTGCTATTAATATCTACCACACAGTGACTAATAAAATCATTTTATATATTTTATCTATATATTTATATAACCCATTATATTATTTAAATACTACAAATTTACACAATAATCCAAAAGTATTTAGCAATTTAATTTCTATTTCATTTTAATTACATTATTTGTGTTGTATGGCTAAAGTAAAAATCAGATGATTGCAGTGCTAATGTATCTTAAGCTGTAGTAAGTAATTTAAATAGACAAGACATGTTTTCATTGTCGACATATTTTTACTACACTCACCTATACAGGGTGACACAATATCAATTGGCCAAATTTACTGTAGAAGTACCTGATACAATTCTGAACAAAGTATCTCAATTAGCCCTTGTCTGCAAATAACCCATTTTAGAACGAAATATAAATAAAGCTGCAATACTGCATGCAATATCGTTTATGAATCAACAAGAAACAGAATTAAAGATTATAAATTATACTTTTATTTCGGCTCTTTTCGAGGTTGGAGAGACTTCACTATCTTATGCTTGATTTATGCAGTTATTAACAGCTAAAAACTATTTTTTAAATTATGAATTACTGAAAATTTGGACCGTTTATACATCGCTTAGGAAATAGTAATGTGCTTATTATCATGTACACCAATTTGTCGTCAGTGCCAATAAAAAATACAGTTAATTAAAAGTTCCCTATTTTATGGATCAGGAATTTCCGATAAATTTTATAACTTTTACGTGTGATACTTGGAAAGGTGGAAAACATTAATGGTCCATCTCCTTTAGAATAATTCATCATCCAAAAGTTAAAATTAAAGCGGAAGGATCAAAATGTAGTCAATTATTACCAGATTCTTATCAGTTGCTAAATATGATGTGCCTGGCTTTTTCTTTCGCTGCTAGTCTGCGCATTTAAGAATTTAACTAGCAGTTCTCATTTAAAAACCGAAATAATTGTATTTTGAAGTTTTAATTATTATGGCTTAGTTTTAAGTTAGCTAAGCATATGCGTGTAAACTCTATATTTGAAATTCTTAATTGTAATATTTACGTACTGGTTTTTAGTTGTCAATTACTGTATAAAACGCATCTAGATGCCTGATATGTTGTTTCAAAAGCTATTAATGCTGAGATAAGCGCCAGACATGCATCTCGTAATAAAAATGAGTTTAGTTGTGTTTTACGTTCATTTTTATTGTGCATGCATATGACGATTAGCAGCTCTACAAGGAATAGACCTAATGTATAAATGTTATTTTATTTCCATGACGTAAATTAATTAAGAGTTTTGCACAAATTGTTTTTATTAATAATTTAAAAATCAGTAATTTTCGAACAAAAACTTAAGATATTTTTGTTTAGAATTATGCCAATTGTATTAATTTGGCGAATTGATGCTGGGAGCATTCTGTATACATTTAATGTTTGATGAAGAGTGCCGTTTGTGCCAATATTTTAAACGAAAATGTGACTATTTGATGTATGACAATGCCTTACTTGTATATATAAAGTAAGAATATTTATTGTTACAGCTTAAACATATTTTAACAGAGTATTTAACGTAGTTTATCTTGTATAAAGATAGGGCCTAGGTAAGATGTTATTAGAGGAATAACTATCCTATGTTTGTTACAAGTAATAAAGTTTTATGTTCTTATAATTTGTAGAAGTATTACGATATACATATACGGTGTTAGTAAAATGTGATCACTCTTTAAAATTTTTATTTTTTTTTACTCTGCGCCTGAATACGTTATTATTTGAAATATGCACAATTTTTAAACTTGAATGTTTGTTCACACTAAAACTAGATATTCAGAGATCACCTAGCAGCAGTATGGTGTTTATACTAACTAGTTACTTACAGTAGAAAATATTGCATTACTTGGTATTCGTGTTTTATGTAAATGCGTTTTAACTATGCGAATTTCCGTAGATAAAAGCTGTCAACCTAATTTTAAATTGGTATACTTATGTTGTAATCTTAATGTCTTGTTTCTTCGTATTTCTTTAAGAGGCCAGCATAAAAAAAGGATAATGTTTCGTATTTCTCAACAAGCAAGGAATGTTGAAACTCGTTAGATAAATAAACATTTTGGAGACGTTAAGGAGACTAACGTTGAGATTTTAATTTGCTCACAATAATCCTTGTTGAAATGAAACTAAAGAAAAAGGTTATATTGTTTTGTATTATCGGAAATTTATTTTTGTTTTAAAAGGCAGAAGTAAATTTGCCTGCAGTGTTTAGAGTACTATTACGTATTGGGGATCAACGGTATAAAAAACGATATTTGTATTTTATATTCATTACTGCATGTATTCTATATTCACCAGATTATTGTACCTATTATATTGTTATAATAAACAATATTTATATAATAATTATAGATGTTGAATTTGATATAAAAATAAAATATTTATATAAATAAATCACCCAATTTGTGTTATTTTACTATTTTATATTAATTTATATAAAAATACACGGACAATAAGTTAAAATCGTTTCAATAGTGTAACGTAACGGTAATAAAAATATTAATACATTAAAGCCAATATAAAATACTAATTACATAATGCATCACTCGGTCTCGGCGCTGCCGTTTGTTTGAGTTATAAATACAGGTTGTGTGCCTGCACTTTGTTGGGCAACCTGGAACAGTAAAGTTACAACAACGTTTAATCGAATACTTAAAGGTTACTATTCATAAATACTAATTTTTTAACTAGGGCTTTTGCTCGAAACCGGGTACCCGAGAAAAAAAGCTCGATACCCGGATAACCCGGAACGGGTAGTGCACTAAACGGGTACCCGACTCCTGAAGAAGACGGGTTTCGGCAGCCCTAATTTTAACTATTCATAAGTACCTGTATAAGTTGAGGCTGAGATGCCTGTGGTAAAGGCGCAGCTTGGATGATCAATGGCTGTTGATTGGCGTTGTTTTGTATTTGCATTCTAATCATTTGGAGTTGTTGTGGTGACAATTGTATCTATAAAGCACACAAATATTTGACTAAGATTCTTTTTTAACATAAATATAGTGAAGGAAATACGGATAGCCGTACATACAGAATTGCGAGAAAGTGGAGGACCCTAAATGTTCAGGCGGTTTTATTAACAATTTTAAAATGTATACTGAAGCTGGAATATTTTTAGATTTCCAAATACATGTATTGATAACCATAGCAACGGCCACTCATTTTTTTTTTACGATAATATCAAATAAATTTAGGATCTTAGTTTCCCTTTTTCATAAGAAAACTATAGTTTCTTTCTCATCATTACAAATAATTTTAATGTTTTCGTAGTTTTGGCGGATTTTTTTTAATATTAAAGAAACATTGTTATATTTGACGTTTCGCCTTTGTATACAAAGGCTTTTTATCACAAATTAACTGCAATATACACAGAATCATCATAATGCATTAAAATAAAAAAAAACTAATATCTTTTATTTCTAAATTAATATATTCTTCATAATTAATAATCCTAATCAAAGATAGAAGACATTAATTACAACTGGTTTCAATTTGTTTTTCCAGCGACGTTTTTAGACCTGAAGATTGCATAAATATGCCGAAACAAGTTGTCTAAAAGATAATTAAAAATAAAGAGAATGAGAACGACCAACAAACCAAACAATTCTTTTTAATTTATTTACTATCAAACATAACATCTGTAAGAGGGGCATATAAATACTCCTATATTGTGTTAAAAATATTTTTTTGTTTTCAAAATTTCTTGTTAATTACTATATTCTTTTTTAAATATGCATCGATTAAGTAGCATTTACGTAATTACAACTTTCTTATAATAAATTCTTTTCACACGTGGCTATAGAAAATATGCTTAAGACTGCGCTCTAGGATAAAGTAGAGCGCGCGCGTCGCATTTATAGCACAAATTAATAAAAATTTTAAAGATGAAATGAAAATAAATTTCAAGTCGTTTTTTACCTTGGTATTTATAAAAAGAATTTTTGTCAGATAAACCAAAAAAGAAAAAAAAAAGATAGATTCATAGATCATAACCATTTCAAGAGAATTTCGAAAAACTTTGGTTTTTGCAAAAGCTATTCCATACATCAAAATAATTGCAATTTACGGATGAAACAGCCGGCCAAAACCTTTGGAACTAACCCGTTAGATAGAACTGAAAGCAATTTCTTTTTTGTTTCAAATTAGGAAGTTGAGGATGAATTATTTTATTTAGTCAATAATAAGTCATGCAACAAGTGAATAAAGAAACGTGATTTTATTGAAAGAAGTATCAACTGTAAAAATAGAAACCACCGATTATTCTTATTATATACCTAAGAGGCAGGCAACCAAAGACACACCAGAGAGACCGAGGCACAACACTGTAACCCGACACCGGAATGTGTCGAGGAGCGTTGAAATAAAAACAAGTGCATGACATCATGTCATCTTGCGATTGTAAGAAATACATCGATCGTATCTTGGATGAGGACTTTACTGTTGGCCTCTTTTCTGCATTAGTGTTCAATTAATTTTTATTGTTTTTTTTTTAATACGATTCTTGTGTTAACCCTGCAGTGGTCGCACCTAGTCTGTGAGACTCCATTGCAACAGTATTTACAAGAACTTGTGAAGAGCGCGACCACTGCAGGGTTAAGGTTGAGTCTTATTTTACGGTTTTTACTATTAATATTTGTTTTATACAAAAACGAAGGAAGGTAAAGCAGCTAAGAGTTCTGTGATTTTGTAGGAAATACTATATAATACTTCCAAAATCAGAATTTGTTATTTTTAGGGATTGTTACTTTTGCCAACACACTTCCCAGATAACACGTTAAGCTACGCGATAAGCTTGCCACTTGCTTAACTTTACCTTGTCCAGACAAACTTAACAGTAAAAGGTTAATGCTGGGGTTAATGCAAGGTTGGGGCAAAGTTATTATATCAAGGTACGTGACTTCGTGTATTTTCCGGAGTGATTCGGCGTCAATCGTTTATCGAGTATTGATTTTTTTTTGATTTAACCGCCATTCCGCTATTCTGTCATCGACCGCCATTATTTGTTGTGTCCAGTTGTGTTGTACGCGTTTGAGCTGTTTTCAGGTATATAATAGTTTAAACATCATTCATGCAAAAGTAAGTATTACCTAATTTTTATCTTTTACTAGATATGCGTTGTTGCTTCAAGAATATCAATAGTTTATAATTCTAACCGATGAATGAACTGTGTCTGCCCAATTGCCCAACTATTGCATATAATTCTAACCTAATTTTCTTCTCACATAAGCGCATAAGCCAATGCACTTAGTTTTAAAAGTTATAGTTTATATTTGCTAACTAAATAGCTTGTTAGTATAATTTGATTTTGTATAATTCAGAAATTATGAATAATTAAATGTTTGAGTTTTTTTTCAGTTTTAATGACAGTGTAATAGAATTTTTAAATAAATTCAAAATACACATATAATTTAGTGTTATAATTAATAAGAATATTATATATATGTATTTGTATCTCTTATTTCAAGAAATATTTTAATTTATCAATATTTTTTAGGAACCATTACAGTAATGAGCGTCACCAATTTAAATTAAACCAGGCGTAATGTGGAGGTCTTAGAAGATTTTTCTTTCATAGCAGAGTGTTTAGAAACTAAAATGAATACGGTTTAAGGTTTTGCCCAACAGACTGCCACAATACAACAGGCATTATATGGTAACTAATAAGGATTAAGAGGAGAATCAATTTCATAACTTATGAAATTCTTTTTCGGATATAGAAGCTTCTATGACATTAGTAAACCATCAAATAGTTGAAAACTCTTCTTGAGAAAAAAAAGTTGGTGAGTAATTGATATTATTTAAATTATTACCTGTTTTTTTAAGTCCGAAACCATGTTCTTTTATTGAATAATTCCAACAAAAAATTTACAGATTCGATATTTGATATCAACCATGGAAGGACGTTAAGAGTTTGACTCAACATCCTAAAAAGCACTAGAGGACAATATTGCGGCAAATCATTCTCAACAGGGAAAAGCTTAAAAAACCCTTTCCAGAAGACTGAAATGCTTAAAATTATTTTTTGTGAGTATTTTATTTAATAAGCACTAGGTATAGTAAAAATAAGATAGTTGTATTTTGTAGTAACGAGGGAAACAGTTACTTTTCATAATATCCACACGACTTGTCGACTCTTGGAAAACTGATAGCCGTTTCCTGTCTTCCATCTCTGGTATTGTTTAATTTTTTAATAGTTGTCGTTTTTTTATTACAGAGAATCGCGGCACACGATGGCAACGGAAAATAGATTATAGTGTTGTTTCTATATAAATATAAAAACGCAATCTAAATATGTATATATAATATGTAGAAGTTTTTTTTTTTTATTATTATACTGAATTCTAATTTTATTTATGAATTTTACTTGATGCAAACAGATGTGATTTTGAAAACAATAAATAATTTTAGGAGACGATGGACGGCATCCGAAAATATAAAAAGAACGCCAAATTATATCTAATTTACTAATTCTCTAAGTTTTGTTTAGCAATATTTGTAGAAAACATTTTTGAAACACTTGGAAGTTACATAAAGTTATTTGTACGAAATTTATTTTGGTTTCAGCTTGCTGGTTATATCTTTCCTTAAAATATTTAGTAATTTTCAAAGTCACATGAAGAAGAGGTCATATACCCAACTCCTTTCCTTGACTATAGCCAAGCTTTAGAGAAAGCTTATACAAACCTTGATAAAAGCTTACAACAATCAAAACAAAATAGGAATTGGGTATTAATTTCTTCATTTTCTTGGTTTTAGGTCAAAATATGGAAATGTACATTAATAAGGACGTTTCACTTGATTTCAAAAGCTTTTTCAAGTATACATATAAAAATATAAATTGTAAATGGTGTAACTTATAAGTAAATTGTTTATAAAATGATAAAATCATAATTCAAAATTCATAGTAAACATGTTTTGTTTATTAAATAAAAAATGTATCATTTATAATTTATATTTTTATATATCTTGAAAAAGCTCTTGAAATTAAAACGAAACGTCCTTAATGTACATTTCTATATTTTTATGACCTAGAAACCAAGAAAAAGAAGAAATTAATATCCAATTCCATTTTGTTTTGATTGTTACAAACTTTTATCAAGGTTGTACAGGCTTTCTCTAAAGCTTGGCCTAACATTATCATTCCAACCTTGTCATATCGTTTTACGACAAGCTTATGGAACCTTGCCATGGTAACTTATCACATGCTTTTACAGACAAGCTTAACCTGTAACCTTACTTGGGAAAACCTTGTCCTGTGTCAACTAGCAGCTTGTCATAACCTTCAGTAAGCTTACACCCTTGCCATAACAAGCTTGCTGACAACCTTTTTCCCTTGTCGGAATAACGTTTAAAAAGCTTGTATTAACCTTAAATTGTTATCTGGGTTTAATATATCTAATATAGTTCCCAATAGTGCACCATCTTATGGTATTGCTTCTGGACTGTAGAAAGTTGGAAAAGCTTATCTATATTACTTTTAACGTAAAAATATTTGATAATTGCAAATATATGCTACATTTATATGAAAAATTACAATACGAATAATGTATTTTTCTTTTTCATTTAAAAATTGAGTAATAATAATAATTAATAATAAATCTTTCGCTATTAATACAGGAATTTAATATCTATATGGGAAAGTAAATTAGTATCCAATATAAAATATTCCTAAGTTTTATTTATAATTTTTTATTTTACTAATTTCATGTTTCCTGGTACCCTGCGTTTTCTTTTGTGTCGATACTTCAATAAGATAAGCACAATAGCGCAATATAATCATCCCCTCTGGACTGCCAGCAAAAATATATAACTATGTATTTACTTATTATATTACTATTAATTATTTGAGGAAAAGTGTTTGATAGTATAAAATAGTAATACTAAAATGATAGTACTTAAGTAAGCGCACCACCTACTTACTTTTTTGTTACTCATATCTCGTTATCAAAAAAATAAAAGTAATATCATATGTAGTTTCTTCCCTATTCATAATAATGAAAAAATGCGTTGGTATGTTTATAGTAAATGACAAATAGTTGCAGTATTCTACATAATTTTTAGGTCAATGTTATTCATAGGTTCATCAATTTCCTTAGAGAGTTCTCAGACTGGCAAATACGAATCGACTTCCCGTGTTCCAAAGGATATCTTATAGTTATTTATTTATCTATGTTTATGTTTACAAAATTTGAAGGGTTTTAGAGTTGAAGACACGAGTGGATGAAAGTGCTATGTCCCATTTTTTTAAATATCCGTCATACATAGCACCATCGAAAATTCCAGTAATTCAAGAACACTCGAGTTTTGTGAATGTATGAAGGGGTTATGTTACACTACTTTTGAGAAAAAATACATACTTTAACCTTAATTCATGCAAAACTTTGATTTTGTAACATAGCACCTTCATCTACTCGTGTGTTCAATTCTTTCTCGCCTTTGGGGTGGTATAGGCAACACACTAAGCAGGAGCGCGAAAACTATGTTGCTAGTACCACCTTTTGTGTGATAATATTACTTGTAGCAATATGCTCCCTAACCGCCTATAGAGGCCAGCACATCCTTGTGTTGCTCGAAAGTCATATTTGACAGCTTTTCCTCATCAACTGCTAGCGCAGCCAAATCTTCGCTAGCCAATTCTTAGGCTAATATTGGTGAGGGAATAGATTTTTCATTTCATGAGTTTATTGAAAAATTAAATTATTTCATTATGTCTTCAGTTATGAAATTAATCTCTATTTAGTGGTAATTATAATGAAGAAACCACAATAGGATATGTTATAAAAGTAGTGTTCTTTTCACAACTAGTATCACATGGACGTGAGATTGATCTGAGAACTAGTTCACGGTGGAGAGGAAAATTGTCAAATGTGACTTTTGTCCAAAAATTTGTTGCATTTCCATTTGCGTTTTTTTTTTATCCTAATATTATTGTTGAAAGCGAAAGTTGCTTTCTAAAAAGATCACTACCCACTAATAATAGTCTCATGAAAGAGCCATATTTTGAAAAAATTAATTGAGGAGTTAACTGAAATATAAGTATTTATTTGTTGAGAGTACACAGTAATATTCTCTTCCAAGATACGACGAATATACCAGTGTACCCCTAATTTCCTATACGACGCCAAAATCATATCATAAGTTTGATTTCTTTTCAACGTTTTTAACATTAGTTGATATTTGATATTTCTCCACTAAAATGAATTAGTTTACTTTGCTTGGTATACACAAATATGTAATTATTATCGTTATATGTTAAATTTTTATATAATTCACTGTCTATTTCTTAATTTAGAAAAACAATACGTATGGCCCTTAACGCTATCTTTGGCAGTTACTCAAACTGCCAAAGTTTTTGCCTGCCTCGACGCTCGTTTTAACTGTAAAATTGCAGATTGCTTTTCCAGGTGGTTGAGAAAAGCGAAGGCGAAGTCTTCTCTCTTGTACTCTTGTACACTTTTTGAAATTCTCTTGAAAGTCCTTTGACATATTTCGCTCGGCATTATCCTTGATTGTGTTTGTTTTTTTAATTGTCGCGGCTTACACGGCAAAAAAATATTTTTATAAACATCAAAGTAAAAAAGCAGCTTAAAACTAATTTTCATTTTAACTTTAAAATGTTTATTAATTGCTGCTATTACCGCCAAAAGCTATTTGCAAATAAATTTACTGGTCTGTGCGCTCTACTTTATCCTTTGGTGTACCCTACAAACTGTATTACTATAAGCAGATAAGGTTAGTACTGTTTGTTTTTGTACTCAAATGACGCTTTGGACAGTTTACAGAAAAATTCATAAAGCTTGTTTAAGTAAATTTATAATGTAATTTATAGACGCGAAAGCACGAATTATTAGCGAAATAACTATATTCCCTTAATATTTCTGTAGTTTATACAAATATGCTAAGCATACCAATTATTTTTCCAGTGTATAACATTCATTAAATTTTCAATAAAAAAATAAAAAAAAGTAATTTTGCTATTACTACTACAGGTATTTGTTGTATTTCCCCGCTGGGTGTTACAATCTGCTGCACAATTTGAATATTTCCAGTTTGATTCTGTGTTGGTGAAGCTGGCTGCACAGCACTTTGTTGTATCATTACAGGTGCTGGAGCACTTGAGGTTGCAGTTGTGGTAGACGTAGCAGTAGGAGTCTGAAAATATTTACATGTTCATTAAATGAGCACATGGTAAAAATGAATAGAGGAAAAAAGAAAAAAAGAAAAATACTGGAAAAATCAAGAGGCTACATGGTTAGATTAAATAAAATGAGAAAAAGTAAAAGAAAAACATTGTAAGATAAAATACTGGCAAGGGAACATTTGAAGAACATGGACACAAGCAGACTTGTATTTGTAATTTGAGGCCTGAAATGATAAAAGGAATAAGATGAGGTTTAAATATCTTTTTACCTGCTCTAAAGTATTAACTTGTATAGCTTGTACTGGTTGTGGTTGTACAATTTGTATTGTATTTGTTGGTTGACCTGTAGGTGCCGTCGTTGCAGCTTGTGTTGGGGAATTCTGTTGAAGGGAAGCATGATGCTGTTGGGCTAATTGAAAATAGTAATGTACCTAAAGATAACACACACAAATGTACTAAATATAATCCTATTTTTTTAAGACTACATACTTGATCTGAGTTTACATTTCTAGTACCCTCTTCTCTAGGTTTACTCGGTTTAATATCTTCTCTAGGAACAATATCTATGAGAAAATCAAATTGATCAAATTTTGTAATCGCCATTGCTATATCATTTCTCTATAACCAAATGAATTCATTATAATTCAGCAATACTAATTTTAATATAAACACAAAACCTGTAAAGTCCGTCTTTTATTGTCTTCCGTATGTATCCATGACCTTAAAGTTAATTCATGAATAAATATTTCTGCAGCCTTTGCAAAAAGTAGGGGTGCTTCAGCTGAAATCATTTTAACATCTTCATCCAACTTCATAATCTTTTTAATCCGAGCTAAAGGCAATACCTGTTGTTTAAGATCCATCTAAAATAAAATAGGAGAAAATACGTTAGTCATATTAACATGTTTTATTCTATATATGTTCATACATCGTTTATAGATTTTATTTCTTCCATAATTTTTGGCCAAAACTGTTGAACGTGCACTTCGCTTGGCTCTGGCATAATTCTTCAGAATTTGCTGGGTCTGGTTTAGTTTCAACTTCTGCAGCATCGCTATAACAGGGCGACAAGGATATTGGATATGATACATGTTCACAGAAAACACCCGGTACTTTGTTAAATTTATATACTTACGCGTTTACGAAGTAATACTGACATTGTTTAGAACGAATGGAAGTAGCGATGATTTTAAATTAGAAGCAACAAAATCGCAAAACCCAAGAACCAATCACTTATTTTGACCAGTGAGCTCAATCCAATCATCTGTCACTGAAAAATAAGTATGGCTTCCCTTATAAAACTGCTATGTTTTGCGAAAAGATGTCGCTACCATATACAAAATGATTTTAAATTGGCGTATTTATACAGGCTTTTTCTAATTTCTAACATTAATTTACTCATTTATACACAAGTAACCCAAGTAACTACCTATATATATCAATAATATATACTAAAAATTTTAGCTTATTTGATATTGGGACCGCGGGATTTACATTTTTAAAACTTATAAAAAAATCGAAAAGTTGTAATAAGCAGTTTGCAACTCCGCCGCTTTGTAATTTATAACTAATTGTAAATAAAAAATCTGATTATATAAAGGAACCATATTGGTAATTTACATTTGTTTGTTTGTCAAATTTGCCTGAAAGCGTTTTATTATTATCCCGCAATAATATTTCTTTGAAACAGGTACTTATACCGATACAAAATACTGTTATAATACCGGTAATTTAATTGAATATATAGGGATTTATATTTCATACCGAAATCAATACCTGTATAAGTATCCTTTCTATCAGTTTGTTTCATGACAATGATTTGTGAAAATATTTAGCATACCTAAACGGTAATATACAGGCTGATTCAAATTAAGTGCGCATCATTGCTATCTCTGTTATTATTGATTCTAGAAAGTAGGTTAAATTAGCAAAATATTAGGGTTTTTAACGTTGATTAATATGCAATATATGAAAAAACAATTGAATGACGCATTTCCAAGAAATTTTGACATTTATACATTTTTTAAATTGAACACCCTGTATATCGTTAAAAAATGAAAGATATTTTAATTTATGATGCAAAAGTATTAATTCAATATTGTCTTAAAACGAATAATAAAGAAGTTATGATGGTTTTTATTTTGTAAAATGTAGAGCAGTATAAAGAATCAACTTTTAACAAAACAGATACAAGTCTTTGTGGTTGATGTGTATTTTAACGCATTACATCTTAAAATAATGTTGAAAGTAAATTGAAAAGGAAAAAGTAAATGCATGCTTTATACATACTGCTCAAAGGTATCACCTTCATTCTCAATTTTCGTGCTCGCGTGAGTACACTCTGGGTAGCTCTTAAGATTGTCCTTCCAGCCAATTGGCGGAAAACCTCCCTAACCTTATTTTACATTTCGTTCACGTTGTTGTACTCAGTGTTCGTATATACCTTGATTGGCAATTCCCGCGCCGACACGAAGAATTCCCTTTGACACTGCAATTCCCTTTTTTGGCGGCATACTCAAACTTATCAACTTTTTAATAAATTACTTACTAATTAAAAATAATGTACCGATACATAACATTCTTTTAACTAAAGCAAATGAAAAGCAAAATACAAATTAATAAAAATTTAAATTTATTTTTATTGATGCAATAATAATATTTTATCCAATAATTCCCTCTAAAACAAAAGTTTTTCCCTCTAACGTTTAAAATTCCCTCCAAAAAGGGAATTCCCCTCCCATATACGAACACTGGTTGTACTGGGTTCTGTATATCTGATCTTTTAAATATTCCCAAAGAAAAAAGTCTAAAGGTGAAAGGTCAGAAGAGCGTGATGGCCATCGAATTGGCGCATTTGTACCAATCCACTTATCGGCAAAGATGATGTCCAGATAGTTGTGAACTATGCGGCAGTCGTGTGCCGGACCACCGTCCTGCTGAAAGTACAAATTTTGGCGCTCCAGATAATTGGCGTTATTAAGGAAATCCTCTAGAACGGTACGAATAACTTCCAGATATCTCTCTTCTGTCAATGTACCATTGTAGAACACTGAACCAATACCGACTGTCGAACCAATTAATCCGCACCAGACATCAAAACTAAATCGACTTGTGCAGCATGTGGACGCATTATTAATAAATTTTCTTGCGGTCAGTAGTGTTCATTCTTCTTATTAAACATTGCTCTATTGGAGAAATTTGTTTCATCACCTCATAAAATACATCGTGCTCCTTTCAAATTTTCATCACGTAAATTAATAAACCATTCACAGAAAGCCAACCTCCTGTTCGAATCTCCTGGTTGTAATGTTTGTGAGGTTCGGTACTTAAATGGGATATACTTATGCTTTTTTAAAAATTCCCTGAACTGACGCGTAACTTAAACCCAATTCCTTAGTAGCATCTCTAATGGAACATTCGCGATGGGCTTCAAAATATGCTAACACTGTAATTTCTACTTCTACTCTTCTAATGATATTTTTCTTTGTTCTTTTTTTGCCTGTATAAGGGTTGGAGGAGGACACTTTCAACAATTGTTGTAGCATAGTTTCCTTGTCATTGTTATTAATTAGGGTTTTTATTGTTTTAGTATGTTACTTTGTATTGTAATAAAACAATGCTATGAAAACCGGTCATCCTATTTTTTAACAGGTAGTAGCACTTAACTCTTAAAATTAATAAACTCAAGTGATTATCTGAATAAAGCCAGAGCCTGCTTAGACATTTTAAAAAAAATAATTTTCTCTGGCGAATTACAGAAAATTGTTTTTCATTTTTTTTCTCGATAACGGTCAGAGATAAGAAAAAGTAAAGAGATCAAAAAGTTTCTAAACAAGACAGAAAATTTATTGCGTATTTTAGAATCTAGCAGTGGCGCATCGCAAAAAAAGTTCAGGGTGAGAAAAGAGGGCATGACCCCGAAAAAATATTGCCCTGTAGATTTACATCATCATTTGGCATGGCTAATGATGCAGGCCTTATAGCGTAACCTACCTTCCAAAATTTGAGCAAAATATCTCAAAAACTGTAGGGGCTATACAGTAAAAAGTGAAAAAATCTTGAAATTTCAACACCCTGCGGATTGGTAACGAAGCGTTTGCAGACCTATGTTTATATGAAGTTTTAGGCACAAAATAAACCAAATAATTACCCCCTTCCTTATGTACATGATATTTAGGAACACCCTGTATATATAAGCAATCGTGTTGCCTAAATTGTCTGTAAAGTTTTCGAAAGTAACGTCGATCTGGCTGCTGTCGTAAAGGATACTGTTACGTTACTAAATATAACGAAAACTGTTCAAGCTATACTAATGATAATGATGTAATAATAACAATTAGAAGTAAAGAACACAACACAAAAATGAAATAACCAACTTGTTTTAATAATTAAACGTGTAAAAGATTTAAGCTCAGTGCGTTTTTGACAGTTTCAAACAACATACTATTTGTTTTGACTTAAAGTGAAATAAGCCTACTATAAATTCTACGTATCTTTAGCATCAATTGAAAACCACCATAACTTCTTTATTATTCGTTTTAAGACAATAGTGTATTAAAACTTTTGTTTCACAAATTAAAATATCTTCCATTTTTTAAACAATATACAGGATGTTCAATTTAAGAAAAATATAATTTCAAAATTTCTCGGAAGTGCGTCATTCAATTGTTTTTTCGTATATTGCATTTTAATCAGCGTTAAAAAACCAATACTTTGCTAATTTAACCTACTTTCTAGAATCAATATTAACAGAGATAGCAATGTGCGCACTTAATTTCAATCAGTCTGTATATTTCATTTAAATTAAAAAATAATGGAAATTTTTAAATTGAATATATCTAGTTGCAACGATTTTCGTGTTTTTTTTTTCGCTTGTTCATTGCGGTGATACAAATATTAGATACTAATACCTCTACTTTAATAATAATTTAATGGAAAGTGGAGTGATTACGTTCAACCGTATTATTAGAAGGTATAGGTAAAACTTTTGCGGTACGTTCACAGTTGAACCTCTATACTTTCCTAAAGATAAGTGATAATAATTGGCTATTATTTGAAATTACATTTAATATACAAATACTTTGAACGTATTATTTTATCTTTATTGTAACGGTAACAAATACCATTCTAATTTTAGAGTCCTTATTTTTACATTATCAGATGGCTCAATTTAGGACTGCCACCTACAATTATACCTAACCCAGGACAATCGTTTCTGAAAAACTGGATTTAAATAAAACCCGGATATTTTATTTTTTATAAGAGCACAGTTTTATAAACACTGTAAATGCAATGAAAATAAAAAAATATATTAGGTAAATTTGGATTTAGTAATTAGCGATTAAATTTGCAAGATACCTATATAACGTTAGCTATATATAACGTTAACTATAGCCGTTTTACACCTAGCTATTTATTCCGCTATTAAATCCGTGTTTTACTCGTAAAATTTGAAATTGGTCAATAAATTGCGCAATAAATAGCTAGGTGTAAAACGGCCTTAAGACTTGAAATTTGAAATTTTTATTCAAAGTTAGAAATAAAAATAGTTATAATTATTATAGTGGTGGTTATCTTTGCCATCACTCATGATTTTATTATACCAAGAGCGCACATTCGATCTGTCAATTGCCGTAATATGATCAAAGAAAGATGAAAAATATGATTTCTATTAGTTAACAAACTCGAGAAATACGCATGCTATTCTACTGGGTGTAGCTTCGATTTACCACCTGCAATCCGTGCTATCGCTTTCTAACGGTAAGCACTCACCGTTATTCTCTACCTTTCTCTAACTACTACAAAATGCTATCCCCACATCGATTACTTCAATTTAAATTAGCACATCCTACCGAAAAATGTCAGCGACATCGAGATAAGTTCGTGCATTAGTGGAATGAAATCCTAGTATGACAAATTGTTCACGGATGTAATGCTAGTGAAAAAGTTTTAAGCCTTTTACGTAAGAATAAATATCGATCGTATAAAATTAGCACATCCCAAGAACTTTTACCCGACGACTATTACTGTCGCACGGAATTTTATGAATTAATGATTAATAAATATCCCGAACACGAATATTTTTTTCAATAATATACCATTTACCGACGAATAGGTACATACATTATTTACTATTGTTAGGTTTTTTTAGATGTTTGATTACTAACTTTTAAAACCGCTTTCCATTCTTTTTTTTGATATTGTTTATGAACTTTGTCACTGAAATTTATAGTTTACATGATCTGATGGTTCGATATAAAAATAAGTAGTATATAGTAGTATATAGAGCGTCCGTCACACCTGTTAGACAGATACCGACTATATATAATGACATTTCTCAGGACGTCGGATCGCTAAACGACGAGCCATCGCGAAGGAAACTTCACCGCAGTTGTGAACCAAATATACGGAAGTAATTCCACAGAACCACGGCTCAACAGCCCGGAAAAACTTTTTACAGACCTTGAAACAGTCCGTAACGTTCTGGTATTAGTGTTTACCAATGAAATTGCAAATACTATTCCGCGTACGGAATGTGCCGGATATTGGGGACGCGCTCTTAGGCAATCATTTATTTCTGTCATTATAAAAAAAGTGATTATGTATTCATGTTCTATTTTTTAAAACAATTATTGTATGCCATGTAGATTTTTTTTTGTTAAACAGTATTTAGAAAGCTATGACGCTTAGAATGTTTATGGAAAAATAGTGAAAATCAATTATAACTCAAAAAGCTCACATTTTCTTAAAATATAATTTAGGAGATAGTATAGCCAGTATGATTAGCTTTAAGATGAACCATGTCCCACGCTTAGATCTTTCTCGAAAATCGGTCAAATTAACATTTAAACTTAAAAGTTTTTAAATTAATTTAAAAAAAAAAATTTAAACTTTATCCCACATGGCAAAACATCGAAGAAAAACAATATCTATTATACTTACCAGTATATAAGTAAAATATGGGGTACTTCTCTAGTGGTAATCCTAACTCATGTTAAAATGGAATAAGAATTTAATCATTACAGGTCAATTTACGAGTGCAGTTATTATATAAATTATAGCGCAAAATAATAGAGAAGAATTTCCTAATTAAAATTCAAGTTATGCAGTTGTCATTATTCTCGTATTTAGGGTCAGTATCTATAAATTCTATGTTATGTTACTCGATGTCTTTGCAATCATTGGTTAAATTTAATAAAGTTATGGTATCTTTAATCAAAGTTTTGTGCTTTATGCATAATCTGGGACGTTTCATTGATATCCATGGATGTAATTGTAACTAATTGTAAGTAATAATTTATTTAAAATGCTTTCGTTTGTGACCCTACTGCAGACTTTCTGGGAGTGACTTTAACGATACCTTTTGAAATCTCTATTTCTAGAATAGGCGGCTCGTCTAATATGTTTCGATTGGAACTAACCCGAAATTTTCGATATAGGCATGTAATACTAACCATATAATTTGTTACACATTTTTACAGTACTTTCACAATACTCTTTCAAAATTCAAGGTATTGATAGGAAAACCAGAAGCAAGTACTTGCAAAACAATCTATGTATCAGATTTTTATCAACACTAGTTATGTGAGCTGCCGTTTAAATTTTAATTATAACTTTATCTGTATATTAATATATAAAAAACAACCTCTTATTTTATTTAATATTGAGGTTTATTGGAACTACTACCGGAAAAGAATGCACCTCATAATTTAAAATTGCGTTGTTCTATTTCACATAGCGAATAGACAACGCAATTTTCATTTAACGAAAGAAGTTCATATATTAATTTAACCGATCTTCGAGCAAGATGGAAGCATGAGACATGCTTCATTTTACAGCTAGTTATGCTTGCAATGTGAGCCTTTTGAGTTAGAATTAATTTTCACTATATTTCCCATAAGACAAACTTCTAAGCATCATAATTTTCTAAATGCTGGCTTTTATCAAAAAATGTACATGGCACAAATCGTTTTAAAAGGTAGAACAAAAATACATAATTTTTTTTGTATAGATAAAACTATTTGATTGCCTAAGTTATAAATATTTTAAAAAGTTTTGCACCATAACTTTTTAAATATTAACTTTATAAAAAAAATATGACATAAAAGCGTTTCGATTAGAAGAATACGATACTACAGTGATTAGTTTTCTCTAACAATAAGTTCACATTTTGCGATTTCAGCCCTCTGCGTGCCGCAGACTTTATTTATTTTGACATTGTTCGTCACTTCTAATCTCAAATTTTGTTTGACAGACGTGTTAAGGGATATCCATAGATCATTTCAAAAATATACAATACATATAGTTTTTTTACTTAGAATTTAGGAAGAATATCCATTTTTCTATTTTGCATATACAATGAGCACTTTGCCGAAAAATAGTGTCAGTATGTTCCTGTTGTGAACGTTGTTTGTGGTTACATTTCATGTGAGGGTGGTAGTGTGACTCGTGGTTCGCTATTTCACACTTGACATTATTATATTACATGAATAAAAGAAGTATGAAGATATGATTTCTATCAGTTAACAAAGCAGAAATACCGCGTTGCTATTTCCGCTGGACGATTGTCAGATATACAATTAGATAGTTCATCCCCAATCCATATGCTATCATTATCTGACGGTAAGCCCTCACCGCTATTCTCTACCCTTGTCTAACTACTACAAAATGCTATCCTCACATCGATCTTTTTAATTTGAATCAATTCAATGAAGCCCCCCGTCCCGTACCACTGCGAAGTGGGGGGAACAAATCGCTAGAGATGCGTAATTCAGTCCAACTGAAGATGGGTGTTCGATTTATTTCGTTCATTTCTTAATAAGGCGTCGCTGGTTATTAGGATACGATCCTCAAGTTTTATAACGGTTAGTAAGTTTACATTGCGGCCGGAGATTCTATAAAAAAGAAGTATTAACCTCAGGAAAGCATGTCTATTAGTAAAACAATTATTGCGGTGAACGAATTTCGAAGCATTTACAAGGCGATAATTTGCCAGTAATTATCCGAAAGTTCAATTTCTAGCGCGACTACTATTTATAATACGATCCGATGAAATCCTAGTATGACATCTAGACAAAGTACTCGCGAATATAATAATAATAACTGTTTTCACTGCTCATGATTCAAACTTGTACTAGTATTACAACGAATATTATTGTAACATTAGTGTTTTAACATACTATTTTTGTATTTCAGACAGTGTCACTTTGTAACACTGTTTGTGGTGACATTTTATGTGAGGTTGGTAGTGCAACTTGTGGTTTGATATTTTTATCGAATTTGGCATGGAATAACGCATGATGACACAAGAAGTGTGTCACTAATAGTGATTGTAAATTTACCGATTTTTTCATTTACCGGTAATTCGGTAAATAAAAATGAAAATACCGGTTTACCGGTAAATTACCGGTAATTTTTTTTCATGTGTGACATTAATGAAAGTTCCTCAATAAAATAGGATTAGAAGTTAGGCTAGAATAATATATATATATATTTAATTTTTTTTTAATTTAATATATTTTGCACAATCTTAAGGCATAATATTAGAAATTTGTAATAAATATTTGTATTTGATTACTTTAAACAGTTGATAACAAAATTATTAAGGTTCAAATTTTAATGTTATTTTATATTAATGTTGCATTAATGTCCTCATAATGTGCTGTATTCAAAATTGCTATTAATTTAAATATGTGAAATGTTGTTCTTATACATTATTAGTTTAATATTACCCAAAATGAGACATTTATTACTCTTGAGAAAAACGATTTAGCATATTTACAAATCTTAAAAAACTCCAGAGCATAAGTCACATATGCTAGCTCAACTTTTGTCGAAAGATTTGCGATGGATAAAAAACCATAAAATGAGAGAATTGCAATTGCACTTGTTGACAAAGGCAGCTAGGAAAAGTGAGGTATTTTGCTTCCTAGCTTTTTTTATTGAAAAGAAAATATTCTTATTTTTTGTTTGTACTTACATTAGGTTAGTTAATTCGATAGGCCCCAAACTGTGAAGTTTGGTATTCCTGTGCGTTTATTTTTCCCAGTGTAAACCACATTTGGTGGCGAATGGCCTACGAACCCGCAGGCTATACATATTAAAAAAAAGAACAAGATGGTTAGGGCATGTGGAAAGGTAAGATAAAGAAGGAACATCAAAGATGGTATACAAAAATCAAATAATACAATCATTAACTAGAATAGGGTGCTATCTTGTTGCTAGAGTGTATATCTATTGACTTTTTTATTTTGTGCAAGATTCCACAAAATTCTATTTCTGGATTTTCTTCACGCGACCTAAAAATGCATTTTTCTATTAAGCAGGTTACGAAAACAATTCAATGAGAGAATTCTGCCTTCAAAGAATAATTACCGAAAGACGAAGTGATTAATATCTTTCTACTACGAAGATCATCCTTAGTAAAACGTCATATCACTGTTATGCCACACTTCGGGTAAAATTCTACAGTTTGAATTCAGTTCCTTGAGTTGACTGCGTCTTTGTTCGAAGCTATATCTTTGTGACTCTGGAATAAAGTAGAATTCGGATATTAAAGAGAAATTGATTTCAAGAAATTTCTATTTATCGCTACCCATCCATCGCGCAACGAAAAGCGGTTCTTACGGTTTATTATTGCCATTTTATCAACTTTATTGTGTTTTCAAAGTATTGTTTCTTTATTACACTTTAGTTTATCTTATGAATAAAATCGTAACTCGCTTCGCAAAAGTACTGAACATATGGTGATTTAATTTTGTTTTCTATCAATGTATTTATTATTACTTAATGTTTCAATCTTTTTTAACTTTTGTTTTTTCGGGTATAGTGAATTATATACGTAGTTCTCTATCGAGGTATCGCCGTTGGTGGTACCTTTGTGTCCAATCGGCGATTGCTTCATTGATTGCAACTTTTCCATTTTGGAAAAAAAAAATCGTGTTTATAAAAATTTTAGAATTCAATACTGCATAACATAAAAATGCTTTTGACTATACAATGTTATCTACAAGTAGGAGAAAGTATATTTATATCTGAAATAACAACGTTGTTATTTACCCTTTTGTAAAAAAAGAAAGCTCGAAGCTTTCGGTTAAGGCCGCGTAATTTGTATATGCATTTGTTTCAGATATTTAAATTGAATACGTACATATATTAAAAAATGACAGTATGATCAGCGAAACGTCAAGTTAAAAAGCAACAATGCGTCGATATCCGCGAGACATATTTACAACGTATTAATTGCTATTTCCACATGACACAATTAAATTTGACAATTGGAGTTAATTCGGCTATTTATAATGCTATCTTCTTGAATACTGCATTCACTATGATGTGTATTTTCAATGAAAATATGATAAATGTGTAATGTTAGAAACGAGATTTTGATGCGAAAGGATATTATTTACGGAAAACTTATCTTCATAATACAAAGGTGTTTCATCCTCCTGCTTCTTTTAACAAGAAGAGTTAGATAAAAATATATATTAACTAACTGAATATTACTCAAGGGAAGTTTGGCACGGGGATACATACCAATGGCTTGGAGGCTGATCAGAGTTAGCTTTTATTCAAAAACCTGGAAAAACCGGATAGGATGGAACAAAGTCTCTAAGATCAATAAGTCTGATGTAATTTCTGCTGAAGACTGTTGAGAAACTGCTAGATAGGCTCATTAGTGATAAATGTATTACATTGTATCAGCCACTAGGTACATCAAGATCAGTATGCGTATCAGGCAGGAAAATCTACAGATACAACCTTATATGTGCTTGCAGACTTTATTTGTGAAAAGCTAAATAATTACAAATCATGCTCTCAACTCCATGCTCCACATGAAGGTACTATACGAGGCTTATATACTTGTACAGAGAGCTGCTCTGTAAACCAAAGAAGAACTCTGTCGTTGCAGATGAAGAGACGGCATGCTTTCACAACCATCATAGGAGAAACACTGGTGACACGGATCGAAAGAGGGTGTCCGCAAGGTTGGAGCTTGGTCCAACCTGCTGTGCGACTTGGTCGTTGACGAGCTAGTAGTAAAGCTGGGCAATGAGGGGCTTATGCATTTGTCATTCTCACTCAGGATTAATTCAACAACGCGGGATAAACTACAGAACGCTCTGCAGGTTATACAGGAATGGATTGAGAAAGAGCGTCTTAACATTAGTTTTTCCAAAACAACCATGAAGCATCTACAAGAAGGAGGAAGTTGAATGGTTAAAAGTCCGGAATGAAATATCTTGGCGTCATTCTTGACTGTAAGCTTACTTAGAATTGACAGCTTCAAAGAATTAAAACTATGGCGGAAACACTTGTTGGCCGGAAGAGCTGATGGAAAGTAATAGGAATTAAGACCAAATGTTATGTACTGGACATACAGTCGTGGACTTTCTGAATGACCGCATGTGCAACAGTGAGCACTGCGCTATTCACAAAAGTAGCAGAAATGGTATAGGAGAAAGGTTTATTGCATTAAGTGTTTCAAGATTTTTATCATTAAACCGCTTTCGTCGCGATGATGAAACATGCTTACATAGACCGCTCAAGATCTACGGATGTAACACACGCATAATTAAAATAATCTTTATAGGCAGATAACGGATCAGATGCGCCACCACCAATGTGTAGTCCGATTTGTACGAGCACAATAAGTGTTTATCGCGTACAGTACAAACTATTTTGGCACCACCATAAGGTGGTGGAATTCATTGATATACTTTTTTACATTATGAAGCAATGATCGTTTTCTGGGATTTTTTACGCCCGACATTGTATTACATTTACAATGCTCGCATTAAGACTCGACTGATACTACATACTAGACACACGAATCGGTAGGAGTGATTTTACTACCTTGAAGATACGCTCTGGTTAAATGTTCTGCATAGCACGAGAGGAATGTGGCTCATGCAAGCAGACACGTTCGACCACTCTAATGATCACTTATGCATCTCTGGTATGGTGGACAAAGATGCAGCCGCAACTGCTATAACTGAATTTACCTAAATACAGAGACTTGCGTGTTCAGGAATAACAGCCGCAATGATGACTACTTCTACAGCAGCAATGGAGAGCCTTCTAGATCTCCCTCCTCTCCACTTGGTAATAGCGGGGGAGGCAAAGATAAGCCATCTCAGATTGCAAAAACTATGATCGCGCAGATATGTAGGTTTGGGACACAATAATATTGTCCATCATGTGGAAGGTAATCTTTTGGGATTGAGATAACATCACATGATTTCGACATATTTATTTAACAGAAAATTCTAGATGGATATCATAGATCGGATAAGCTGGAGCCAACCCAGCTACAGAGACAGGTTCGGAGATTTGATCTAGTTGATCAAATCTCCTCTTGAAAAATATGCCACGGTCTTTCAGGTTGAGGCATATGCAATATTGCATTGTGAAACTGAAATTAATCAGAGGGCTTATAAATACAAACGCATCTACGTATATTGCGATAGACAGCCAACAAGGGAGAGATCATCAGCGTCATGGATAAACCCAGGATCTACACTCCAAAAACTCAGCACGAGACTAGGTAAGAAGTTGGATAAAAGAAATATACAAAGAATATAGGGATAAAACAACCAGGCAAATTCATTGATAGATCTTTATTAAGCGACCAAGACAAGAAGAATACCAGCTGCAGATTGTGTAATGGGATTACAGATTACGCATGCTACATTCTGTGTGAATGCGCGATTCTGCACGCAAAAAGACAGACAATTTTTGGCAAGCGAAAAATGAACCAGAGGACTAGATCATCAACCGGCCAGAGACATATACGGATTTGTGTAGGGTACTGGATATTGGAATAGTTGGTATGAATGGGTAAAACAAATGGGAGACGAAAAGGCAAAAGGTTGCAGTGTTTCCAGAGATTTTAAGTCAGACGGCTCCCACAAAAAAAAAAAAAACTGAATGTTAAGATTTTCGAGACTTCGTGTGGACGCAGGATATAAGATAAGAGCCTAACATCTACACAGAGAAAAATCCGCTTAGTGATATTTACACTTCACTGTTGAATTTTTAAATAACGTCGCTGCAGTTTTCTATACTACAGTTACAAAAAAGCAATAACATTGTTAGAAAATATTGTAGCACAATCTTCTAGAAAATATTGTGAAATGTTTTACAATATTTGACAACTAGTAAATATAATAAATTGCATATGATGGAGTGGGAAAAAGTTATAATCGAGAATTTTTATACTGGGAAACTTTATAGTACTCGAACACTAGTTCACGGATCGAATTAATAATTAATTAACTATAATTGCAATATTCTGATTTCCGCTAATGTTAAGAAGGACGTCAGTCTGCCAAGGTCTTGAACATACTTCAAAATTTACAAATTGCTCTTTCCGAAACAAAAAAAAACTAATGTTAAGACGGCCTGTCGACATAGCAGTAATAACTATATTCACCAATTGCCAATATCCCTCGAGATTTACGTATTGTCGTTGCTAAAATTACCAAACAAGCCCTCAAACTAACAAAATCTCGTTTCTTTTAGAGATATTGCGAAAATTAAGAAAATAATTGGTATAAAAAGCCATCATATTATTTTGTTACTTCTGGTTTATTAATTTAACAAAACCATTCATTTCACGTAAACAATAAATACTCTTCAATTAACAAAGTGGATATTATTAAGAAATAAGGATTACGCTAACCACACTTGTAGTTAATTTAACCTAATTATTATGTTCAAAATTACTTTTTTCCAAACCTAGCTCACATTTTTGTAAACAGTTTCTGTGATCTAAGCATTATTATTATTATGGCGAAGTTTTGTACCCATATAGTTCAATAGGTATATGGCGCTTTTCGTATACACTTAAACACGGTTATAAAAAGTTGGTTTGGTGCATTTACCGGAAGAACATTATATACCGGCGTAGAAGAATTCGCAAACGTCACACACAGAACAAAATAAATTAATGAGATCAAAACTTCTCAAATTAAGGACTTTTTATTCCACCTTCCAATAGCCCAGCTTTACTGTACGCAAAGTTCTACTAAAAATTCACTTTTTATTTACTTCCAAGTTATGCTCTTTTTATAGGTAGGTTATATCAACAAATTGTGCAACAAAACTGAAACATTGCGTTTCAAAAAAAAAACACATTATACAGTAAATAATTATTCACAAATAGGTATATTAATTATAGCAGCAGTGTAGTTAATTTGTACGCAAAATTTTAATGTCGGTTCATTATACATAGATTTGTAGTAGTGGCAAAAATACTGTAAATATTTTGTTGACGATTAGTTGCAATTATTACCACTGGCCTAAACGTACTATTTGCAAAAGTGATCTGCACTTAATGCTACTGTAATACTGTGTATTATATCAACATAAATTGTACAGCAAAAGTATGCATTTTGTTGCAAAAGATGTAATAACTTTCGTTAACAATGTTGTGGGAAATTTTAATAAAAGTTGTGCTCGTCCCTATATGTTCAACAACTTGTTGTGCGAAACTTTATAATTGTTTGAACATTTACTACATTTTTTTTTCTGTATGAAACGAAACAGTTTGAAATATTCTAGGAGGAGACAATAGTTTAATTCACCTTCTGAACAATTCGCGGCACAAACACATGCATTATGATTTAATGTGTACGCCAATTATGCGAGCGCATTTTCGCGCCGTTACAACGTCATATCTAGTAATCGCGGCCTATGAGAACAATCGTCTTCGAAAACGTATCCGTGCTCCCACTACCGTTAACGTCGTTGCGAGGCGTCGATTTGTACGCGTGCCGGCTGAAAACGCGGCGACGTGCGTACTACAACAAAACTTTTACCTCTTCATCGGCCAATACACGAGGAGCGACAAACGCTCACTCTTACATCAGAAGTCGCTGTGTTTTCGTGCGAAGCGCGTCTTCTCAGTTCTGAGGCAGCCGCTGGGCGAAATACCCGCCAATTCAAAAATAAAACCATGTTACGATAGGAGATGCGCACGTTTTCTCACTGAGAGAAGTTCCCCTGTAAGTTGGGTTGTTAGTAAGCGGTGCGAAAATTCTCTTCGGTGTTTTGTGACGTTGAAAATTCGATAGAATTCGTTTCGAATCAATTAAATACGAACAAAAATGGACAATTGAAACGAACCAGTTTCGGGAAAAAATTCACATGGGTTTCGAAAGATCTCGAGATGCCTTTGTGCTTTAAAGAAGTATAAATTATATTAAAAATGTCGTATCATGACTAATATTTATGAGAATTTCCCGTTAAAAAATCTACCTACATCCAGAGAAGATTCCGAAATGTTACCGTCAAAGATCAAAACGATCCAAAACACGATCTTTTCGAGTGACTTGAAACCAAAGAAGCGAAAATCCACTCCGGATGCTATGCCAAAGACTACTTCCACTTCACAAATTAATTCTTTTAAAAGCCGTTCAGCCAAAGGCTCTTTCGAGATCGTCGCCAACAATAAACCGAAAGAATGTTCATCTTCGATTAACGGGCAAAATCTTAACGATGGCAAATCAGAAGAGCCGACACGATTGGTGAGTGAAGAGAGAAATTGTTTGAAGGAAGAAGATCAAGGGGACGTCAAGACGAGTAACTCTGAAGACGGCAAAGTTCAAAAGCATTCCACTTCTACTTTTGATGATGGCTACGAGTCCTACAATAGCACTCCCTTGCAAGGTTCAGGTAAGAAAGTTTTTATTTTACATATTCACGTTTTTAAAATGCTTTTAGAATATTTACAAATAAGATGATCTTTTATGTTCTACTTACTTTTAATACAACGGACAATATATTTGAATTCACGCTGAAAAACTGATTTGTTTGACAGCACCAAAATTTGTTTATGGTTACTAAATAGTTGAGTTAAACGTAGGCAAATAAAATTTAAGCAAATTTCCTGTTTATTTAAGCTTAGTTTATTTCAAATGACAAACTATATTGTTGAATTGATTAAATTTTTCTTGTCAGAGTATATTTTGTTGTCGTAAATAGATTGGTTTTTCAGAGCATGAAGCCCGGACCAGCTCGCTCATAAGTACAGATTTGGCTATTGTTTTCTGTATTAGCCATAAACGACATTAAGGTTGATAACATTAAATGTTCTCATGTAAATAATTGTTGAATAAAAATAAGAAAACATTTTTGCCCAAGCTATATATTTTACAACAATAGTACGAGTTCATATTCGCACTGTTGTTGTAGTAATATACAGTGTGTCTACTAAAGTTGGCGCTATATGGAAAACTTTGTTATTTTATTATTATTACAAGTTTTACGAAAAAAAGTTATTCTTTGTAAAAATCTCTGCTTTCGAGAATAATAGTATTAAGCTATTCACATTTGACATCGAATGTACAGGGTGCACATAAATTGAAAAAGTTTGATAGGATTTTTTTATCACTTCAATTTTATATTAAATTTTGCAAATTCTACTTTTAAAATACGTTATATCATCTTTATTAAACAGTCATCATACTTTAAACGTTTAAATTGCTGATTTGTTACCCTTTACTGACGTATGGTAATGAATAATATGTAATGAAGTAATTAATAAAGAACATTTATTTTTCACACATGCATTAGAAATTATTATTGCTGTAAACTTCTCCTAGACCCCTCACCACAAACTGCATTAAACTGGACGTGCGTTTCGATAGCAAAGCTATCATCTTCAACAGATACACTGAACTAAATAATTACACTAAAACTACCCTAATTTATACCTAAAAAAGGTCATGGTACAATGATCACGGTCATGGCTGACTGCCGTCATGCTTAATTAGTCACTAAACCTAACTCCATCTAATCTACTACTTATACTTACTAAACCCTAAAGACAAGAATTTAAGAGTCCTAAATCTGAATTCATTAAAATATGTTTGTTTTTATATATATTGCCATACCCCCATAACAATTTAATTGCACATAGTTGTTTACGTTTTTAACTAACTTTATATTGTCAACTTTATGGTTTTCTTCAAGTATATGTAGGGCTACACTAGATTTGTCAAACCTAAATTTAAGATGAGCCAAATGCTCTTTGTAACGCGTTTTAATTGATCTTTTAGTTTGCCCAATATATACATGATCACAATCTTTACAAGATATTTTATAAATACCTGATTTGTCCAAATTATCTACTTGATCTTTAGGGTTACCTAAAATATTTTTAATAATATTATTTGAAGTAGTAACTATGTCAAGATTGAATTTAGAGAATTTTTTTGTAGACCTTTCGTGTAACGTGGATAAAATGGTAATTTAACATATTTCTTATTTTTCCTGTCACTAATTTCTAAAGTACTCACATTTTTAATTCTTATTTTGTTTTTTATGTTTCTAAATGGTATTATACACAACGTCTTCTGAGAATCATTAAATTGCAGTGATTTTAATAATTTCTTTACGTTCTTTATCATATCGTTCTGTAGATAGAGGAAATTAAGTAAGCGATGTACAAAAAGTTAATAGCTGCTAGTTTGTTTTTCCATGAATGGTTTGAATCTTCTGAAATAAATCTGTTATTAGTAGTCAGAAGATTCAAACCAAAGGTCTACAAACAATTTTCTCTAAATTCAATCTTCACATAGTTACTACTTCAAATAATAGTTTCAAAAATATTTTAGGTAACCCTAAAGATCAAGTAGATAATTTGGACAAATCAGGTATTTATAAAATATCTTGTAGAGATTGTGATCATGTATATATTGGGCAAACTAAAAGATCCATTAAAACGCGTTACAAGGAGCATTTGGCTCATCTTAAATTTAGAAGGTTTGACAAATCTAGTGTAGCCCTACATATGCTTGAAGAAAACCTTAAAGTTGACAATATAAAGTTAGTTAAAAACGTAAACAACTATGTGCAATTAAATTGTTATGAGGGTATGGAAATATATAATCGAAATAATATCGAAACGTACGCCCAGTTTAGTGCAGTTTGTGGTGAGGGGTCTAGGAGAAGTTTACAGCATTACCAGTACCACAGTTTGGAATATTTTTGTTACTATTATTGCTGTCTTAAGTAGTAATGGTTAGCTTCAGTTAGCTACTGCCTTAACGAATCCACCTTAGCGGTCAATGCATGTAATTGTTCTTTTACAAAATTCTCGTAACACACACCTACATATCTCGGGAGTGATTCCTTGAACCGTTTCCCTTATTATCTGTTCTAAATGGTCTACATTTCTAAACGATCCTTGTTGATATAACTCTTTTAAATAACTCCACAAGAAAAAATCTAGTCTGGTTAGGTCGGGAGATCGAGCCGGCCAAAAAATTGCAGAATACCTATGTATGACTCGTCCATTAAAAATATTGTTAGGTATCCCTTAACATCGTGCCATGGTCCTCCATCCTGCTGGAACCATATCTGTTGTCGGGGTATCTCATCTAAAATATCAGCCAATTCATTTTGCAAAAAGTCCAAATAACGATCAGCGTTCAGAGTGTTTCGAAAAAAGAAAGGCCCAATTATTTTATCTTGTAAATTTCACACCACATATTGGTTTTGAATGAATACTGATGGCGAGTTTTTATGTAAAATGATGATTCTGATCACTCCACCACCTATTGTTTTGGCAACTGACCGTTGGAATTAAACGTTGCTTCTTCCGAGAACATAATACGTCTTGCCATGAATATACATTTCTTGAATGTTACAGCAAAAATGTCTGTTATAATCTCTTGATTGTAATGCATGAATAAATTGTGGGTTATATGGACGGAACTTATTCACTTTTAAAATTTTGACAAATGTATCTTGCTAACAGGATTAGGTAGCATGCTCTTTTTTGTAATGAATAAACATATCTATCTATCTATTTATCTATCTATCCATCTATCTATTATATCAAAAGAAAACTGACAATTTAATTTAGAAAAAAAGTAATGTTCAAATCCTACTTTTAAAATACGTTATATCTATACCCTTTACTGATGCATGGTAATGAATAACAAAGGAAAAAAAAATTGTAGAAAAAAAGTAATGTTAAAAAAATTGTAGCGATCCACTACTTTCGAACGCTCATCCTTCAGTTTACTTTCCACCAGACAGAGAAATATGAGACTTTTTATAACACTACAACCACCGTTTAATGCGAGAATCTCTTACACCACTTACAATAGTATGAAGATTTACCTAAATTAAACGTTTATTTAGGCGTCTATTTGACATCATATGGGACCGACTTTTTTGGAATAAAGGAAAGATCTGATTTCAACTTTCAGTTTTGCCCACTTTATTCTTGCACCGTTTCCATCCCTGTGTCACCTGAGAAAGCACTCTTACCTTGTTTGTTTGTACATGGAGTAAGAAATTTATTTACTGTGAACTCTTAAAAGTCACTTACGATAATTTCTCATATCTTTCGAGAAAGCTGTGTGAAAGATTTTTTTTATTATTAGTACAAAACCTTTTTTCTTTAGCTTTTGTATTTTTTAGAAACGATTATTAAATTTGACTATAACAAATGACCTACCTGAATCTCTACGAACATTAAGATATTCCCTCGTTTAAAGGTGTCTGGAATATTATGTTTATCAACTAGGATCGTAGGTATCCGAAACAATTAATTCGGATTCATTATTCGGACCCGGATAGCATCTTTATTCTTAACCTAAGCTTAAATCTGGTTTTCTAGTAATACGCTGACACATGAATAAATTATACTGCTTTGTAGGGAAAAGGAAATCAAACAAGGTTTAGATCCTCACAATTTTTTTAATACCACATGACCACCAGTTTCGCTCTATCCGAGCATCCTCAGACCAGCTAAAGAAGTATCATATAAAAAGAGTGTGCAACAATTATTAACAAAATAGTATTACACAAAATTGTTTATATAAATAAGGGAGTAAAGGAAAATGGTAACAAATTTTTAAAAGATACAATTTAAAATCAGTTAAGAATCAAGTTTAAAATTAAAATGAAAATAGAGAGTGCAAAGTAGATAACGAACTTGTGTAAAAAAAGTAGACATTAAATAAAGAAGAAAACACATAAGTTTAAACGGACAACACTTTAAAATTATTTAAAATAAATGTAACCACTTCGAACTCAGGATATAAAATGATTCTAGAAAGGTCGAGACTGACATTTAAATAAAGGTAGACAATTCCAGAAAATCGCAATCAACTTGTGCTATCTATTATGGAAAAAATAAACTAGAGTAATGTTGTACTAAAGACGTAGTAAAATGTTTGAAAACCATATGTGCAGAAGGTCAAACCGAGTAAAACTTGGAAAAGGGGAGTGGGCTCGAAAATTAATTGTGAGTTTAATGACTGTTGCCTGTCTATACTTTAATACCCGGACTATACGGCCTTCTCAAACTTCAGATCTGATAATTTTTCGATATACCTCTCAGGCTTGTGGTTGCATACACGGGTCCTCCAGTTTATGCCCTCTCAAGATGGTTGAATAATTATCTGAAAGATATTTTTAGTAACAGCTTCAAAAATACAGCTAATAATAGCAAATATTTAACTCAGAAGCTGAACGATTTTAACATACAGGATGAGGAATATCTTCATTTCCTTGGACGTATCAAACCTCTTTACTAATATACCGAGACAAGAAGTTATTCAACTAGTTGGGCGAACCACATTCTATTCCAAAAAGCTCCAGATGGCCCCACATAAAACAGAAGCAGTTGTTTTAGTAGGCGGACGAATGGCAAAAAGCATAAAAGTGAAAGTGCAAAACATCGAAATAGAGAGCCAAGAAACTTTAAAATACTTGGGTAATGTATTCGGGAGAACTGAAGATGAGGGGACACATAGACAGAAAGTGGAGAAAGCAACAAGGGCATTAGCTACTGTTATCAGACTTATGCCAAAAATAGGCGGACCACGTGAAAGAAGTAGGAAAATACTTTGTTCGGTGGCACTGTCAATAATGTTATCTGGCGCTCCAATATGGATAAGAGCCATGGATACAAAAGTATACAGGAACACATATCTCAGAGTGCAAAGAAAGGCAGCGATTAGCAAAACAACGTTTACTCTATATCTGTAGGTCTGGCCATGGGCTCTCTAATTTCACCTCTGTTAGCAGATATATTTATGAATTTGTTTGAAACTACATATCTTATACATAATAATCCCTTTAGCAATTGTATTTGAATTTTACGCTAGATATGTGGATGATATTCTTATTATATGGTCTGGAGACTATGTATAATTGAATAATTTCCTACTATTAAATTTACATTAGAAGTACAACTAAATAATCGGATTAGTTTTCTGGATTTTACTATCATTCACTCCTACATTGACAGTAAACTATATTCTGAGATACACAGGAAACCCACTCACTGTAGTATGGTAATTAATCAACAATCTAATCATCCCTTTAACCATAAATATTCTTCCTTCTATAATTACTTTCATAGAATAGTTAATCTTCTTACTGAAGAATTCCGAATCATTTTATATCCTGAGTTCGAAAATTTTAAAGTGTTTAAAAAAACGTGTTGTTCGTTTAAACTTGTGTCTTTTATTCTTTATTTAATGTCTGTTTTTACAAGTTTTACATAAGTTCGATTATCTACTTCGCACTCTCTAATTCTATTTTAATTTTAAAATTTGGCCATTCTTAACTGATTTTAAATTGTAAGTACCTTTTAATTTCCTTTTTACCATTTTTCTGCACTCCTTCATTTATAAAACAAATAAATTTTATACAATACCATTTTGTTAATAATTGCTGCACACTCTTATTATATGATACTTCCTTAGCTGAGGATAGAATTGTCCGAGCAGCTAGACCTTCTTTCATTTCCTTTTCCCTATATTAACAACTCACACAGAGTCAAATATGGATTTTATCAATACTTCTTTGTATTTAAGCTTACTGAAAACTGAGGTCAAAAACATAAATGAATTTAAATTGGAAGGGAACCGTTTTGATGTATTGGGCAGAACAAGATACATACAACGCTCTGACTCAATATGAAACACTGGCGAGAAGAACTGGCGTCGTTCCGTCCTTTGGCGATATTTAATGTTGTAGATAAGCTGGTTGACTTTAGGGTAGACAGTTTTTACATGATTTAATCCGTTACATTGAGTTTTTATTGGTTACATGTGCCCTAGCGCGTTTCACAGTGTACCATATTTTATTTAAATAAGATATTTCCTTATTTAATATTTAGTAATACATTTGCACTTACTATTATACAAACTCCATTATTCTCCTCTTGATATATTACTGCGAAGTTGGCTACATTTGCATCTATTATTAGTATTTATTTTTTACATTTCCCTTTTTTCATTTAAGAAAATCACTATAAAATGCTAATAGAGACATTATTAAATGCATATTAATATTAACACCTAACATAATATTTAAATTTAAGCAGTGTTCCCTCGTCCATTTTTTGTGTTTTCTCTCCTCTTTCTGTCGTTTTTTCCTCTTCTTTATCTTTAATAATGCTGTCAACTTCTTCTCTGATCATTTCCACAAGCTCCTTAAAATATTCCTAAATAAAGTAAATGTACTTTACTTCTTCTTACAATTTCTTCATTTTTATTCTTGACTACATATGTCCTTGCTCTTTCCAATTTTGTATCTTTATGCTTTCCTGCATTAATTTTTACATTCTGATTTCCTGGTAATTGTTGTAAATGTCTTTCATTTTTATCATAATAGTAGGTACATACATTCATTTTGTCTTTCTATTAATTTCTGTCTGATGTCTTCATTGTTTTATATCTCCCGTTGTACTAAATTTCCTTTCATTGGCAGTTTTGTCCTTAATCTTCTATACTGAATAATATTTGTGCTGATGATAAATTATTTTTTTGTAGTGTAAGTAACGCTTTACACACAGAAAAACGATTTCTTAATTGAAATAAAAACATTTTCTTGACTATATTCACTTAACACAAGTAAATATTTACTTCATTCAAGAAAATATTATAGATTTAAGTAATTACATCTTTTTGTGTAAAATATTTTATTTCCTTGGAATATTACTGAAACCGAATAGTAACTTTCTTCGTGAAAGTATTTTAAACACTTAAATTTAGTTAGTCAGTAATGGTGAGAATTGCACATGTGCAATCGCACACATTAATTGATTCTTATTGGTGATTTTAGACCATCTGATCTAACAGTGGGGATGCTAGCAAACACGTACGCGACACATGAGTATGCAAGTGTTTAAATTAACTACACATTTATTTAAATATTCAAGAATTTACTATTCTTCGTCGAAGTAAATACTTTTTTGCGTATATATGAACGTGCCGTTTACTTGACTGAAGTGAGAATCACTTGCATCAAGTAATCGTTTTTTTCTGTGTACGTATATTTTCATTTTTTCTTGGCATGTGTTGAAAATAGTATAGTTATTCTTTTCTTAAATATTCTTTTAGTTTCGTGATAATATGTTCTGCTGTTTCTAATTTGATGATTTTTAACCATTTTGAAAATTCATGAATTATATCTACAGAGATAAGTTATAATTAGAATATAGAGATCGGCAACAGTAATTGGTTATCATCATATATCTTATTTCTAATAGTAAAGCAGTATCTCAATTCACATTTCAAATTTGTGCATTCTTTTGACCAGCCTATTATATTCTTTAACTTGTTTCAAAATTTCATCTGTCTCTAATTAGTAATGGACAAATCGCATTTGAATGATAATTCGAATAATACTTTTATTTAATATTTCAACCTATATTTTGAAACTTAAATGATCATTTGAATGCCAAACTTTCAAATTTGAAGCTTTTGAATGGCAACTGTATATAGCGTATTTTATTTCCGGAAAATGTATAAAAACTATATCATTTTACATTACGTTTAAACATTAAAGTATTAGAAATTTATAAACCATACAAATATACCTACTTTAATGAAAAATAGGTACGCGTAAAATTGTTTTTCTTTTATCAAAGCATGACGTCGCGCTGGTTTTGTAAACATAATGTCGCTTTACGCTGTAAGTTACATTGCTGATTTTTCTTTAGTTAGCCAACTATATTCTGATTCTATGATAACAAGTTTGTGGATTTATGGCTTTAAATGAAAGAAAATTTTCATATCATCAACAACGTTTTGCCAATTTAATGTCTTTTTCAACTTTCAAATAATTACTGCAATACACAAAGAAGCAAGTCATTGTAATATAAAACAGTAAAAATAATATTTCCGATCTATCTAGTTAAAAGTATTATCACAAAGAGATGGAATGAATTAAAAAATCATACCAATTTACCATTAACAGAGTTTTTAACTGCAATAGGAATTAACTTAACTTCTGCATATTTCCAACATAATAACAAATTTTACAAACAACAAGATGGATTAGTAATGGCAGAGCCCATATCCAGTGAACTTGCACAACTAGCGTTGGAGGATTTGGAGTTTGCGGTAATTAACAAATTAAATTTCAATTTAAAACTTTACAAACAATATGTAGATGATTGTCTACTAATATTACCAAAAGATATAATTAATTACACATTAACTCAATTTAACACATATCACCAACAAATCTAATTCACTTTAGAAACAGAGAAAGATAATAAACTCAATGACTTGGATATCATAATTATAAAAAGAAAATAAGACAAATTATTCACTTGGTATAATAAAACAATATCTTCAAATAGATATCTACATCACGTTTCCATTTTATCAATTAATTATAAAAAAAACGTTGTCATAGCATTAATTGGCAGAGGCTTAAAACTTACAAATCCAGAAAACCGACCAGAAATTTTCAAAAACATCAAAAAAATCCTTAAACAACGGTTACATAAATTATGCAATGAAACTAGAATATAAAGTTGAATTAAATAATAATACAAAATATATTGTTGAACAGCTTTAATTGTGATTATCATCAATTGTTTATTTAAAAAAAAAAAGGTTCCATCTTATCATCAATGTCAGTACTAAACCGTATTGTCTTGTAGTTTTCAAAACTGAACATTGGAAAAGTTTTCATTGTATAATTATCGTAAAAAAAAATACTCACGGTATGTAACTTGAATTCCAAATCTAAATTCACGCTTGTATGTAAACAAAACATTAAAGTGCTAGTAGAAATTAATTAGTTTTCCTGTTAAAGTGGCATTTATTTTTTATATTTTACGTACAAAAAAATGAATCTACCAAATTGATAGAGTTATGACAGTTTTAATAGATCTTCATTAATTTCTGTGTATTAAGAAAAAGTAGTAATACTTACCATACAATGTATACATGCAGCGACAAAATCAAAGCTACGTAAATCTAAGCGGAAAAGAAATTTCAATCAAAATATAAATTCAGATATACTGCTAAATTTAAGCTCAGAAGGGGAATGTTTGCTTGCTGAACGGAATATTAAAAAATCGCCCTCTTTTCTTCCTATGGTAACTCAGAATTCATCACGCCACGATAAATTAATGTAGAACAGAAGAATCTGTTGTTTTCCATATACGTCGCAAATCTCGAAAATATCAGTGATGTTCGTGCTTGTTACAAATAAATGTTTCTCACAGTATCTCAATGGTGAAATGAAGTGAAAATAGCGAACGTGCTTTTAAGAATTGTCGTTTAAACAAATTGTGCCTGATACGAAGTTATTGCTATAAGAGTTGGACCACTTATTTAATACTCGAGATATTGCTTTTTCTTTTAAAATTGTGCCCGCAGTTATTTAATTGGAAAAAGCATATAAATTCTTAACTGATTCTATTTTAACAGAATACATTTTATTAAAAGTGATTTACATCGCAAATAACTAATAAAACATAATTATAATAACAGTATTTCATTAATTGTAGGTATGTGCGAATTGCTATAAATATGTCATAGGAAATTCATTAAAAAATTCAAAAAGCGTCATTGCTAGAGAATTGTTGTTACACTGTAAAAAATCGGTTTTTGAATGTCTAGCATTATTTAGCAAAACTCTTTTCTTCTAAATTAGAAATCTGTCAAAATATCTGTGTTTTCTTTATTTTTAATCTTCTTTGAAAATTGATGTTTGGTTTTAGGGCGGTCCTTAAAATGAAGGTTGACATATTTAACATAGGACTATCCAGTTTTATTCCTTTCACTAATATATCAAGAAGTATAAAAGTCTATACTTTATCGCCCTAAGTAACGTGCCGCATCGACCTTTTGTAAAATAACAAATTTTCAAATTTATCTAACTCTTTTATTTTTTTTTGGATTGCACAGATAAAGTGAACTAAAGTCATAAGGTTTGTATAAGTAATCTTAAGCCTTATACCATCAATTTATTTTTTTAAATTTATTAACGGTTTTTGGATATAAAACTCAGGACCTTGCATTACAGAGAAAGTTGGTAAATATCTATAGATTCTGTACGTTGCCTTTAAATGGTCATAGGAATTGTTTTAAAATAAGTATATAAATAAAATTAAAACAATAATATGATTTCAAAAAGCTTAGTGAAAATACTAATATTCTGTTAAGTATATGTTGTATTAAGTAAATAAATATATATTTAATTTTCTTTGTAATACAAAGTACTTCTGTTCATAATCTTTAGTAGTTAGTTATCTAGTGTCTTATAAATTAATGTATGTTTAACAAACTTTACTCCTTAAAGTCACCAACAAAGGAACACCGTTCACAACTGTTAAATTTTGATTTCCATGAAACTTTACAAACAGAAAGAGTACCATGGTTGAAGCACTATGTATTTTTGCCTAATCGCCCAATTCATGAGTAACAGTCCCCTCCAAAGTTTGTGATTTTTAATTTTTTTTTGAATATCTCCGAAATCATGATAGATATTAAAAAAGCTTTTCAACATTATAAGCCGAAGAGTTGACGTACCCTGCCTCGCAAGAAGCTAATATTGGGGGAACGGAAGTACTCCCTACGCCCCATTTATTAAATAATTTTCCTTTTTCTTATCTCTCAAAAAAGAAGGAAATGATGTATAACAAATTCAAATATCATTGTGCCTATCTCTAATGGTTTTAGAGATATTATTCAGTTTTTTTACGATAGAAATGTATCGCAAAAAAACAAGCACAGCAATGGTAGAACAAGCAAGTTGTTTATTAAAACAAATTTTGACATTTCTTGTCCAAAATAAACTTGAACAGGTAATATTTTGTTAGAAAGAAATGAATTATTAAATGAAAGAACTCATTGATATAATTTTTGCATTTGGGGAGAGTGAGAAAGACTCTATTCTTGCTAGTAGGATGCATGCGACTCGGTCTTCCAAAAGGCGAAATTGAGAAGCAATCAGTCTTACCAGACTTCTTGAGCGGTTTGTTGAAACTGGAAACGTTAACTACAAGAAAGATGAAAAGAGGAAACACGATAACAAATGAGGAAATGAATTGGCAGTTTAATTGACAGTTACAGAAAATGCAAATACTAGTCAACCAAGTGTAGGGCAAAAAGTTGGAATAAGTGCGAGATCACTAGAAAGTATTTTAAAGAAGCATCATGTTCATGCGTATCACATTTAGTTCCACCAAGCTCTGAGTGAGAACGATCTTAACGCAGGGCAGAGTTTTGGACGCGGGCATAATTGCGTCTCCAAGAAAACCATTTTTTTTTATATACGTAACTTTTTTTCGGACGAAACAACTTTTCTCAAGGCTGGACCTGCTAATAGACACAATCTTCGTTATTATTTTCTCATAAATCCAAGAATAATTTGGCAAATAGATCGTCAATAACGCTGATTAATAAAAGTTTGAGAACATATGACAGGTCCAAATTTTTTTAATGGTCATCTTAACGGCCAAATATATTCGGAGCTTTTAATAAATGGGTTGCCAAGATTAATTCAAAATTGATCTGTAAAGATCAAGATGTAAAATATGTGGTGACAGCAAGATGGAACTCTAGCTCATTTCTGGCAACAAGTCAGAGCTCTGTTAAATAATCAGTATGAAAATCGCTGGATTGGAACAGGAAAACCAGTTAATCTGCTTGCGAGGTCGTCCGACCTAACAAAAATAGATTTTTAATGAGATTTGTAGAAGAACCAGAAGTAGCTGGCGGTTCGTAATGTGTCTATTGTGGAAAACTGAAAAACGAGAATAGGGTTCATTAGATACCAATTCATCTGCGAATTACCGAGTAAGTAGAGAGTCATTGTGGTAAAGATTGAGATTTGCGATACTGATTTGAGCACTCAATTAAAAGTATCGATACTTATATGCCTACTATGGATTCAAAATGATTGTCGTAAGAAAAAAACTGTTTTCCGGAAAAAATTTATCTATACTTATTAACCAATTTAATGAGCGAAGTTAGCTACATACAAATTTCATACATTAAATGAATTTCTTGACATTTAGCGACATTGGCGTTTCGGTTGTAGTATTTTTCGATTATTTATCTTATATTTTTTCAAACCGTTTATGTTTACATGTAATTCACCAACAATAGTATTTCTGAATACTGTAAGAAAATAAGGGAATTTTGTTGTGTAATTAGCTCAACAAAACTTAGGTAAAAATTAATATTACAATAAGTGAAATAGGTTTATTACATTTATAATTTTTATAAGGCTTATGATACACTTCAGCGCAATGAGCTGTCAAAAGTTATATTTTCATCCCTATAAAGTTTCTACGGTACAGGAATTATTACCATTAGATCACGATAAATATTGTCATTGGTGTAATAACAATTTAAGGGACAATGACTTGTTAAACAAATCATTTTTCTCGGATGAAGCCTGGTTTCATCTAACAATTCACAAAATTATCGCATCAGGTTTGCAGAAAATCCACACGAATTTCGAGAAACGCAATTCCATCCCGTAAAAGTTGGAGTTTGGTTAGCTATGTCCAGGCAACGAATAATAGGGTCTGGGTGTCAACGTCCTAAGCCATCTATGAGACACCTAAACGTATGCCCAAATGGTACGCGAAATCTGTCAACATATGGTATGCATATCGCCTAACAATCTCGCTTTTGCAATACCGTTCGATACTTTTGTCTGTCAGTCGATATTTTACTAGGTATCGAATTTATTATTACGATAAAATTAATAGTAGTAATCGAAAGATACTACTATTTATTGTACTACTATCGATACATTGCGAGTACTCGCAAGTATTGAATGAACGCTAAATGAAAATATTTCCAACGCCGTTGGAGATGAATATAATGATATCTGTATAAAATCAAAAGAAACTTGAACTTTACATCAAGTTATGTAAAAATAATTACACAGATCTGTTTAAAATATCGAGTTATCCAATATTTTAGAGTTTTTACATCTCTCTTTTTAATAACCCTGTAATTTAAACACAAGGACTGTTTAATAAAAATGTGTGTCCTTTCATGCTTAAGGGAAAACTGAAAACCACGTCTTTCTAACTTTCAGATATTTTTAAATTTCAAAGAACCTACAAATGTCAGTTAAGGAAAAGTCGTGTAATTCAGAAACCATGCTACTTAGAGCCAACGTATGCGTGGCAAAATGCCACTTATATGTAACAAGGCTATTTACTTTGTATCGTCTTATTTTACACGGCTATTGTGAGAGACTATCTAATAATAAGTTCAGAGTTTACAAACCATTGGATTGGAAATGACGGAAACGTTGAATGGTCATCAAAGTTTTATGAGTCTAGTCCTTCCTATTATTTTTAATGGCCAGTTTAAAGTATATCAAAGGAGAAATGTTCAAAAGAAACTAAAGGAAGCATCTAAAGAGTGCCTATTGTAGGAATCACCGTAAGAGTAAAGAATAGTACCGACTACCACTTTTACTATTACTTTCTACTTACTAAGCCTCATCGGTATCACTCCCAGTGCAAACCCATTTTCATTGCTATTGCACCGCACATCTGAACTCTTAAATTGAACTTTAAGGAAACCACTTCAACATATCAAAACTCTTGAATTTCCGATGGACGATCGGGCATAAAGTTTGCGATGCTATATCATTGAAAATAGGTTTGCACTCGGAGTGACATTGATGATACCTGGTAGGCAGTTGAAGTACTAAATGGCAGCAAATGACAAATAGCGGCCATTTTGAATCGAAAATGTGCTTCTCTCTCCGACACACGTTCTTTATGATTGGTGGAAATGAAAGAAAACAGCTGAATCATCTGATGGCTAAAATAATAACCGCTATAGGTCAAAGTGACAGGAATCCTACCTTTGGTCTACTTTTGGTTTAAAATTGCTTGGGTCTTCGAAAAATGAAATTAAGTATAAATTGGATGACTATAATTGCATAAATTAAACATTTGGCCAACATTAAAATGTGAAAATCTGGACGTTATAAGGAGGTTAAAGGAAGAACATCTTACGATGATTTAGCCTTTTTGGCATATATGATTTTGATATGTACTTGTATAGAATTTGTATAATGCCAATAAATGATATTATTATTATTATTATTATTATTATTATTATTATTATTATTATTATTATTATTTTTTGGAGACGAAACTTCAAGGTTGCTGACAGCAAGTGACGCTTCTTCTTTTATCCGTTCGCCGAAGGAACTTCTGAAATGTATTTTATTTTGTACTTAAGTTGAGATAAAAGTACTAATTGAATTCATCAAATTAATACACTGTACGTTTACGTAGTAGTATCAGTAGCACTGTATAGACAAGACACATTTGTAGGCAAACTAGTGTGTATACCTATTCGTAAAATATCTTCATTTTTAAGCGGTGCCTCAATAAAACAAAACTTTAGTTTTATGTTCTTGTATGGCAGATATATATACCTTTTAAGCGGGCACATAATCTAAAAAAACGCGTATAATTGAAACATGAATATGAAATGAGAGCCCCTTTTTATTATTGTGTTGTAAAACTGTTCGTTTTGTAGGTGTGGTATATATCACGTGTTTCTAGTTGCAAAAGGCTATATATGTTTTGTCCTTTCTACTATCTATAAAAATGAATGCAAGTTTTTATTGGTTCTTCAAATAGCCAATCTAGTTTGTTAGCATTTTTACTGGTGTCTCTATAGTAACATTTTAAAATAAGGTTGTCGAAATAAAGTGCGTAAGCGAATACAAAGAACTGTAGCTTTCTTTTGTTATTCATTATAATGTAAACACCGAAGGATAATTACATTGGCAAGAATGCATAACTTTACCATTTAAAATGTTAGTAACCCAACGCAGAAATTCACCTTTCCTACATGCCAAGAGTTATCGTGTGGAAAGTATGTAAACGGGTCAAAACATACTGATTGCATTAAGACACTCTTGCATTTACATCGATTTTCTCTATATTTTCTTAAAGCAGATAAAAGATGTGGTGATGTAAACGTAGGCGCAATGAGTGAAGTATGCAAAAAATGCTCGTAATCCTAAATTACTATTCAATTTAATAACAAACAAATAATATGTTGTTTTGATTTCGACGAGCATAAAACCTGGGTAATTGCCTTTGAACTTGTACAATTTACCCATTTAAACCTAGAATGATGCTAATTGCTAGTTGTGACTGATTTATGCTGTATTTGTGGGTCCAAAAATAAATTCAATTACTGTAACGAGCCTTACTAAATTTTGTTGTTTGAGAATTTGAGAAAAACTAAAGCGCATTGGTTCTTTCTTACATACATAAGTACACTGTAAAAAATACAGTAATTTTGCCATGGTAAATTAGGAATATTACATGTAATAACGTTGTGAATTTACCACAATAAATCATGTAAATTTTGTTTTACATGTTTTTTCTAGGATATTTAACATGGAAAAAAAGATTTCGGTAAAATTTATAGCTTTTTCATGTAAGTTTAAGATGTAATAAAAATTCGAAAGGAAAATACAGGAAAAAACATGTACAATTTTATGTTTACTATCAAAATTTATATAAAAATGTCAATTTTTTTGGGTATTTAAATTTGGGTAAATATTTGAGGATCTTTTATATTTATTTTTACTTGAATACGCCGCAATGTCATTGGTTATTAGGTTATTTAACTGTACGCGTTCGGCAAATATACAGTTCATATAAATATTACATACGAATTTTACAGTACAATCCTTGAAAAATACATCAGCATGTGAAATTTACTAGATGGTAGAAATTTTACCTTATAAAGCCAATTTACCGGTAAAATTGTAGGCAACTTTTTTACAGTGTAGGTTGCTTTATGCTTATTTTAAATATTAAGGAAAAAAAAACTACAAAACTACAGCAATTAATTCTAAGATTGTCAATTTAACATAATAATAAGTGCTGAAAATTTTTAAATGCATTTTTCCAATGACGTAGAAACACGTACCTTTATTTTATAATGAATATAAGCTGATTCCAGAGTTTTGCAATAATTATTTATTTCAATTTAGTGTAAATATTAAATTATTAAATATCTTATATTCCCCTCACTTTGGTGAAAGTAACGGATTTCTCAAAGGCAGTGTGCCCCCTGACGAAAGACAATCGCTATCGGAGTCGATTAGAGGATTTCAATTCAAAAGGATTCACCAGCTAATCTGCGTGAGAGACGATTTGTCTTGATTAATTTTTGTAAAATTTAACGGCTACTTTGAAAAAATCCAATTTATTCCAATTTCCAACCTCAAAATTATGGTTAATTGTTGAACAAAGTTTATCACATAAATAAATAACCATTGCGTAATTTTCTCCAACGACGATTTTCCCGAGATATGTTCCTGTTCTGACTGCGCCATTCTCCCCAATTCGAAGTACGTGAGCTCTATTCGATGTCCTGATCCAACCTGCTGTCCTGATGTCTGCCGATTTGATCTTTTAAAAGATATTCCGCTCAAATCAACCTAAAAAATAAACGCATTATTTTAATTTTAAGCGTATTTATAGTTCTATGATGAATTTATATTGCAAAAAGTGGAATTACTACCAAAAAACATATTTGTTATTTGATAAGCGAATCCATTTAACTTACCTGAGATAACTATATCCTTATTTATGCTGTTTTTACACAGTTTCACATTTCGAACCATTTTTGTTCCACATTTGTTTGCACTTAAACGTTTTCTTTATCGTACAAAATTGATCATAATTGATTTACCAGTACATTATTTAACGTAAACTAAGCACTTAATCGGAATAGAGGGCATACTGGTAATACGCTCTTACGGCATCTGAGTTTTACTGAAGAAATATAAGAAGGGTTAACTAGCCATTCGTAATTTTTTTTAATGTCAGGACGTCCTCTAGCCTGCTTCCATCGAAAATTCTCACCCTGCATACAATCTGGCATTTGAGAGGGCATACTTATGATTAAGAAGTAATGAATATAGATGACACTACGATGCTTAAAAGTTGATATTAAATGATTTAATTAATGTATTATATTTAAATTTTTTTTTTTTTTTATATCGGACTGATGCTACCCTGTAGCGTTACAATATAGTATAATATTTAATAAAGCTCAGCTTGGCCCATTCACACTTCAAACATTGTCCATATTTTATATAGGGCGCGCAGAAAAATGATGAAAACATATATAATTCTTATGGATCTTTAAGGGTTATGATATAAGTTAACTCTATCACTCCGCTTCATCTAACACATATATAAGTTTTTCAAAGACTTTCGCTATATAGCTTACTGCAAAGAAATAAGTTTGCAGTTATTTATATCATCACTACTGTTTTTCTTATAAATTGGAATAATTTTATTTGCTTTGCAAAGTACCGACAGTAAAAGATTCACTGACAACATGAACTAGTGCTATTCTTCACTACATATATTGGCAAAATACTTGTTCTAAGAAGATGAATTACATAATTGAAGCAATGCAATACGCCAGTTGATTGAGAAATTGTAGAAAAATGTCGTTCAATTAATCACAAAGATCTATGGCGGAGATTTTGCTGTTATTGTTGTTGACAACAGTAGGTTTTAGTTGAGAACTACAATTTTGTGCTTTTAATTTTATTCTGAGCAGCTGCAATAAGTTTATTATTCTAAATCCGTATAGACAATTTTAGTACATTCTCGTAAATCATCTTATACTTAAATACTCCCTTTCATTCAAACCGATTTTATATTGCTTGTAAAGTTCCTTTAATATCTGGAAAGATGTTTTAAGACCAAGTGTAGTTACGGTCTGTGAACTTTATGGCCGTTTAAATTAATTTTTATCAGGCAGCATGCTTGACAGAGACGAAATATTTAAAAATGAACTTAAAATCATCTTTTATTTAACAAAAACTAAGATAAATTATATCAGTGCTTACACGAGGAAAAATGAAGTAATAATAATAGAAGAAACAAAAAATGCCAATCCTAAACCAAATAAGTATTTTTTCAATATTTTTATTTGACTTTCTTAAGTAATAAATAATGCTTTGTTATTGAATTTCTACATTTGAATAAAGTTTCAAATTAATTTTCTTTACATTTTTCATTTTAATCTGCAAGGATTCGTTAATCATTTTCAACTTCTTCAGGTTTTTCTACATACATGTTTTACCACCATCCAATAATTACTACTTTATTCCTTTAACGTAATACTCAGCAGCAAAACATAATTGGTCAATTTATCACATATCATTCTAAAATTCCGTTAACAAATTTAGAAATTAAAATAATCAACATCTAAATGTATAAAACGACAAATGAAGCAAACATGCAGGATTGATATTCATACAAAATAACAGTAAATAATACAAAAATGAATAATTTTAAATCGAATAAGATAACTATAACTATTCAAATGCGGTACTAAAAGAGAATCTTAAAAGTAGTTCACAATGTTACAATTAGAAGTGTAATCTTAGGATTATGTTTACGGACACCAAGTTTCATAACATGAACTAAACGTCTTTTTTATGAATAAAATACATATCAGATGCTGCAACATGTTTCTTTTTGTTGTCACTATAATATGGATGTTTGAATGTGATTTGAATCAGTTTTTACTATCATGTGGCTACGTAATAAGCAAGTGATAAGCATTAAGCATGCTGAATGATAAATAATACTTTGCATTTTCATTTCTACCCATCTCGCCATAGCCAACTATTCCGTTTACCAATAATTTATTTTTTTCTTTTATTTAGCAGATTGAAAATACTTTAAATTAAAATAAAATAAAATTCAAGGTGACTGCGAAAGTTTGTACTACACTCATGTCTTTTACTAAATGTCCTCCACACATTAATGGCACACTCGGTATAATATCATAGTTTTCTTAGACTAAAAGCTAATCTATCATATAAATTTCACCACCTGAACGAGTTTGCCTTATAATAATATATTGTCATGGTTCAAGCAATTAATATTATTTAATTATACCGTAATCCATTTTACTTTAATGTGTTTTAAAAATAATATAACAAAAAAGGATATAAAATGTAGCAGTAGACAGCCAGACGATGACCAGGTGATTTAGAAAATCTCTGCAATCAGCAAGTCGTTCAAGGGCATTTTCCTTCAGGAAGTAAAGATGATCAGTAGTGAAATCCCTACACATCGGAATTAAATATTAGAATTTGAATAGTATATTTTTGCAACAAATGTTGGTAGATCAAACTTGGATCTAAGTTTAGTTCGAAAGAACATTTTTTTACACTGTACTTATTTAAACTATTAACAAATTGAAAATACTACTTACATTAAAAACTATTGGAAAGTTATGCTTATCAGCACATAGGTACTTCTTTTTTTTGTGAAATAGTAACTACATACACACACACATTGTACATACATATTTTGTTAATCAACTCTAAACTAATTACCAAATAAGAAATGATCTTATAAATAATAGTATTCTTAAGTCAATCAATTCCAATAACATAATATATAATATGAAAATTAAGGCCTGATAATATTTTATATTATTTTATTGTCGCTAGTCATAGTTATTTTATAAGTTCAATACGAAAAAAAAATCGCTTGTCAATAAGAAGGCAAATACCTACTATTTTGATTTATGGTTGTCTCTAGCTGCGTCCGGCAAGATTTTATTAACATTTAGTAACTTCATGACAACATAATAGATATATTCGTTTGGCTACCTCAGGTTAGTTCAGTTTTTAATAAAAACTGATCTGTTGTGTTTCTTTTAATAAAGTGCCTAACTTGAAAAAAACCAAACTCACCTCCCTTTAATCCTGTAATAACTATCTTAAAATCTGGGTCAGATTATTAGTTTAAATGAATTAAGTAGGGAGCTAACGTAAACGGTGTGAATTGGTCACTTCATTCATTCATTATTTATTCATTAAGTTAGGGTGGGCACCTACAGTCCAGGCACTTGAGCTAAGCGCTCATTGTACCGCCCTATTAAATCTGTTACTTCCACTCGACCAGCTTGGTGTTCTCTATAAAACCCAGTATCTTGCTCAGTGGAAACTTGAGAACCTTCCAGGGCTCCAATAGATCCTTTCCGAAATATTTCTGCCTGAGTACTTTCAATTCCTCACATTTGCAGATTACATGTAAATTCGTTTCCTCCTGTAGTTCGCATCTTTTGCACCACAGTTCACTTACTCGACCTGTATTGTATAGAGCCTTTTCAGGGGACAGTGTCCAGTTACAAGCCCAGTAATGGTTTTAGCTTCTTTCTTACTGCGTCTGAGTAGGTTATTAAAGAATCTAGCATCCCCATCCCTTATTAGCGCTTTAATATGGAGTTGACCTTCAGTCGACCTCCATTTCTTTGTCTTTTCTTTCTTTATCTAATCAGGTCTAGATCTCCGTTCTTGCAGAGTCCTATGAAGTATCTTTTAGAGCCCTCCTTGACCAGTTCGTCGGCTATTACATTGCCCTTTGTATCCTCAAATCAGAGACACCGTGTATTCTCGTGCCAATGTATTGAGGGGTTGTTTGCAATTGGTCACTTGTTTTCTTTTTTGTAAAGTTGTTGGTTTGATCACTCCAGTTTCTGGTTTGCTCCGGTTTATTCATTTCAAGCAAAGCAAACTAACCAAAGGTGTAAAAGGAATACATACATAACAACATACAAAAGGGAATTAAATATTATAGTAATGAATATACTTTGCAGCGAAGCTCTGGTTGTGGTTTCATATCCCGCAACAGATTTGTTTGAAGGAAGTATTCTAAAACATTAAATATAGTGATAAGTGCCTTCTCAAATAACGGAATCTAAATTTCAACGTTGAAGTATGAAGTTGCCTTAATGTTTGTAATTCACTATAGTCATTTTTATAAACGTAGGTATATTGAAGTTACTAAAAATAATTGCAGGAAATGGGATTTGATTATTAGGGACAGGTGTTTTAGTACTTGTAGTTTCCACTATCTAAATGAAAGGTCCAAGTGTTTGTCATTGGTCACCAAACAGACGTTTTCACCTTCACTATGTAAATAATGAATAAACACTTGTAGTAAAGAAAACCCTTCGACTTTTCAAACTGTTTGTTTGAAATATGTTAAATTTTGTAACAAAAAAAATAATGGGCAACAACTTCCTTATTCAACCAACATGAAAGGAATCTTAAACGTTAAGGCAGCAGGTGGCAAATTTGTTAGGTTTGAAAAGAATATGCCTCAAGCTTGACGCCGACACCAGATCGCTTATGTAACCTTCAAACTTGTAAGAGTAACATAACTATAGAGGTGGCATCCTATACTAGGCTGAGCATTAATTAACTTTTTGGCAAAATTTTTATATTTTTTAAAGAACAAAACTAAAGTCGCGGTTAAATTAATTTATACATTCAGCGAACCTTCAGCAAATTTCGCGACAATAAAAGTTATGTATGCTATTCAATTATACGTTATGCTATCCTGGGGAAATTTTTAAGGATCTTAAATCAAATAATGGATTGAGACCGTTTTTAGGGAAAATAATTTCATGATAGTATCTGGGTTCTATATCCTTGAGTGCTTGGTTTTCATATTTAAATTCAAACATCGTTTTGAAGAAAATGAGAAAAATCATCGTTATAACACAAGATTTAAAAATGATTATGATGTACCATACTATAAAGTAGCCCAAAAAGCAATAACTTACAATAGTATAACATTCTTTAATATGTAAGTTGCCAAGCGAAATAAAAGAGGAAAAATGTATAAACAAATTTAAACGTAAGGCATTTAACTTGCTTTGTCAGGTGGAGCCATATATTGTCCAGGAATAAATGAATTACACAATTTAATATGTACTAATTACATCCTTTTCTTTCTGTGACGCCTGTTTCTTGTTACTATGCGCAAAAGTTATTTTTTTCTATTTTGTGTTTACATTTTAATCAGATATAAAGAATTTGAACTGGAATTGAATTGGAATACCAGAAATTCAATCCGATTCTAGCGAATTTTCACATTACTATTTACTTCGATTAGTAATTTAATTATTACCAAAAGAAATCTATTGAAAAAATTTCTAGCTACTACGTTTCATCTAAATGTCAGGACGATATTCATAGCTTTGTCATCAGAAATAAGCACAACGAATTTATTTTTCCTCGTATTCCCACTTCTCGGTAAAGCGGAACGATAATCAATTTATAAACCTGAATGGCAGTTCTTTGGCGATATGTGGCTCCCAGTACACAGATAATATGGGACCATATTGTTGGCAGTGGTGTCAATTAAGGTATAGGCACGTGTGCGTCGTGGGAAGCATGTCATCCGTTTTGACTACGTTGTACTACGAATCGCAGAAAAAAAATCGATAAAGTAATTTTCTACATATTGGCGGAAGCTTCTTTACATCCGGAAACGATACGTGTGTATACGTTACTTCTTTTGTATATCTTTAAGCGGAGGGAAGGAAACGTAAAAAGTTATTGCTCGCGAGCGTGCGTGAAAGGATTTAGATTTGTTACTCTTGCTCGGATTAACTCCGTACAGAAAAAAATCGCTACTTACGTGTTTTCGAAGAGATTACTGAAAGTTGATTCCCGAAAATATCCGCTTGACATTTTTTTGTTAAGAATATATATTGCCTGAAGGTTTGACAAGTAGCATCGTAAATGAATACTGAATAATGCGAAGAAAGTTAAACCCCAAAGGAAGTTCTGGTGAAATTTGATCCTTTTAGTCCGGTTGGCCTATACTGAAAGTAAAATTTATGATAGATTTAACGTTAATAAAAATGGAAGATATGTTTGGATTTAAATACATATCGATTTAATTCTCTGAATAAAGTTTGCGGTGTGCGTCCAGCTGACGGTAAATGTTTTTTATTGGGTAAAATTTTGGGCGTGCATGGTATTTATTCGATCGGGTTTATGACGTAATTTATATTTCTATAACTTATAATTTATATTTACGTAGGTTGATGGAAAATAGTATTAATTTGTGTAAACAGTGAGTGAATAAATTAATTTGTGACAGATACAAAGTTATTTAAAAAAATGCGTCGAAAACAAAAAAAAAAGTGGGCTTCCGTCCAGACATACTGATTTTGCATTACTTCTAGGCCGACAAAACTGTCACAAAAGATTGCCACAGTACATTCGATATGATAGATGTGTATAAACTGTCATTAAACTTCTGCTCAACCTTACTAACATAAACTGGTGCCCTCATTGCACATTAGCTAAGCAAGTATTTCAAGAGTTTTTAAAAAACACAGATTTCATCCTGTTTCGCCAAGAACTTATGAAAATGATTTTGACAATCGAATTGAACTTTGTATATGGGTGCTACTTTTCACATCATTTGCGAATCGGCACAACCTCCATTATTATTCTGATTCGAATGGGCGTCTATACAGTCAGAAATAGGTGGTTCATTAACGTATGGGGTAGAGTACTTTAATTTATCCTATATTTTTGAAGCAACTTTAAGTGGTATGAAGTTTCTCGATTTTGTTTTACACCAACTTACAGTATCATTAAAAAAAACCCTTAAACATCAGAACAATCGTATGGCTTCCATTGGATGGCGTTTCGCCTCATTACTTTCACGAGATTCGGCAATTTTTAAATACCAACTTTCGAAACAGGTGCGTTGGAAGAAATGGATTTCAAAATTATTTGTATAAATACTTTTTCTTGATTTACATAGTTTAATTTGAAATTTAAAATTTGGATGTTTCGGCTATATGCATATAGCGTTTTTCAACTAAAATACAAGACGATAACATTTTGAATTACAATGGTGAAATGAGAATGGATTTATTTAAATAAACAAATGATTACCTTAATTTTTTTTTCTTCTAAATCAAATATAAAGAATCATAATAACTTAAGTTTTTTTTTATATACAAAACTTAAAGATAAACCCCTACTACAAAAATAGACCCATATAGTGTATAAAATACCTTAACAGACAGATTAAATGGACATAAATATTCTACTAATATAACCTCTCTCAAAAAACACATGTATAATGAACGCCACACATTTAATTTCAACCACACTGAAGCATTAATAAAAGAAAAAAATTACAGGGCACGTAACACACTTGATATGATTCAAATAAAAAAGCATAATAACTCAATAAATGACCGTCAGGAGATTGCTGGCTTATCTAGTATTTATTTTTCTGTAATACAATAATAAAAAATATTGCCCCTATGTTTATCGTATTTTACATATTTAAAATCTTGTACAAAATTTAATTCCCATCACTGCATGTATTTTTACTTGTTTATCATTTCAAATGACATATGTATACTATAAAATATATTTTTACAAAAAAAAATTCCACAGAAATATTGTAGCCACATCATTTCATTTCGTGTTTAATACTCTTGAAAAATGTCACATAAATTTAAAGAGAAGTTTTCGCTCCTTTAAAAAAAATTTAAATAATACAATTTAGAAAATTATAATTTTTATTTATTACAAGTCAATAATGTAAATGTTACTTTATATTTGATCTCGAAGAAAAAAAGGACATTAAGGTAATCATTTGTTTATTTAAATAAATTCATTTTCATCTCACCATTACAATTCAAAATGTTAATTTTTAATTTTTTGTTTTTTCTATTCTTAAACATAACTTTACCACATATTAATTATTATCGCCTTGCATTTTAGTTGAAAAAGGCTATATGCATATAGCCGAAACGTTTAAATTTTAAATTTCGAATTAAACTATGTAAATCAAGAGAGAGTTTTATTACACATCCGCTACTACCAAGAAAACAATTTCCATTATAATAAGAAACGGATAAGAATATAGCTGCAAAATACTTTTTCAGGGGGACAGTGTCCAGTTACCAGTCCAGTAATGGTTTTAGCTTCTTTCTTGCTGCGTCTGAGTAGGTTTTCAGATAATCTAGCATCCCCATCCCCTATCAGCGTTTTGATATGGAGTTGACCTTCAGTCGACCTCCATTTCTTTGTACTTCCTTTATCCAGTCAAGTCCAAATCTCCCTTCTTGCAGAGTCCTTAGTAATCCCACATATGGGCTCTGGACCTATGAACTGTCTTTTAGAGCCCTCCTTGGCTAGTTCGTCCACTATTGTATTGCCATTCATATCCTCATGTACTGGCACCCAAATCAAAGACACCCTATAGTCTCGTGCCAGTGTATTGAGGGATTGTTTGCAGTCTCTAACTAGTTTTGACCTAGTTACAAAGTTCGAGACTGCCTTGATAACAGCTTGGCTGTCAGTCATAATTGTACTTATTTTCCTCCCCCCTTTGCAATCACTTTTGCACAGGCTGCAAGGGCGAATACCTCTATCTGGAAGATCGTTGCATGATTCTCCAGGCTTATGGATATCCTTTGATTAAGGCTGGGCTCCTGTGCCCTGGCTGAATTTGGATCCGTCCGTGTACCAGTTCAAGAGCAGTTATCTCACTACGTGCCTGGTCTCTGTTCGGTATTGAGATTTTCACTTTTTCAGTGAAAATAATTTTGGGTGCTATACTGTCCGTGGGTATTTGCAGCAATGGTCCGTCTAGCACCGTACCCGTAGTATCAGTGTACCCTCTGACCCTAAAGTTGGGATGCCACAAGTTGTTGGCTTTCAGTCTAAGGATTAGATCAGTCTTCGCATAAAGCTCCAGCGAGGGGAGGCCCACAATGGTTTCCGAATTTATGTATGTTCAATGAAAATGATCGTTCAAACAATGCCGTAGAGCGCAGTGGAGGAGTTATGATACCTTTCCTTCTTACGTTCAAATTATGCACGTCTGCTCGGAACTGATTTTTTTTTATACAAATACTTAGGGATTTTGGTTAAAATTATCGAATGAAATAGAGATTTCAAATGTAAAAGAAAACGATACTCTGATGGTATACATGCGAGACTCTGAAATCTTGGAATATCTTGGCTTGTATACGTTTTCTCGATGCTTCATCTATGCACGGCCGGTATACGCTGAAGCAATAAGAAAAGTGTGATAATACCATCGAATTCCAAAATAAAATTTTGATTTCACGTGGTAGATAAGATCGATGTGGGAAAATCATGTTTAAACCTAAATAAGAATTCCACCAATCCAGAACTTAGAGTAACAAATTCATTTGTTTTACTTATACAATATTACAACAATTACTACATTGTGTTAGTATTTATTTTTAGTCACAGTAAGAGTATTTTGCAATTGCAGTAACTATAACTAGTTTCCAAGCAATATATTGTAATAATAGTAACAATTTTATGTAATATAGATTTCAGTATTGACAGAGAATAAAAAGTAAGATGTCCACCATGAACTTACAGTAGAGAGACAAGACAGGTACCTACTATGAATTAGAATCCGTAATTGATTTTGAGCATCAGGCACATTGCTCATTATTTTGGTCTAGGTGTATTCCTTGGAGGAATTTGGATATCTGTAAAAAAATGTGTTTAAAAGGCTGTCTGTTAAACCTGCTCTAAATATTTTGTACAAGTGGGATAAAGAAAATATGTGGGATAAAGAAATTTATTAATATAATAATAAGGAGCTCCTATACTGTAATTTAATAATCAATAAGAGAACAAATTAAATTTATAACCTGACACTCCTATCCCTTCCAAAATAATTCGGGGTAATTGCACCACATATATGGACATTAATTTCGTCGAGTATGAAACAGGGAATAATAAATTTGTCTGGATCGCTATCCCTTTGATAAAATTGTGGCTCAGTAAATTATCTCAATGCGTTTGAAAGTTATGGCGAACTAGCAACCCGGCACACCTCAAGGTATTTACTATTGAATTACTAGTTTTACTCGTAAACCGAATTACTTATCGCTCGGTTAAATTTTGCGGCATTTTAACTTTGCTTTCCTCTTTTAAACCTTGCAGTGCAAATTCTATACGTATGTGGTACATACATACGTATGTACGCTGCACAATGGCGTGCCGTCGACAGCACGTTTTAGCTTTCGTGGAAATGATTTTACCTAGGGTAATAATAAGTATCCAGGTGCGAGGTACCACTTAAAACATCGAGCGAGATGGAAACGATACGATAATCAATTTATAAAATAAAGGAGATTTTGCCTGGGGCGGATGTTATGTACCGGGTGTTATCAATTAATACGCTGGATGCATCAACGGAATGTAATCGAAAGGAAATTGTATTCACTTTAGTAAACACTATGTAGCAATCTTTCGTAATCAAACTGGTGAATGGTGCAATTTTGTATATGATACTTATTAATTTGTTTGTTAAACAGCTGTATTAAGTAGTGTATAAACGATAAAGAAAAAGAAAGGAAAATGGACAATTACCTACACAAGGGGGATTTAAGTTAGATTTAATTCGATAGCATAGAAATATTTGTTATGAAACGTAATGCTAAAATGTTAAAACGATCGTCAGCAAAATCCTAGAATAAATCATTTAAATACTTTAAAATAATTGAAAAGATAATGAATTGGGGACCGATGGTAAATAGAGCAAGAGGAAGACTAAAAATAAGATGGGAACAACAAGTAATCAACGACATAAAAAGCCTAGGGATCAAAGACTGGAGGAGAAAGGTATAGAGAAACATATCGCAGGAAGCAAGAAGTTGTAGAAAAGAAGAGGGAAAAGGGGGGAGGAATGACTTACCACTTCCGCTTTGAAACTCTGAAGAAGATAGGCATATAGGCACACATGTATATACATGGTGAGTTTTTTATCTTGAGACAACGGAATATCTCTAAAACACTGCATCAAATCAAAAAAAAAGATCTTCCCCCTCCCCCCCCCCAGAGTAGAAGGGGGAACAACTTGGAAATCTTAAATGGGAACCCCTAGTTTGTATTGCAGATTCGAATTCTACGCCATTAAGTATGTAGTTTTTGTTTGAAACTTTTCATTCGATTCGTAATAGATTGCGCTGTAATTGCAAAAGAACGTGATTGTGAACGTCTAGAAAAAATACACAAAAAATAGAAGGAAGCAAACTTGATTTTGTATTTTTTTATTTTAACATAAACGAACATTTCAAAAAGCCATGTGTTCGAAACTGTGCCCCTTCACTTCGATACATTTATTTATTCGCAATTGGAATGCTATTCAACGATAAAAAACCGTACTTTATTCCAGTACTTGACAAGCTGTGATTACTTACACATTGTCCGATCCCCATTTAGATTATTAATTATTAATCCAATACAAATTAGTTAGTGTTGAATATTTGAACGGTAATGGAGGCTATAACATTACAAGAGAGAATTGAAATGATTTACATCTCTATGGAGAAAGTAGTAGGAATATCGATGATGCTGTTAATCTTTATTCACAACGTTTTCCCGACAGGGTGCGATCGCGCGCTTCTTTTTACCGAGTCGTTCAAGAGTTCTCTAGCGAAGGAACTGTACAGCCAAGAAAACGTAATTACCGAAAAACAATTGCTGGAGAAAATAATGAAATCGCGGTAGCTAATAATCCGCACATTAGTACTCGAGAAATAACTCGCGGATCAGAAATTTCTCAGCCCACTATCTGCCAAATATTTAAGCGTAGGAAATTATCATCCATTTAGAGTTTCCATGCATCAAGAACGTCATGGCGATGATTTTCAAAATCGAGTGCGATTTTGTCAATGGCCGCCTCAACGGATATAAGATAATCCAAATTTTTTGCGCGAGTATTATTTTCAAGTTGAACATCAACATCCTGGGAACGTAAATGTTTGGTGTGATATAATTGGCAATAAGCTTATTGGTCCATATTTTATCGATGGAAACTTAAATGGTGGAAAATATCGAAACATCTTGCAGAACTTAGTGTGTTACTTCCAGTGTTACCTGAAGACCTTACCTTGGACGAACGACAAACAATGTGGTTCCAACATGACGGTTGTCCAGCACATTATTCAAGAATAGCACGAGAAGTATTAGATCGCGCCTACAATCGTCGATGGATCGGAAGAGGTGGTCCAGTGTGTTGGCCTGCAAGATCGTCAGATCTTACTTCCCCTGACTTCTTTTTGTGGGGCCACTTAAAGTCTGAAGTTTATACAGAAGTGCCAACCACGAGGGAAAACATGATTGAGCGAATCACCAACGCTTGTTCAAGGATTACGCCGGAAACACTTCTCAGTTGTGTGCAATCATTTCAATTGCGAATAAATAAATGTATCGAAGTGGAAGGGTATATTTTCGAACACATTTTCTGAAATGGGTATGATAAAGTAAAGTTCTTCGTTGTTGAATGGCTTTTTGAAATGTTAAAATAAAAAAAAAACACAAACTCATGTTTGCTTGCTTCTCTTTTTGTGTATTTTTTTTTCTAGACGTTCACAATCATGTTGCTTGTGATTACAGCGCAATCTGTAACGAACTGAAAAAAAAGTTTCAAACAAAAACTGTATAGTTGAAGGCGTAGAATCCGAATCTGCAATACAAAATGGGGGTTCCTATTTAAGATTTCAAAGTTGTGGGGTGAAGTGGGGGGTCAAGTTCGGCACCATTCAGTGAGCCCCCTACATTATAACAAATCTTATTAAGATCTTTTTTTGATTTCATGCAGTGTTTTAGAGATATTTCGTTGCCTCAAGATAAAAAACTTGGCCAGTATTGTATTAATTAGAATTGTAAGGGAATCTTACCCAGATAAATTCTACTATTGCACATATGCACATTACGTAGGTATACAATGTAATATTCTCACGCAATTTTTTTTTTTGAGTTTGAGTGTGTAATCCAGGCACATATGGATAATTAAAATACAAGAGAAGATTTAGTTGCACGGATTGTTGGTAATATTGTTTAATTAGGTATATGTGAGAGGAAAGATCAGTGATTAGTAACATTTAAATTAAATTTAGGTTGATTGCATTGCATAAAAATTGGGTTACCATTCATTAATGCCTTAAAGTAAGCAATAAGAGATTATATAAAAGTTATACTGTTTCGATAACCGCTTGACGAGTTACATATATTATTTTGATGACTCCAAGCGAAAATAGAGAAACTTTGGCTCATGGAAGTAGCAGGTTGTGTGAAATTGTGCGTTGTGACTACTTAAAATGCTAAAACTATGTATAAAACCGATTGAGTACTTTTTTCGAACTCTATAAATGTGGGCTAGCTACACAGAAGCAAAGATTTTTTTTTACAACGCTTTTTGGTTTATTTTTATATATACACGTATGGAAGATTCATCAACGGTAAACTGTGGATTTTGTATTTTATTTACAACAGTTATGTCTTACTACCTACTTATCTTTATATTTTGTAAGAATTTTCTGTTAACATTTTACATAAATGTTGTTTTGAAATATAAAAATATATAGAGCGTTTTAATGTATAATATTTCTATATTTGTTAATATTAATTAATTTCTTAATAAAAGAGAAGCACTCAATTGCTTTTATGTTTAAGTTCAAATACCGTGTATACTGGGTTAAAAGTTGCAATAGATGTTAAAGCGGCATTAAACCTTCTTTTCAAATAATGTATATTTCGTGGGCTGAATTCTTAGAATTTTAACAGGGAATGTCGATATTAGGTATTTCTGGGAGCTTATTGAGTAGTATTTGCTTTATAATCCATTACAAAGTTGTCGTGATTTAGCAATCAAGAATATCAGAGACTGGCCGATGTTCTCCCTTAAGGAGGGTAAGGTTTTCATTAAATAAAACTTTCATCGCGTAGGGAAATTTATTTAGTCAAGCTTACCAGCTATTTCATTGATGTATTATGTATTTATTTGTAGGAAAAAAAAGTGTCATGTTTTATTCTGCAGTATATTATTTATCGCTATATCGTTAAATAATAAGCATTTGTAGCAGGAAACAACCAATCGAAACGTGTTTAAGATGTGGTGAATGTTATCATTATAATTTGCAATGAAACGTTTATTTCTGTACGAGTCGTGATTCTAGAAATTGCTTCAGAAATATTATAGTAGCTTTTTATATTTAATTTTCTATTTTTTCATTCATTACATCATACCAGCCATTTTAAAATTCTGATACTTTTACAAATGTGCATCTGCGGTTGTTTGATAGAATCTTGTGGGTTCATCTTTACTTTTCTCGTAGTCTTCTTCAAGCCGTAGCTTGGCATTCACACATGTTGCATTCGGTTCATCAATTGTACTGATTTTTAATAGTTCTTTGTATTTATAGGTTATTGTCTTTTCGGCAACATTAATCAATCACAACTTTTTTGTTAAAATATATATTGTTTAAGGTTAGCAAAAGAGGCAGCCCAAGACGGTCTAAATTATAAATTATTGTGCACTAATGCAAAATAATTTATAATGCAGTTATTAACTTTTTAAAAAATCATATACAACACTACAACCAAGGTCTGTTATACGATCAACTAATCTTTATTCTCTATTACTACTTCTTTTTTACTAATTTCAAAGATGCTTATCTGTCCAAAAGAAAATATTAGAAATGTTTATAGCTTTTGTCTCTTTAATAAAAGTCATTCAAACAAACAATTTTTGTGTTAAACAACGTTTTCTCTATGTTCTTACCGTTGGCGGGATTTCCATTTCCAAATATTTATTTGACATCCACAGAGTGCTTTTTGGCAGAAAGAAATATCTAGTGCATACCTATACGTGATTTACCTTCCCAAAGTTTCATATTTTTTTTCAATTTTGGAATCTTCCCTTGTAAGTTATACCTCCTTTAGGTCATAGTTTAGGTTCAGTTCTTGCCGTATATACAACGACGGATACACTAGAACTTGTACTTTTCTTAAACTTTATAAACCAACTCCTTGTGCCTTATACTCAATATGTTCCACACAATAAATGAGCACACCTAATGATTGCAGTGTCCAGCAAAGGGTTATCTTTAGCAGGTTTTCCGATATGGAAACTCATGGAGACAGTTTTGCGAGCAGTTGAATGACAGACCCGCATGTTCACGCATCCATAAAGTTCTAGCTAAGGATGGTAGTGCTGCGACCAAAGTGGACTTTGTCAAAAGAACTGATTGAACTTACATAAGGGGATTTAATTTTCGTTCGCAGAAATCCTGATGGATGCTCGTGGGTCAGCCGTAGCAGAGCGAGGGTCAGACCAAAAAGGAAAAGACTGGAGGCTGGACGCAGAAATCAGGAGACCCATGAGAGTCCAGTAATGTTAAGCAGATTTTAGCCTTTTAAATCTGGAGGCATGGATTGATTATTTCCCGCCTTACTTCAGAAGGGGATAGAGGTACTAACGCCACATCTCCTTAAAATCTTCAGAGCAAGCATAGCCTGGGGATATATTCCAACTGCATGGCAAAATGTGAGGGTAGTATGCTTAGACAAGACAGGTAAAGTATCCGATCAAACGCCGAAGTCATACAGACCAATAAGGCTATCCTACTTTCTACTCAAAACTCTCGAAAGGTTGGTTGATAGGTACATAAGAGATATCATGAGAGAACAGCTGCAAAGTGATAGACAATATGCATGTCAAGCGGGAAAATCTACAGAGGTAGTATTACACAATCTCAACAGCCTAATTACAAACAATAGAAAACATAGAGATAGCCATGACGACTTTCTTTGACATTGAGGGAGCATTTAACAATGTTACCGCAAATTCAATTATCGAGGCTTTACAAAGGAAAGTTGTCGCCTCGACGCATCTGCAGTGGGTAAGAAGGATAATTACATTCCAATTGGTGAGACTACTATTGAAGCAGAGGCGAGAGGAGGTATCCGCAGGGCGGAGTTCTATCTCCTTTGTTGTGGGCTACCCTAGTGGACGACCTAATTCGGAAGCTGACCGGAAAGGGGTTTAGCTGACGACCTTACAATAGCCGTTAGAAGGCAGATTGCAAAGGGAGTATGGTTGACAAATGGTGTAAACAAGAGCGATTGTCAGTCCATATTTAGAAAACACAAGTTGTCATGTTCACAAGAAAACGAATTAAAGATTTACATGGAACCCACATACCCAGAACAAAGCCACTATCGCCCTAGGTAGATGCAGGAAGTTGTGTGGAAGGAATTCGGGCCTTAGCCCCAAAATGATTCTATGGTTATACCCAAGAGTAATTAGACTTATAATAATGTACGGAGCTATAGTGTGGTGGCCAAAGGTGTCTCAGGTGAGAGCGGCCAAAACGCTGGCGTGTCTATATGCCACAAGTGCGATGGAAGTAATTCTAAACCTGCAACCGCTACATACTTACATACAAGGATTTGCCAGGTCTACAGCACATAGACTCATGCATAGTCAAGCACCGATAAGTAAATCGCACGGCACTGACTATCAAAAACTATTAGATGAACTTAAGGAGGCACCCCTTTGGGGGATGCCATGTGATGTTATGGCTCAAACATTCAACCTAGATAGGAAATATCAGGTTATAATACCAGATAAGAAGGACTGGGAAGCAGGCACTCTCACTTAAACTGGTATGCAGACGGTTCTAAAAGGGACTATCGCATCGGAGCTGGAATATACGCAAAGAAGCCTAGTCAGAGAAGTAGAAAGATGGACCGAGCCAAGTAAAAGCGTTGGTATCTTCTCTGACAGTCAGTCCACACTTAAAGTGATTAGTTCCGTAAGTGTGGACTCTAAGCTGATTTGGGACTGTGTAAGCGCCGTAAATGAGGTGAGCAACCAAAGGGAATTAACATTGGCCTGGGTTCCTAGTCACTGGACGTGAGGGAAATGAGGCGGCGGACGAGCTGTCCAGGCAAGGTTCGTCAAGGTCATTTGTTAGAGCTGGGCACTACCAAATCGCAAAATAAAAAAATCATCAATATATCAATATAATCACGACGAATCAAGTTTTTCCTTTTTGGTATTTTCAATATTACAGATTTATTTTTGTGGTATTTTAAACTTTTTTTCACAGAAATGTTTAAAAAATTACTGCCAATTTTACTGAAGAGTAATTATTTCGTTTTAATGGGAAAAATGTGTCTTTCAGAAAATAAAATAAAAAAAACAAATGCATTTCGCAAAGGCTTCTGTACCGATAAACTATATTGCATTTTGAAGAGCTCCATTAAAAAAAAGTGATTCTTTGTCAACCTTTTTGCGTAATTCTAAAAATTATATTTGCAAAAAATAGGCAACCGGCGATACACTATCGATCACTCTTAATGAAGGGGATTGCTAATGCTGCAAATAGGTAATGCTTTTAGTTTTGTATTAAAGCACAATTTGCAACGAGATATTCCTAATACATGGAAACTGACATTAATGGTGTTCCGCTTCTATATTTGATAAGTCGTGCCCTGTACGCAATAATGAATTTATGAAACCCTTTGACCATATAAATATGAGTAACTTATTTGCAAAGAAAATATAATTCTTATATTCGCTACCACTTTTATGTGCATGTTGCTTTCCTAACTTTTATTTGACCGTTGACCTAATTAAAGGCAGTTTCTTTTTTGTTTTAAATTATCCACTAAAGCTAATTTACACTTTTGTGTATCTTGTTTCGCGTTAAATACTTAAGATTCAAATTACGTCTGACTAAGCGTTAAGTGAAGTGACGGCGTACAACGAAAGTTTAAAATAACTACTGACGAACTTCTTTTAAAAACGCATCAATTAGCAAATCTGATGTCTTGTTTTCAAGTTTACCTTTTCAAGAATAAAAAAGACAAATTCTAAGGAATGTCATATATTTACTGCAAATGGAAATATTAAACCTGGTTCTAATGCATTAGGAAAGAAAATTTTACTGTTTATAAAAATTCTTTCTCATTGTAAACGTGCGTATTTCAGTCGTCGTATTTCGACAGTCAACACAGAAAATAGTTTTTAGTAATTTTTTATCAGAATTCATGGAGAATTTGCTGCTCCAATTGTTACATGAGATTACATGATGCTTTGGCCGCGGTATGAAATTCCGAAAGACGACCAAAAATTGTTGTGACTTTTTAAAACGTGAAATAACAATTTAAATTAACTAAAAAAAATATGGCAAAATGATCCCCGATGATAAATGTATTGGCACAATGTCAAGTCGACTAGTGAAAATTATGAAAAAAAATTGGGGTGAATGTATTAAACATTAAAAGGTTTATGTATTGCAATTCAAATAATGTTAACTATCGGTTATAAATTGAATTAGAGAGGGTTATGAGCGGTAGCGCGCTAATTAGAGAGAGAGAGACTCACTTTACTCCAAGGGGCATCAGGTAATTTGTCATGCTATGCTAATGGTATGATTACAATTGTCCGAAAGGAAAAGGATTTGAAATAAATATGAGGGGAAAACGTTAAAAAGAGTTAAGGAAAGGGAAAAACAGAAAATAATAATTGAAGAAGGGATGGTATCATCTTTACCGTGAACCCGAAATAGATGCAACTATTATATCAAGATGACTTTAATGGTTGGAACACTTTGAAAGAGTGATAGAAAAAATAACACTATGTAACAATTTCTATTAATTTTTTTTTGTCTTTGGGTTGTAACTGTCATTTCCTATTTTCTTATGTCAGAAAAGTATAAAAACAGTCGATTATTTCCCACAAACTTTGCTTTTGTGACCAAGACAATGATATTTTAAAATTTACAAGCAAACCCAAAATGAGAAGTACATATTATGTCGTTCGACGTAGAATACGGGAACTAAAGACATCAGTGACGGAAGTGAATTCATTTACGATAGGAATGACAGTAAATATGTCTGTAAAAGTGACAACTATCTGCATTTTCGGCTTTTGATTTGTTTTTTTTTTTTTGAAAACAAAACAAAAATATCACAACGAATATGTTTCAACCACTCAACCTGCTTTGATAATTTATTGCTATATTGTTCAGGCGCTATTTTAAATTTTGACAGATCCAATGTTCCAACGTCCCTCTATTCAAAACGTGTACACTCCTAAAGCTGATATAATAGACTCGTCCCACGATTTCAGTGCTCAAAACGGTGTGTATATGTACTTCTCATTTCACTATACCTAGTTTCTAATTAGATGATAGCTTCAAGAGGTTGCAAACATGAAGCAGACGCGTTTTGCTATGTTTGTGGTCAGTTTATTAAGACAAGAGGATGGTATAGGGGAGAAAAGAGATCCATGAGATTTGCAATTTCAAGCATTTGGCGGAAACCCACTAACCACTCAAGCAACTGCTACTTTTGCATTGTGGACCCTTCCAAACGCCGTACTGGCAAAAATGCACCTGCTGTAATGTATCCGGATCTTCCTTCATCCATGGCCCCAGTATTAGACAGCCCTCAGCTTCCATTACCTACTCCTCCTAAGATAGATCAGGCGTCTTCAATCAGCAACAGCGAGTCGGAGTGTGAAGAAAATCAGATGACATGATCAATGTAGAACGACTTAGTTAGAGATCTTGCACTCTCCAAGTCAAATGCTGAGATTTTGACCTCTAGGCTGAAGCAGTGGAACTTGCTGGATGAAACTGTGCGAGTCGTAGATCAGAGAAAGCACCACCAAACTTTTTCTAGCTTTCTCACCTATCTAGAGGGGCTCTGCTTTTGCCACGATATGACTGGGCTATTTGAGGTAATTGGAATCGCCTATAATCCAAATGAGTGGCGTCTTTTCATTGACAGCTCTTTAAGAAGCCTCAGAGCAGTACTGCTGCATAATGGTAATAACTTTCCATCTCCTCTCCTGGGTCATTCAGTGCACCTCAAAGAGGATTACTTTAACATCAAGACCTTGCTGAAAGTTTCGAAGTATGACAAGTATGGCTGGGAGGTCATCCGCGACTTCAAAATGGTGTCATTTCTCATAGATCTGCAAGGTGGTTTCACCAAATTCTCATGTTATCTTTGTCTTTGGGACAGCAGGGACACCAATGCACACTACAACAAGCGCGACTTGCCACAGAGGACAGAGTTTTCTATAGGGAAAAACAATATCAAATGAGAGCCACTGGTGGACCCTCTAAAGGTGCTGATGCCACCACTGCACATAAAGTTGGGGCTTATAAAACAATTTGCGAAAGCTCTAGGTACAGAGTCTGCAGCCATGAAACACCTTGAAAAATTATTTTCTAAGCTATCTGAGGCGAAGGTCAAAGCCGATGTCTTCTAGGACCTCAAATTAAGAAGATTCTCGACTGCGATGACTTTCCTAAAAAGCTCACCCGTAAGGAGAAAATATTGGAGATATACACTGTGTTCACTTAAATATGAGACTAATGGGGGCAAAAAAAAATTATTGAATCTATAAAAAAAAAAATTATATAAAATAAAAAGCAGTGCTTCTTTAGAAATATATTTGGGGTTTAAAATTAACATTCGTAATTTTGCTATAATTAAGAAAAAAAAAAGAAATTGTCTTGAGAATAAATCACCCTTATTTTTAAAGATATGAAGAAGTTCCATTAGAAAAAAAAGTACTTCAAATTCCTAAATATGCCAAAATACCAACTTTCAAGTAAAAATCGAGAAAACACATTTTTACAAAAAGAAAGTGAAAAAGTATTTTTTCAATGTTTGGCTCATATTGTGTAATTTTATAGAATTCCATATCTTTGATTTCTACTTTGAAATTTTGTATTTTAGCACATTTCGGGAGTTGAAGTACTTTTCGCTAACTGGGATATTTCAAATTTTCGTTGTCCTAGTTACAAAAGCAAAATTAGAGGGGAATAAAAGTATTTTTCTATTGTTTTGAACTATAAATAAGTTGGAAATAACGCTTACTACTCAAGGACAAAAAACGTGTTACATAGTGTAATCACTAAGACAAATAGCAAGTGGAGAGCTAACTCCTTTTGGGGATGCCATGGTTTTTTAATTTTAAGCTTTTCGGCTAGCAGAAGAATTCTGAATTTATTTTCCAAGATGTGGTTTAATCTGTTGATATTATCAACCACTACCGGAATGAAATAAGAACAAAATAAACCACTTTAATTCACGTCCCGTTAATAAAACGTGCTGTTATAGCTCAATCCATCACTAGCCAATGGGCTCTCGCTATTGTAGCCCATTCTGCATGCTTTTTATCTTTGGCAATGATCAACGCGCATCGTTCCTTCCTTATGATTTTATATAGGAAAATTTTTACTGCGTGGGCTCACAGTCGAATACCTTGACGTTGTGATTCTCTTAGTGATAAAGCACTTATTAATTATTCATTAATTTTCGGGATTGGAAGGCTCTGATCTATCTGTCATATAGCATGAGCTGCCACTGCTTACTTTGTCCTTAATTTTTTTTTATGCGGTTAGATTTAGAGGTTTCTAGATATACACATTCCTTAAAATTTTTCGTTTTTCCACTTCTAGATCTACATCCTCAACTAATTTTTCTCTTCCTCTACATATATTGCGTCATTTCTGTGTTGACTTGTAAACTCCGCTTTCGATAATGAATCAATAATATAAAATTGATTGAAAAAAAAAACCAATTGCGTTTGCTGTTGATTTTGATTCGAGTTTAAAGTTTCTACTTCATTAAGTATTGTATTGTATATTTTACAATGTATCCTTCGAAAAAATTCAATATTTAGTACTTCCTTTAATTAATATTTCTAGTATTTTGCAGTATTTACACATTTTCCGTTTCAATGAATATACTATATTTATAATACATATTCACGTGTTCCATTTAAAATGGTTCTTATTTTCCGTAGTAAACATATGTTTCGTGAGCCAAAACATTATTTATGGCGCCATTTATAAATAGTATCATTCCATCGTTGCGGTTCACTTTGGTGTGACATGTCATTAAGAAATGCGAGTTACCGGTTTTAGGTTATTTCAGTATTATATAAGTTAGAAATATATGAAAGTATTAACAACAATAAAAAATAGAGAAAGTTAAAAAAATATATTGTATATTCTCGAATATAAGGAAAGTTGCATAATAACAACTTACAGCAGCTATTTTAATACATATTTTTTCCAATAGTAATTCAAACCACAAACTCCGTTTTATTCTTGAAATATGCATAAAATCGGTAAAAATACGAACGAGAGAATTTCTATTTTAGAAAGACGTAAAACTTATTCTGCTGCCAGAGAAGCAAAACAGCATTTTCAGTCAAAAAATATGAGGTGTAATTTTAATTTTTCCCTTATTTGAAAAGAGAAAAATCTGAAAGGTGTGCAAACATGGGTAACATATGTTTATGAATGTGGGGTGTTTGAAGAGATTACTAAAATATTTTTTCCTGGTAAAATTCAACATCAAACGAAATAAAGAATTTTTAAGTAAATATTCAATAGTCTATCAAATAAATGCGTTTCAAGCTTACATTCTAACAGAATTAGGAGCGCCGTTACGGACGCATCAATTAGAAAGAAACTGGCTCCAATTAGATGTAATGATTGTTAAGATAAATTCAACTATAAATATTCCCAACCTTCTGGAAATTGATTTTGGTGTATGTCGTGAGCCAAGTGCTTCAAGGCCGCTTTGAACATGTGTAAGTTATTGTTATTTCTGAACATATGATCATAATTGTAATAAATAGGATATAATTAGTGGCGTTTTGAAGATATTAGATTAAAACTCATATAAATTTACTGGTGACAAAGAATTGGAGGACAGGTGCTGATTATACATATACAATTATAGTAAAGTACGTAGGCTGTATGTCAGATTATCATTTTATAGTTTGGGGATGTAACATAATCATAACATGGGGATGTTATTTGTGCGTATTTCGGAAATATATTATGATATACTGGGTAGTGGATGGTGCAGTAGAATTTATTCTCTTTGAAGAGATAACATTTGAATCATTGATTTAAAAATATAATTTCTAAATGTATAGCTTTTGGAGCATCTCGAAAAAACTCCAGGTTCTTATATATTTTTTTTTTCTAAGGCCAGCTAGGGCGTAGATTACAGATTTGTTATTCATTTTCTCCGTTGAGGTCAAACTCAGATTTTACACTTAGTGTTGCAATTTTTGTAATCGAGATCGTTCAAGTTCCAGCATATTCGAGATAGATTACAGTTTTTGTTTACGCTTACATCGATACATGGGAAATGCAGTTGGAACTTCGCATTGATTTATTACCTGAAAAGTCATCAAGAAACCTGGAACATTCAATTGGAATATTGCATCGTTTTATTAGAGAAGTCATATTCTGTGGTAATATTACAGCGATAGACAGACATTCTCCTGTTAAATGAATTTTTAAATGAAATAATATAGTAGCAAGGGCTGTAAATTTTGCCGTTAGATGGCATAAAAATTCATAATTCTTATTAAAATTCATGCATGGATCAATGGTAAAAAAATGCCATTAATAGCATGAATTTTTCTTTGAGTGTATAGTTAAAATGCGTGCAATTTAATATTTCTGACGCATTTTGAAAAAGACCACAATTTTTTGCAATTATATATTTTTGTTAGAAAATTATTATAAAAACTATATATTTTTTTTGGTAATCATCAATAGTTTTTATCAGAGGTTTCACGCGTAAGGCTCCAACAGTATTTGCCAACATCTTAGTGGGGCTCTTTCCTTTATATTCGGTTTCCATCATGAGCAACTTTTGATGGAATTTCTGTCTATGTTCGTTTGAAACTTCCCGCAGTTTGTCAGGGAAAAAAATCAGTCGTTTAAAGCGTCAGTCATATCTTTCACTAGTTCTTCATAGTTATTAGCTTGTTTGTTGCCTAAAAAGCTATTGGAAAACCGGTAGGTGGAACGAACCTTTACTTACGAGTATGTCTAATAGTTGCAAAAAGGAATTCACCTGCCCTATCTTACCCAGTCGCTATACTTTACTGTTGAGGTCTAACACTATACAGTATAGATACCATAATCATTGTTTGATCTGACCAGCAAAATTTAATGGCAAATATGGGATCTGTACAGGATGTAGTTCTGGAAAAAGCCATTGTGAGCCCGGAGATTATTTTGTGTTGTACCGTGTTATCACTGTTTGCTCTATGTTCAAATTTATATAAAGAAACTTGAACACTTCAGTAATACAGTGCCTAAATATTTGAAATACATCCCCCTTAAAGTAATTAAAAAATGTTGTATTTAGTAATCGTGATTGCGATTATATTTTACTCACCCAAATAGGATTACTTTAGTGATTACGTGTCAGCATTTTACCGAACATAGGATTACCTAACGCAACCATAATAAATTCAATTCCCATATTTTTATTTAATTTATTTGCCATTAGTTATAAAAACATCGACATTGTCAAACAATACCTAAACATACAGCATAAAAATACAAATATCAAACAGATAAGTATAAAAGGACAAGAGGAGGTAGAGGAAGATGTGCATATGTATGTGTAAAAAACGTAGAATGAAATATATGCACACCAACAACAAGTGTTACTATATGGGAGCTCATGCAATCATGAATTCGTTACTACTATAAAAAATATTTTCCAGTAAGAAGTTACGCAGCATCCTTTTAAATTGGAGAAAGGTGCTGGCTTGGCGAATTTCAATGGGTAGTTTGTTGAAGTATGTGATGGCTGCGTATTGTGGGCTGTGCTCAAAGAGTGTCGTTCTATGGCGAGGAACACTTAATTTGTCGCAGGACCTTGTGGTCATATGATTATTGATATCACCATTCCGTAGGAAGGTGTTTTCGCGTCTTTTGAAAAATATTAATATTTCATAAAGGTAAATAGACCACAAAGGCAGTATTTTGAAATTTTTAAATAGTGGGCGACAGGATTCCCGCGATGAACCACCGGCCATACATCTGATGATTCTCTTTTGCATAGTAAATAAATTTCTTGCTGCCGGCATAGATCCCCAGAAGATGATGCCATACCGCAAGCGGGACTCAACACAACCGAAGTAAAACATTCTAAGTTGTTGGACACCAACACACTTACGAAGATTACGCATGCCGTACAGGGCCGAACACAATTTCTCCTCCAAGGCCGAGCAATGCTCCCCATATTTCAATGTATTGTCAAGGATTAGACCAAGAAATCTGACCAAACTACATTCCGGAATTAGTTCTTCGCCGTGCTGTAGACTCAGCGTTACGGGTTCGGACCTTGGGCATGCTCTGAAGTGCACTACCCCCGTTTTTCCAGTGTTCAACATAAGGCGATTACTTCTACACCAGGAAGCCATACCGCTCACCACAGTTGCGGCAGACACCGAAACACTTTCAAATGACGATCCCGAGACGATGCAACTTGTATCGTCCGCATACTGAGACAAGACACAACGGTTCAATGCGGGGCGCAGACTATTTATAAAAATTAAAAAGAGTGTGGGGCTCAGGATAGATCCTTGGGGTACGCCGTTATTTATACTACTAGATGAGGAATAATAGGTTTTTTGAACATTACCTCGACAACCTGAGACAGAGACTAAGAACGATCGGTCTCTAAGAAAGGATACAAAAAGATCGTATGCAATTCCGCGTATTCCCATGTCCCATTTTTGAAAGTAGTAAAGAATGATCTATTATATCAAAAGCTTTTGACAAGTCAAAGAAGATTCCAACGACATTATTTTTATTATCTAGTTCTTCATATATGTAGCTTAGAGCGTGATATATGGCATCACATGTTGATTTGCCGGCTATGAATCCAAATTGGCTTTCAGAAATGAGTCCATTCTTTGTTAAATAATCGGTTAAACGAGTGTTAATGAGTCTTTCGAATATTTCGGCGAAGACGGACGGTATTGCTATTGGCCTATAATTTTCTAATTGAGTTTTATTTCCTTTTTTGTGAATGGGTATTATTTTACTTATTTTTAGCTTTGCTGGAAATGTGCCTGAGGAGAGACACTCATTAAATATGTGAGCCAATGGTATCGAAATGAAATTTGAGACATACTTCAAAATATAGCACGGTATTTCGTCTATTCCTGCGGAATGCTTTGTCGTTATATGTTGTATGATGGTTGAAATTTCATCCGAGTCAGTGGGTAAAAAGGTAGAAGCAATTATTATTATGTGAGCATTCATCAGATGAGATATGGTTAGATGTAACTTTATCAGTACAAGAGAAGTGGTCTCTGAAGAGCTCTGCTACTTCTTGAGGATTACTCACCAAGACACCCCGATCCTGCACCGACAAATTTGATTCACGATTAGTACGATTTTTCGTTTCGTTATTAATTATCTTCCAGGACGTTTTACTAATATTTTTAGAGTTAGTAATTAAATTGTTGAAGTGTTTTTTTTTGTTATGTCAACCAATTCTTTATATACATATTTTTTATTATTGTATGCGTCAAGTAATTTATTATCATTAGTTGCTTTATAGAGATCATATAGTTCGCGAAGTTCCTGCGCCATGCACCTTAAGCTATTGTCGTACCATACTACATTTTCTTTATGTTTGGATTTGGTTTTTGTCAAAGGAAAGCATAAATTAAAATGATGTAAAAATATATCATAAAATTTAGTAAATCTTTCATTGGCATCATTCCAGTTCTCGCATCGTAAGGAGGACTGAAAATTTTTAATTTGATTGTTTGAAAAATGACGTCGGTAAGTGATGTTGGATGAGATATCTGTTGACGTCCTAATATCCAGCACTTGGTAACCGTGATCGGATAAAAGAGGTTGCCCCAAATGGCAGAAATATGTGTCGGCCCAATCGTCAGCAAATATGTTATCCAACGCTGAAGACGTTGTAGACGTAACGCGTGTTGATTCGTTTACATATGGGACTAACTTGTAACAAGCAAAAGTATTTAGTAAATTAATTGTGCCGTTGTTATTGAGAGCAGTATTGATATTGAAATCACCGCAAACGATAATAGCATCACCCCGCCCAGAAACATCATCAATTAAGTCAAAAAAGGCATTGCAAAAATACTGTTAAGTCACCACTAGGTGAACGATAGACACATATTATTATATATTTTACATTATTTAATGTAACTATTGCACACGTGTACTCGAAATCCTGCTCAATTGATTCCACGGAACACACATAAGGACTAGCCACAATATCAGACTTGGCGAAAATGACTACACCACCGGCTCTTAACTTTGTTCTTGAATATTTGTTGACTAGTATATAATTATTCAATTTGACAGTATCAATTTCTTTATCTGTAAGCCAATGTTCGGATAAGCACACTAATTCAGGAAAGTTGAGATCCGAGAGCACACTTTCAACTAATGGTATTTTATTTCTCATGCTGCGTACGTTGGAGTGAAATAATTTATTCACGATTACAGAGCGATTCCCATCTCTACAACCTCTGGAAAATTTTTGATTTTCATAGTTTCACTAACATTATAAGAATCTATAGTCTGTATCTGAACTAAATTGGAGAATGTTACATATTGTGAATTTAGATTAGCTGTCTCTGGATTAATAGTACTCAAAAAAGTTATACAATCATAAATATATCGCATAATTTTATATTTACCGCATAGTCTTATATGTAGACCGTGCTCGGTCATATCAGAATTATCAATAATTCTATTTATGTCAATGAAATAAACATTTTTTAGAGTAGCTGATTGATTAACCATGTTAAACACGCGCTTATTAAATCATAGACCAATCTATTATAGATCAATCTGTTTCGCCAGTATGGAACTGAAAGCACAATTAGATTTGTGTGACTTAAATAATTAATCAGCGAAGATAACAACGCGCTCTTTAGAGCTGCACCCTTCAATACATCATTCGTACCAGCATATAGAAACACATAGTCAGATTTAGTAAACGATTCTGTAAGTTTTGCTACATCACAAATCACATCCGCAAATACTGCATTAGGCTTGAAGATGAATAAGATGCTGTATTCCGGTCCAAAGACCTGCGACGCGACATCAACCATGTGTCTAAAGTGACTGTCCCCAAGTAGGAGTATCCTGTGACTAGGTACATCCAGCTTTGACGTTTCGCGTGGCTTTTCGTTATTATCAGGTGTCACCTGGGGTGATACGTCTGTGACAAGTCTGCCAGCAATTTCTGGGTGATTTGTCTGGGTGCTCTTGGCACTCTTGGTCTTTATGTGGACTATATTGTTGCGAGCGTACGACTCTTCAGTTTGTGAATCTTTATCAGTTACAATTCTCTGTTGATTAAGTTTGTCGTTAAGAGTTTGAATTGTTTGTCGTAGGTTATCGATCGTTGTTTGTCTAAGTTTTAGTTTGCTTTCCAGCTGTTGCAATTCATAATTTAATTTAGACCTCTCGTCTCTCAGATCAGAGATCTCAAATTCTGTATGCGCCAATTTGTCACGCAGATCCGCAATTATATCCGTGGCTGATTGACTTCTGTCTTCTTCATGGTTACTAACTATTGTTAAATAACTATTATTTAAGGATTTGTTCAGATTACTCGACTTTATTGGCGATTTGGATTTGGTTTTGCCTTTCACTGAACGTGTTAGGGGCATTATGTAATTACTTTAATATATATTTTTTTTTTCTTATTATTTAGTTATATGTTAGAGGGGGATACGACCAGACAGGGACACTATTCTTCACAACGCGGGGTCTATCGTGTTGACTAACTAAATAACTAACAATAGAAGACCACGGATAGGTGCACAAAATATAAAAGACAGGGAAACGGAGCATAACATGGAAGGAAAGTCAGTATAATTTAAAATTCTAAGTGCTCGTCAAGGAATTTTGTATCTGCCTCCGTATGTAAGAATTCTTGAGGTGTATTTGTATTCTTTTAAGATATCTTTTTGTTTGGACAAGTTTTTGGTGTATTTGCTTTTTTTTTTGTAAATACTGGACTAATGCGTTTAAATTTGCCAATATCGACTACACAATTTAAAAAGCAATATTTAGTTGAGGTATAATGAAAGTCACAACATTAAATGAAAATTAAAGCAATGGTTGCTAGTAATATCTCTGGAATAAATAAATAATAATACGAAATAATTGTAATAATTGGTTTTTTTGCGATCAGTTTAGTTTTTAGTTTTGAATTAAGATTGAAAACGCATTATTCGTATTTAAAACTAGAAAATAGTTTATATAGTGATGGAACAATGAAAGATGGACATACTATTGCTGCAACCTGTATATGTAGTAGTTTTAAATCAACTCCAAGTATATATATCATGTGTCAAAACTTCTTTAGAAAATTGTTATGGATATTCCATTATCCAAAAAGCATTTATAATTTGTTGAACTTCTGACGTTTAACATGTCCATCCATTCACTAAATGCGTAAAAGAAAGGAAACACGGAAATTCGTCATGCAAATTCACGCACACCGAACTCACTAAATGCAGATTAGTTGAATTCCGGGCCTTGACGTTCGCAACAACTGGCGTGTATGATAAATTGGAATTTATGGCGATGTTTTCGCGTGACAAAAACTAGACCCGTTTTATTAATTAAGACGGTACACGAACTGCACGATCGGAATGAAAAAGTGCAGCTCATAATTCGCGGTTTACGATGATGCATCGCTTACGTAGCAAGCAGCGACGTTGCGCTGGGTTTCAATCAAATTTGATAATTGTCTATGTCACATGCGGAGATGCCATAAAATTCATTTACTCCAAAACAATTCACTAATGGACGTATATTTGCTGTTAACCGCGAGTTTATTGTACACGTTTTATTGCGTTATACCCAGGAAAGCAGGTGAAATTACAGAAATCATTCCTGTAAGCGATCTCTCAGAAAGAACACAAAATTTTCGTTCATTTCCAGAGGTGTTAATCTGCCGCAGTGATTAAAGTTTTAAACGAAAATATTTAATTAATTAAGGGAACTGGAGTATTTTGCTGTGGGTAATCATTTACCTTAACGAAGACGCTCTTAATTAGAGAATTAAGTGACGTGTTCACTTAACACCCGCGTCTTGCAATTACGTAATAATCTCCGATTAAACCACTTGATGCTAGGTGCTATTTTTGAATCGATTTGTAATAGTTTTTAAACAGGGAGAAGAAAAAATACTATACTATACAATAACAATATCAACAAATTTGAAGTTCTCAATGCGTTTGCAATTTTAATTTTTTTTATTATTGGTGGATTCGAGTTAGTACATTATAATTTTTATATTAAAATAAATGAATAAAGATGTTCATTGTTTTTTTAAATCGCTAATTTATAAAGTTTCCTCTATATTTTGGTGTTATTATATCTTAAAAGAGTTTGATATATATATATATGTAATGAAATTCAATCTGGTGAAAAGGAAGACACTAACGGGTAACATGTTTTTTTCTTAAATTTAAGTCAGTAAGATATTGGGTGGAATGCATATAACGCAGTAGATGCTAATGCTTCACTAAAAAAAATCTACTTCGTAGCAATTGCTTTTACATACAAGTGTCTGCTTCATCTAAGAAGTACATACTACACTGTACGGTACAGCAGAAGTACCTACTACTCAACTGAAGCATTTACTGTCTTGCGGCGTGCGTGTCACGTCTCACAGCAAACGTGTTATTCAACTCTATATTTCCATTTTTACAATTACTTTATTAGAATCACCCAAGCTTCTCAAAAAGATTTCTATTTTTCGAGTGGGTGACAGGTGGAACCTTGTCACCAACTCGTTCATCACCGCAGGCGAACCTTCTCCTTTCTCCTTCACTTCTTACTGGAAAATCATCGGAGAAGGTTCGCCAACGGTAATCTCATAACACTTCTACTTATGTCGTTTTGCGATTTAATCATTGTTCTGACTATTATATAGCTATAACTTTTATTATAATATTTTAAAACGGCATAATCATTTAAGATTAAATACCCACATGTTCTAGTATGTTTAATTCTCTTATATTTTCTTATTTTGTAATAACAATCTGCCTCATAAAGGTTTGTTAAAACGAAACCGGTCGCAGAGAATTGTAATAAAATACATAAATTTGTAGTTTGAAGTACTATATTTTTATACATATTATTATATAACCTAAGTATGGACCTTCAAGCTTTTAATTTAATAATGAACCAAAATAAATAAACTAACAGGACATTATACTTACAAACAAAATTAGAAATTACATAGAAAAGAATCAGTTAACACATAAAAGCTCTGCTCCGATAAGCCATTGAAAAATGCCCCTAAAGCTATCGAGCTGAAATTAAAGCAAATGAGTACTACTGTCATACATACTGTTTGTATGTGTAACCTATCTAGTTCTTTAGCAACATTACTAAAAAAATACCACCATTCGACCGACTCATTATCTCTAATATCTGTTTCGCGTCGCGGCCAATTTAATCCCCTAGCTAATGTCCTAACTTCCGTACGCGTCACTCATCAGTGAGTGGACATTCAAATAAGAGATGCCCCGCTGTATCTATCCCACCCCATTCACAAAACGAATCATTAACCCCTCGTAATTCTACACAAATTAAATAGATAGATTTATATTTTAAATATTTGTAGTTTAACACTAATTCCGACCACTAAAGAGCATAAAATATTCATTCATAAACGTGCTAAATATCTAAATATCATGCCGTAACCTATCTAGTTCTTTAGCAACATTAGTAAAAAATTCTCACCATTCGATTCACTCATTATCTCTAATATCTGATTCGCGTCGTGTCCAGTTTAACTCCCTAGCTAATGCTCTAACCTCCGTACTCGACCGCCACTCATCAGTGAGTGGACATTTAAATAAAACATTCCCCGCTGTATCTACCCCACCACACTCACAAAGCGAATCATTAACCCTCCCAATTTTACATAAATATGATTTAAAATTACCGTGACCTGTTATTAATTCTACCGCCTGATACGATAAATTAACCCTTATTTCCCTAAAACGTGTAACGCTACCGATAAATTTCCTAGTCCACCTCCCATTTAAGGTATTACTTTACTTTACCACCTACTCTGCCAATCATTATCAAGTTTATCCCTAAACGCTTTTTACACTAGCCGAAATTAGCCCAAATCTAATAACCGAGCTACCTCCCCTAAATACCGCCTCTTTCGCTAATTGATCCGCCCTCTCATTAGCAGTTGTATATACGTGAGCCCTAGTCCAGGAAAGTTTTATTTCCCCTCACGCAAGATATCCCAAGTATCTAACAACAAATCAATCGGATTTTTTTAAATTCCCTAAAGTCTCTAATATAGATAAGCTATCCGTTATAATTCTCACGTCGCGTATAAATTCCCATTCGCGCCTAATATAAACTACTGCCTGATTTATTGCAACTAATTCTGCCTGAAAAATATTGCAATGATCCCTTAATTTAAACTTTTGATTATGTATTTCAATACCCCTACTATAAACAACAAAAGCCGCTCCTGTACCGCCCTCAACCTTCGACCCATGCGTAAAAATTTCTGAACGCTCTCGAAAATACGACACGAAATAACGCACGCCGCGTCTGACGAAATAGAAGATTACGCGTTCGCGGCCCTAACCGTTAACAATCTTCGCGCCCTAATTATTTTTTTAGTTTCTTTAATTTTACACGCATCTGTCCATATCGTCCCCGCGTACAACATTACCGTTTAAACCCCACGTAACCCTAGCCTATGCTCTAATTTTATTCCTCATTTCCCTACCTTTCGCTGTAATGTACTGAATATCTGCTTTAAAATTTAATTTATCATCTAAAATAACCCCAAGATATTTAATAAATTCTTTGCGATAAATTCTACTCTCCCCTAATTTAAATGTAGGTTTTCTTTGTCTTGGTTTGCCAAAAAATACCGCCTCTGATTTGTTCGCATTAAAATTTAATTTGTTATCTAAACTCCAATATAAAATATTTGCTAAAGCCTGATTAGCCCTATTTTTAACATCTTATATTGCCCTGGTTTAACTAATAACGTGGTATGGTCCGCGACTATCTTACAACCCTCTGGTAATATAATTTCAAAAGACTATCGTATAAAATATTCCAATACTCCGGTCTCTAACGCAAACCCTGTGGACAACCCTTAGTAATTTCCATTGTAATACTAATACCCGATTCCTCAACTAATTTTTGGCGATCAGGCATTATCAAAAGCACCTTTAATATCTAATAATATAATCGCATTGTACACTTTTTTCTAACCTGGCGGTTTTAACAAGATTTACAACCCTATCTATCGCACCTACAGCTGATTTACCCTTACTAAATCCATATTGCCCTACATTCATAGCATTAATTGTTAAATACAGAAAATTGACAATTATTATTGTCAATGTAGCGTAGTTGAATAATTTTGTTTGAAGGCTTATTTGTTTCTGTTATAAAAAATAAAACCTCTTTACGTTTATTTAATTGTCTCCTGCTATTTAGTGCTTTAGGTAAGCATTCTCATGAACAAGTGAAAAAAAGAAGAAAGCTTAAAAATGTGTCAAGCAGATAGACATATTTGAATGATAAGGACAGCGCTGTAGAAAGTGTAAGTAAAGCCGTTTAATTGAGCAAAATTATAATTCGTACAACTTCAACGTATTGCTCATTTAGTCGTCTTTACTTCCACCTTTACATGCATATGTCAAAAAAATTTCGAATGTTGTTAATAGGCCAAATTTCTCGCTCGTATTTTTTAGTTCGGCAGGCCTAACGCTAGATGGTTACTGACTAGCAAAATTTGTACTAACATTGTCATGTATGTCTGTATAACGTATTTATTATCTATGAGTATGTGTGGGATTCACCTTCCAATTTCCATTGATTTTTAGGTTATGACGTCACTACACAAAAAATTAAATGACCATCTAGATTCTTATCCTGTGAATATGTCATAAGCTTGCAACACAGAAATGGTGAAAACAATCGGTCGAAGATTTAATATTGTGCATTATGATTTTTTTCATTTCTATTGTTAGATTTTTTCCCACAGAAAAACTTTAAAGACAACACAATTCTTCAACGAGTGATTCAGTTGCAGTACTAGTAGTGCTCCACCAGAAGTAGTTACCTTTTGATAAAATAATAAAAAAAAGTAGGACGTTACAAGAAAGTAGGTATTAACAATATTTCTTGTTTTGGAAATCATAGAATAAAGGTTATGGAATCGCTGAACTGTTGCAGATTACCCTTAAGAGGATGATACAGGCGTAAATTTTAAAGCATTTTAGCGAATTTAAAATTTATGTTACCTTTATTTGTTTCTGATGTGATACTAACTTTGTGGTCGTAAAGAGTAGTTAGGATTTTTAAATTCGACTGTCTACATGTTGCAGATTACGGTCAAGCCGTTAAATCATTTAATTTCTGCTAGAAGTAAACTATTCAATTGACTTGGTGCAACAATTAAAGATGTTGACAGGTTAAAGTACATGGAATGTAATAGGGTTCTATTAAACCAAGAATTTGTAGTGTTTGTTGAATTTACGAACTTTTACGGCAGGAATGTAACGACTTCCAGAGTACCCGAATAATTGAACACATCTTACACAAGTGTAAATATAGGATAAAAGTAAATGAGAGATAATGTTTGGCCGGCAACTCATTAAAGAAGCATTCCAACAAAGCGATTCAGTATTTCTCTATTTAGGTGAGTACTATTTAATTAAAATAGGAATGATTGTGTAAACATTTGCTGAACTTGTATAAAAATATCGCCATTGAAAAATTTAGTATATTTTCCTTAAATTAAAAAAAGATACTCAAATATCTCATAAATACTTAGTAATTAATAGAAGAAAGTTCACTTAACTCCGTTCCTTTGCTAACTTTCAATCATCAATGTCAAAAGTTTTCTGCTTGGGCTTATTATTATTCGAGTGTGATGTCAAAATAGTAGTAGCACCATCGAGATGTATTCTATTTCTGGTTTTTTGTAGATGAAAATTTCTTTTTACCTGGCACATGGTTAATTTTTTTTTTTCGAAAAGTGTAGACATCAAGTTTTTGTAATGCTCTTTGAACGACTTTTAGTGGGAAATGCGAAAATGAAGAGGAAGAAATCATGGGGATGCTATTTCAAGCTTCTGCCGAGGCTTTGGGTGTGCCAAAAGCTGGGCAAAGTAAGAAACTACTGATGGAATTGAATTGAGATCGTTAAAAGCAATACAAGGAGAGAAACCTTGTAGTAAAATAGTAGGGTACTCTATCTTTTCAAATTGAAGTTTTAGAGTTATACGAAATAATAAATCGCTGCGGCTTCACCCACCTCATTTTTTCCTCAAGTATTATCCTCGACCGTATTTTGTGCTTGTAACTTATGATTACAACTCAATGCCAGACTATCCTCTCAACAATTTTTAGTAGAAACTTATTTTAGAAATTCCTTTTAATTCAAACTGTGGAAACCATATTATATGTACAAATTTGTAACAAAAGTTAATTATTCCATGATAAATTTGTTATTAAAATAAAGAGTTTTTTTTTATAATACAATTAGTTTATTTTTTACAATTATAATAGTTTCGTTTGAATACATGTTTTAACATCAACGGCAGATACTTATGTCCTACTATATCTAAACAGGCATTTATAGTGACAGTTTCACTACGATCAAATGGGTCAAATCGTAATTTTAAGTGTGTGATATGTGATACTACTGAACTACATAATTAACAAAACTGAAATTGTGGTTATACTGTGAGGACGCGTTTTTCAGAAAATCGCTCGGACACGTTGATTTTTATTTTTGGCTGCAAGTTTGTTTTTATAGTAAATTCATGTATACAGTGTGGCCCAAAAATAAGTTACGACGGACAACTAATTTTTTTAAATGAAATTACCTATTTCTTATTTCTTTATATACCTAAATTCAATTATTGAGCAATTTACGATTGATTTCTTTCAAAATTTCTGAGGACGCGTGAGTTAGAGCAAATTCATTTAAAATTCAGGGGTTTATTTTTGTAAATTTATTTAAAAAAAAACAGATCAAATCAAATTAAAAGTTCAAATTGTTGACCATTAACTTCCTGACAATAGGCAAGTCGATATTGAATTTCTTGTAACACTTCAGTTAAAGTTCGTGGGTGGATTTGTTATTTCTTACTAACTACCGATCGTATAATAGGCCTCTCCGGGTACTTATTATTAAATATTTCGCAAACTTTAGCTTGTGTTCGGATTTTCTCGCCATATCCTACCATCATCAAAATTTCTATTCGTTGCTTCTTAGTTAAACGTGCCATTCTTGCAAACTTTATAACTGCACTTGACAATTACTTACTTGAAGGGCAACTATACGTTGGCAAGTGACAAAGCAACTATCGAAAACACCAGAATTTAAAAAAACAAAATAAATACGCGATAGATATTTCGGGTGCCATGCTGTCTGTGGGCATTTGTAGCAACGGCCCGTCCTGCATCGTATCCGTAGTATAAGTTTGTTGGGATGCCACAGGTTGTTGGCTTTCAGTCTAGGGATCGCATTCATTGCCTCCGCTCTCACATAAAGCTCCAGCGGGGGCATGCCCACAATGGTCTCCAAGGAAGCGGTCCCTGTGCTGTTAATTGCACCAGTGATTCCCAGCAATGGCTGGACAGCGGTTAGCAGCTTCACTGCGGAGGACACTTCTGTCCTCCTCCACCAGACTACTGCCCCGTATGTTATCGCTGATATTACCACGGCAGTATATAGCCAATGGATCATCTTCGACTTTAGTCCCCATGTTTTACCAGCAACTCTCCTGCAACGCCAGAATAGTTGCGTAGCCCTGGTCATTGTTTTAACTAAGTGATTTTTCCAGCTCAGTTTCGCATCGAGGGTAAGACCCAGATACTTTACTTCCTTGGTTAATTGTAACTCCTACCGAAACAGTCTAACGCCGCCTAGGTCATTGAGTTTGAGGAAGTCATGAGGATGTTGGTAAAGGCAACCAACTTTGTTTTTTGTTGTTTAACTGAGAGTCCTTGTGAAAGGCACCATTCCTCCACCATTCGCAGTGCATTACGCATGATGCCCGTCACCACGCCCGGGAACTTCCCTTTAGCTACAATGACAATAATATCAGCGTACCTCTGCGTCCACATTCTTTTGTCGTTTAATGACCTGATCAGATCATCCACGACCAAGTTCCACAGCTTTGGTGACAGTACCCCTCCCCTTGAGGAAACCTCTAGTGGTTCTCATGGCGATACTTTTATCTAGCATCTGGACCACTCTGCCTCTTAGCATGCAGTCAATCCATTTGCTAGTCGTGTGGCCCATGTTCCGGTCCATTAAAGATCAGTTGATCAAGGGCGTTGATGTGTTATCAAAGGCGCCCTCTATGTCTAGAAACACTGCAAGGGCAACTTCCTTTTGATGTAGGCTCCTTTTGAGTCCTCCCACCAAACTATGTAGTAATAGATATATTTATATTTACGTCAATGCAACGACCAGAATCTCAAGTGGTTGCTTACAATTCTTGAATGGTGTGTTTTGCCGCTGATGATGGAATCCTTAGGTTTTGCACGTGATACATCAGCGAAGACAATGAAAACTCGAATATAATTGAAAAGCTTATTTTCATGTCTTCGTAGATTCTCAAATAAGGTACAAGATAAGTGCATTTTAATTTAGAGAATCCGCTTAATAATAAGTTTATTGGACGCTACTTATTTAGGTTAGTAAAGTTACCTTCCTTATAATGTGTGTTTTAAATATTGTGGAAAAAACCATGTTGCATTGAAATATTGATGTTATTCATTGTTCACAGCATATGAACGTGTTGGCTACATTTACTTTCTTGTCAACATCAATTATACAAACGATTACCTATCGCTTTCTTAAAAGAAACCATACGCCTGTTTTCACCATTGGGTACGCATGTTTCTCATGGTTATTTTGTGATAAGCAGCTCGATCCGCGTGACTATGGTCTATTATAGAATAATGTTAGAAACAAATACTTACCTCTACATTTGTATTTTTATGGATATTTCCGTTACAATATTATGTTAAAACATCTGGTGAACATTTAATAGCCTCGAAGATATTATTGTGTCAAAATGAAAGGACCACACTGTACGTGTATATGTGCACGTGGATGTAATTTATTACGTAGATACTTAAATACCATCGTATAGCGGTGTCTGGCTTGGAAAATGTATCGCGTATTTGTTCTGTAACGAGCTCCTTTGTTTTAACGACATCGATGTTGACATCTATCGGTAGGGGGCGCTAAAGCTATCGTTCGGCTTCGGTGCACGGACGATGTATTAACGTTGCGATCAAGGGATCGCAAAACGTGATTAGCAGGCAGATTAAAAAGCTTTCAGATTATTCTGTTTTGTTTTTGTTATATTGTTTTATGACGGACAGGTAGGTAAATGTTTTCCTCATCGGGTCATTGTTGGCACATCGCGCCTGACTATTAGAGTACGATAAGGAGGTAGAACGGCAATTAGGGTGAGGATTGGGGATGATTTATGTAGGTGTAAGGACTCTGTACTGAAAAAAAGTTGTGGTAAAATCTCAAACACTTTATTTCCACCAGTATGTAATTCTTATAGCGTTTATAATGTATTTTAATTTTGGAATTTCTCAAGAATAGCCCTGCCGCTCGGAGGATCGAAATGTTGTACTGGATGGGTGTAAAGTGACTCCATAATCACGATTGGGTGTTTATTTTTCGTCGCTGACCATATTTTTTATCCTTTTTTCTTTAAAAAAGATGCGATTTTCAGGTTATGTCACCACACAAAACACGTCGAAATCTTGAAAAAAACACCGCATTTATCCACCAATAACCGTTATAACCGAGTCCTAAAATATTTCAACTAACTTATTTTCTTGAAATAACACCTTTTCATGTAATATTTTTGTCAAAAAAGAATACGTTTCAATTCCCATCAACTGCCTTTTAGGCTAGGGTTTTTCTTTTTAGGTTGGTGATATGGTCGTCACAGAATAATAATAAACATGTAAATAAATATTACATGAAAAGGTGTTATTTCAAGAAAATAAGTTAGTTGAAATATTTTAGGACTCGGTTATAACAGTTATTGATTGATAAATGCGGTTTTTTTCAAGATTTCGACGTGTTTTGTGTGGTGACATAACCTGAAAATCGCATCTTTTTTAAACAAGAAAGTGTAAAAAATATGGTCAGTGACAAAAAATAAACACCCAATCGTGACTATGGAGTCACTTTACACCCATCCAGTCCAACATTTCGATCCTCCGAGCAGCAGGGCTATTCTTGATTTTACCCTTAATTTTCACTCCTTCTGTGTAGTAAAATTGCAGATAACGGAATAGTATTAGTGTATTATAATATTACACAGTATTTCACGTCGAGTTGGAATGCATCAGCAACATCTATATACAATGAAATCCGCTTAATTTGATCACGGGTGATATTATCAATCGGTTAGTATTATCATTTTGGCTAGGAACCGGCCGCTTTAATTAGTATACATTCAAAAACCACCAGATAATGTGATCAAAAAAGTTGCTTATTATCACTTTGCAGAAAATTTATAACACAATAATTCTTTCACCGAACAATTACTTATTCAATATTGTGATCCGGGTGTAATAAGAACATTCCAGGCATACTATCGTCACGAGATGCGTTCTAAAATTTTAGAAAATCTGGATGAAAATGAAGAGGATGGATTAACTAGCCAAAAAAAATTACCGCTTTGGAAGCTCCGCGCTTTTTAAATAAGTCGGGGGAGAAAGTTAGTGCAGAAATGATAAAAACACTATTATCTATAGGGACGGCACACAGTGGACCGGGCCAATGTAATCAGGCGGACATCCGAGCAAAATATAAATTCTGGATTTTTTCACATTTAGCGCCGATTTCATAATTTTGATTATATTTTCTATGTTATAGTAAAATCTTAGATCTCTATCACTGCTGTATTTCTTTGTAAAGCCCCTCAAAGTTGATCATGTTCGGCTGTCAAAATGAACTGTATTGAACTGGGGGCGGTTTGAACGCATTTTTTTAAACTTTTAAAACAAAAATCACGTAATTGTCTTAAAGTATTATATATTTATGTGTTTTCTCAACTTGTTGGTATACAATTTAGCAGTATTTAAAAAAAGTTTTAGCCTTTTATGATATTTCAAAGTCGAGATTCTTTATTTTCATAAGTTACAAGTTTAATGATTAAAATAGTAAAATGCTCGCATATGCCCGCACTTTTTATCACACAGTTAGAAACTAAAACAATTTGAGGTTGCCTTCATGTAAAAAAAACCTGCTACTTTTTGCTACTTTGAAAGTTATTTTACATTGTAGCTAAACTGCACGGTCATTTAAAATACTATTGTTCCTCATAATGACAGGTGTCATTATATATTATATCATATATATGTATGTCATTTTTGTATGTTTGCGATTTAACAATATCCACGGTTATTATTTAATATTCAAAAGAATTTCAAAAGATCAAAACCAGTGCAAATAAGTGTTCAGTTCTTCAGTTTTCAACATTCTTTTCCATTTTTCCAAAAAATCAACTAAGAGTGTTTGAAAATGGAAAACTTTAGTACGAATAATGACGAATAATTTTATTTTTGTAAAAATTCTTTTCGTTATGGTTCAATTATTTCATTTTACAATCTTTACATTTAAGAGGAAAATTGTCTTCATGGCGCAATATGTTTTCGACTGTTTCATAAAGTTGCTTGCAATGTGATATGTATTGGATTCATATCCATGCGGATTGATGTAAAAGTTAACCTGATTTCGTGTTGTTAGCTATTTTTCAATCAGGTTGATTATTATTTGGGTAGCTAGTTCGTAACCGTAGTGTTATCATAACAATTAATCAACATATCGTGATGTAGCGATTTTTTTATTATTTAAAATTTATAACACTTATATTCGTTTACGTTTCGACAACAACTACGCTTTTCAAAAAAAAAAAATCTTGTGGTTCAATTATTTCATTTTACAATTTTTACATTTATGTAGAAAAAATTTCTTGTTTTTCATGGCACAATATATTTTCGATCGTTTCATAAAGTTGCTTGCAATGTGGTACACATTGGATTCATACCTGGTACGGATTGATGTAAAGATGGTGTTGTTAATATTAATACTGTTCGCTATCAGTTCTCGTCCAAGACTGTTTAACTTGTGATTACTTTGAAGTATGTATGTCTTTATTCGTTGCCAATTATTTGTTTTACACCAATTACCTACTGCATGTGTAGTAGATACTGCTTCACCTTTTGGCAAAAATATTTAAAAGTGCTTATTATGTTGCAAACTACTACTATTTATTCTTAACGTTTTATTATCAAAAGGTGGTTATTCTGTTAACAGATTCTTTTGAAATATATTATGGCACCTCTAGAGAATATATTACAACATACCGAACATATTTTATAAATCTAGTATTATTGAAATTAGAGAATGTGAGTTACGCCGTCCGATGTCCGGGTCGGCCCATAAGAGCGGTCCACTGTGCGGCAGTTGCAGGCGATGAAAATATAGAAAGCGATGGTGCTAAACAAAATTTGAAACGAAATGACTTAACCCAGGAACAATATGACGATTGGCTAAATATTGACAGTGGACTGGAAGTATCACAACCCAATACTGAAGAAGAAATTTGCGCAACAATCATGGAACAAAATAACGAAGGAACAATAAAAAAGTGGTTCAAAATACAGATGAGGCTGATAACGATGAATAAGAAATGAAATGCCCAATTAACAAGAAAATCCGTAACGCATTAGACGCTTTACGTAAATGCGTGATTTTTAAAGGTAACCAAGAGGATTTTCAAACATTTTTCGAACTATGAAAATTTTATCAAGAGATTTCATACTTGTAACAAGCAATCAACTTTAGACTACATATTTTTTTCAATGAATGTAAATTAATGTAATGTGCAAATAATGTGTAATAACAGGTGTCTCATCCAAGATTGGGTCTGCAATTACAGTTCTATTTTTGATTTTAGGAAAAAGTTTCTTACACCAAAGTTTTGCAGAATTGAATGCTGCATAAACTACAAAAAGCTACTGTATGTCTATCTGTAATAACAACAGTGTTATTTACGTTTTTGTAAAAAAATGCCCAGCTGCAAGCTTTAAGTTAAGGCGGCTCAGTTTGTATAGGCATTTGTTTTAGATAATCATATTTTAAATATCATACATATACACTTAACTTGCTACAACAGTGAAATTAAAATCGATATAATACATGTGTCCACTAAAGTCCTGAACATTTGCTTAACTTTTTCCCAAGGTTACTTGATTTAAATAGCAGTCTATGCCTTTGATTATGCTAAACTAACCCTTGCGCAAAGCCCTTTAAATTCATACTAATCATTTGTGACAACTCGTGCAGGATTTTGTAGATAATTATTTTTAAATTAATCCAATTAATTTTCCATTGATTTTCAAGTCAGCTTAATATATAACTAAATGAAGCTGTAAATTAGTAAGCATACATCGGTATCGGATCATAAAATATAAAACTAATAATACGCTTTTTGAAAACAGAAAGAAATTTAATGTTATTCGTTTCTTTTTTTTTAGGGCTACCTAAAAGTCTCTTTAGGTAAATAAATAGAAAGAATAGAATGAGGGAGACATTTCCATCCATTTTGTAGAATTGTTGAAAAAACTACCCTAAAATTTACAAAGAAGGTAGAAATATGCTTAACAGAAAGAGGATATATTTATGAACATCTGCTACAAATTTTGATAATTAAAAAGGATTCCTACGTGTAAATACTTTTAATTAAGGATGTATTTTGTTGTGTTTCAATGTTCATTCGTTTTTTATCCTAAACAAAAGACAAATATTAAGTCTTATTTTAATGGTTTATGAATAAAATACATACCTACTATTTAAGTAATTAAGTAAATATATAAGAAAATAAATAAACAATTACTGGGATGTAAGAAGGACAAAGTGTTACAATTGTTTGTTGACAGTTTGGACGTTTAACAATTATGCTGGTGAAATAAATATTATTATTTCTGCTATTTATCAATAAATATCATTCTTTTGCAAAAAATATGTCGTTAGTTTTATATTTTATTATCTAATACACATATACACATATTTACTAATTCGAGGTTTTTTTTATTCAACTCAAAACTCTGCATGAGGTATCATAAATGTTTAGTATACATTAAAAGAGTTTTGTGCAAAGGTTGATTTAAAATAAGCAAAGATATAGGATGCTATTCAAAAAAATTCAGTTACATTGGGCTAAAGTAAAGCAAATGATCAAGATTATAGTGGGCAGCCGTATATAATTATATTGATTTTAGTTTCACTGTGTGTCAGGCTAAATATGTACACGTATGGTATTTAAAATATGAATACCTAACACAAATGCACATTGAAACTACGCCACCTTATCCGAAAGCTTGCAGCAGGGCCTTTTGTTACAAAAACGTAAATAACACCGTCATTATTTACAGATAGATATAAGGTAGCTCAAATAAAGCGTTATTATTTATCCTTTTAGAATTCAAAAATAAAATAATATATAGGACATTTCATTTAAAATAATGGAGTAAGTATACTTTTTCCTAGTTTTGGAACAGCCTGTATAGTCAAAAATATTTTTAGATTATACAGCATTGAATTCTATAAAAGTTTTCTATAGAAGACTTTTTTCTAAAATAGAAAAATTATGTACAAAATATTTTTTTTATGATCGTAATATTTCGCTAAAAGGAAATATGCTAATTTCGTTCCGGGTGAATTTGGGCAACGTTTGCAGGAAAGAGTCAAAAATATAATTTGGTAGAAATTCCGATATCGATATATTAAAGCAATTTCCCCTTGGGTATTTTACAAACAGACAAAACAAATATGGAGTGTAAAATATTATTTTGATCATCTCCCGCTTAGCAGTAGTGATTTTCTCGATTTTCAAAGATATTTCAATCCCAAAGAGAAGTAGATATAGAAGGAGTAGTGGTAGTTAATGTCAATAAAGGAATCTTACAACATAAATGATAAATTCGCCCAATTTCATTTATTGCATTAGATTATGTCGGATTTTCTTGTGCCGCCTATGGTCGAAGTGGAAGACGTTCCTGCACAGTTGTTTTTGATAAATCGTAACATTATTTACATAGCAGCAACGCGGCCTCTATGCAAAACGCCCTACAATTCGATGCCGCTTCCTCGATAAATGTATGAAGCTGAAATATATTCCTACTAGCACTACTTATAACCAAACTGACATTCAGTACTATTCGTAAAGCTGGATGATGCTCATCTTCCGGAACAAGGGGATCATTATCACGAAGTGATATTATTGAAAGGATCAAGAGGAATGTTAACTTGCGCTCCACTCACATCAAAAAAGAATCGTCAACAGGGTTGGTCACAGACAAAGGTTCAAAACCAAAACCCTTCCCTCTCTCCAACACTTAAGACTTATAAGCACGGTTAATTATAAGTATAGTTTATTAATTATTAAAGCATATTCATACATTTGTAGATGGTCACAAACAATGCATTGATCATTTTATAAGAGGATTACGCATTTTTCCCTACAAGATAATTGAACGGAAAATGCAAAATAGAAATAGGACGCCCGAAAATTGGAAGTTGAACCTCTCAGAAATTCCGCCCTCGATCAAGTCAAGACGCTGTCCCCTCAAGTTCGGTACAAATTAATTGATATTCGAGGAATTTTTCCCCCTTTTCTACGGTTGCACGATCGGTTCTTGCGGTCGCGAAGGACGTGTCACCCTACGAGTCTATCGTCGTTCGTTGCGGGGCCGCATTAAACCGGCATTCCTGGCGATCCTGGACGCCGAAGCGGCCGTGTTCAATAGCACGGTGCGCATTATGGGATTCCAGGACAGCAATATCGGCGAGGATGTGTCCCAGAATATCTTACGTCCTCTACCGCGCCAACTCGCCAGTTAAGGTGACCGTTGCGCTGTGAAGACGATCAAAGACGGTAAGAATTCTTTACGGTTGGGTGAAAAATAAGGATTGTCCTTTTAATTGCCACGACGTTGTTTGTAATAATTGGAGATTATAGAAGATAGATACACAGAAGGAGGAAGCTGCAAATCTTTTTGTTTGTTCTCGTTAGTAGATATTGTTTCGACGTGATAATCTTATAAAATAAGCGCCATATTTTTTTCCTCTCGGGTCAGTTACTTTAATGTAATGTGCTATCAAGGACACTGTGTTATTGTCTGGTCGGTGGCCGTCTATCCACGGGCCGATCAGAGCCTATCGTTCCTAGTTTTTGGCTTGCTGTATCATAAGGAGTTTACGAAAATGTGAATCTCAGATCAATTAGATTATTAGTAGATCACTGTACGGCCGATATGGTATATGTAGGTTCAGTACCGTAGAAGGATTCGTTTTCAAACGATGCGAACATTGATTTTGACAGTATCACATGCACTGTTGAAAATTTTAACACTTTTTTGACTAATTTAATAGTCAGGAGAGGTCCACACTGTTTTCGTGTTATTTTGTCGAGAACTATAGAAGTTTAAATTTGACGAACAAAGATAGTCAAGTATTGTCTATTGCTAAGGGGTTATTTTGTCCAACTAACACGTGGAATTATGATATACTTCTAGTCACATTTTATTTGATCTAGACTAGACAAATTTACTAGCTGTTTAACTAAATGAATGCGATCTATTGGATGATTTAACACCGTTTTCTAAACACAACGTCTTTTTAATATGCAACTCCTATTTCTTGAGACGTTTTCTCAATTATAAATATACAGAACCACTCACTCAAAAGTTTTGGTTTCAACTAAACGTGCCGATTTTGAAATGATTTTTTGAGAACCATTATAAAATTAAGTGAACTTATGCTATTTGAGTCAAATCTGAACTAATTACGTAAATAGATGTTCCCAATACATCTTTAAGACGTTAACATTTTTTATGCACACTGAAATTAACGTTTAATAACACAAGGTTATACTTTGCGAGTCAGTACACGTTTGGTGGTTTGTTTGGATATGTTAATACGCAGAAACAAAGCCGAAAACAGATACACGTGCAATGCACGTGGTGCGTACAATGCAATACCGTATTAGATTAGGTGGGGTTTCTATATTTCTATCCGAGGGATAAATGTTGATTGGTGACGCTTCTGGATGTCTAGAAAAATAGTAAATCCTCATATCTGAACAAAGAATTCACACGAAATTCTAGTAATTCCTGTTCTATTAAACACATGTAGTCAACTCGTCTGGCAAAGTTTGGAAAAATCAACACTAAAATATTTGACTAGTGCAAAATTAACGCCAGCACCGATAATATTTTCAACAGTGTATACTTTAAATGTTCGATGATGTTACGTGTTTGAAACGGCACTAATAAAGTGTGTATCTCCATATAATTTAATGATTGCTAACCTATACCGACTCCCACCACTGCAATGGAAGTAATGCTAAACCTGCCAGCGCTTACATATGTATTTACGGACAAGGAACTACCGGGTTCACAGTACATAGATTTATGCATAGTCGAGCACCGATAAGTAAATCGCACGGCACTTACTATCATAAGCTATTAGATGAACTAAAAGAGGCATCTCTTTTAGGGACTCTAGATAGAAAATATCAGGTTATATAATACCTGATAAAAAGGACTGGGAGACAGGCACTACAGTAAGAGCGGATTCGAGCTGGTATACAAGCAGCTTTTAAACGGATTACGGCATCGAAACTGCAAAGAAGCCTAAAAAGGCTCTTTCGGTAAGCGTCAGCAAAGACACAACGGTGTCATGCTAGGTAATAGAGTCGCTATCTTCTCTGACAGTCAGTCCGCATTTAAAGCGATTAGTTCGGTAAGTGTGGACTTTAAGCTGATTTAGGCCTCCGTAAGCGCTCTAAATGAGGTAGGCACCCAAAGAGAATTAATAGCTAGCTACTTGCGCGTAAGGAAAAATAATTACCAAATCGCAAATTAAAAAATCCATTAATGAGTGGATACAAAATGAGTCGAGTGAGTGACGGCAAAAGTTATCAGGACAGAGGCAGGGAAAACAGTTTCCAACAGAGGCCTGAATTTACTATCTACTAACAATAAGTAAAGATAGGAAAACTGTCAAAATGATAGTAAGTCTGCTGACTGATCGTTGTAGATTAAATAAGCATATCTACAGTATAGACATGGTATATAATGCTACTTGCAGATTCTGTCAAGATGGGCAAGAAACACCAGTTCATGTGCTGTGCCAATATGACGGCCTGACGAGGACAAGGTTTCTAATAATGAACTCCACAGTTAACAGTTACAGAAGCGGTTTTCAAGGATGATATAGCTTTAATTAAGAGGCAAAATTAGAGAGCGTCTTCTAGGAAAATGGGGAGCGCCATAAATCTGAAAAGGTCGCGATGATATTATAGCAATAATTAGCAATAATCGTGTGTCATCTAAAATTCATGATATAAGTAAGAATATGTCACCTTCCATTTGTTATTAACACCGATAAATATCGCCATATCGAAGTTCATGGTTTATTATAGGAATCACTGTATCAGAAAAGGCATGAAAAGGGTATAGCACCAAGTAGATACAAACTCAGATTCTCAGTTCTCTCCTTTTAGTGATTTGATGGTATTGTTAAATATTTTTTTATTTATAACGCAGATATAGTTAAACGGATATGCCTTTTCTTTACTATAATACTACATTTGTGTAGAGCGAGGAGACACATTATTCGTGTCAAAGTCACTAAACAAATAAATTAAACCATGTGGAAATGTCATTTAGTCATAGAATGAACCAATACTGCTAACAAAGACAAATATTCTGATATAATCTAGAAGTAGAGCCTGAACCTATGATATAATTTAAGACTGCGATTGTAGATTGCTTTGTGAAATTAATGACGTACCCTATGGAAGCGATATCAAACATTTTTCCTTCTGGGAATACCTTATACGTCGACAGATATCGAGTCTCAAGGGTTATTCTAAAATAATATACTGTAGACAACGATAAATTCATACTATATTTCCCAGATACTTCCTCGTAGTGCATTAACAGAATAGTTTTTTTTTAGTTTTACGCTTAAGCGAAGTAGAATCTATAAACATTACGATATATCTTCTTACATTATGGATTGCACGGCTCTATCTAAATCTAAACTAGTTCATATTTCGTTTGCTATGTGGTGTTGAACAATCTTTGTTTAACATTTGTCATTCATTTATTCGGATATCTACTAGGTTTCATTTATTTAGTTGTACATTAAGTAATGTATTTACGCTTATATTCTTAAACCAAAACTAAACTTACTTACTTATTACTTTAATTTATTAAATGACCTTTATTACATACTGATGCCATCGTCTATGGTATTTATCTATTATAGGTGACATTTATTGCGGTTGTTGAATCATGGCCACCTAGTACATACCAACACATGGACTTGTAATGATTATGCTGCGACAGTTTTTCCGAAATATCTCCTAAAGTATTAATTTCAGCTAAAAACGGTTTTTAACATTTATACGTATTTTTTGTCGGACAATCGATTGGCGCAGAGAAAGTTAGGGCTATTTTAATAAAATGAGTTATCACTAATAGAAGATTTTTCTTTTTGCCCCTTGTCTACCTGCAGTCTGTTTAAAATTTCTCAAATACTTTATTGGAAATAGATACCCCATTTGGTGGGTATTATTTACAATGAAAATTTAAAAAATACACTGTACCAACTGCAACCAACTTAAAAGTTCGTAAACCACTGCATAACACAAGATTATTTAAAAAAAGCAAATATCTTACAACATAAAGATTAAGGGCATGATATCTTAGATAAACTTGACCTAATATTCAGAGTAGAATATAAATTTGAAGTAAAAATGCTACCTTTCCATTTGAAATAACAAAGTTGACAACTACTTCCGGTATAAGGGAACACTACCGGAAGTCGAAAATATTTTAGCTGAACTGACCTACACCACAGATTACCTACACTACTACCTACTCTAAGAAATATTAAATCTCGCATTTATTTACTTCTCCATAAACTTTTAATGGAAGCTCGTCGTGACACACACTGTATATACTTAAGAAGATTGCTTTTCTCCATTTGTTAATAGTAATTGGTAATAAGAAATAGACGTATTTGAATAGCGTGCTAACAGAGTATACGTATGTGTATGTACGGCGTTAAATTTTTGGGAGGTTTGCAAAAGCATGCCTGTCAGCTTTGTTTCCTCGAGATTTTTGACTTTATATTCGTAAATTATCTATGAGGCAATTGATGTCATGTAAAAGCACAGAAACAGGCATACTTACGCGTTACATATCCTTTTTTATAACACTCGCAGCGCCGTTCTTTCACAGATTCATGTGATTCATGATAAATTACCTGATTCCATATTATATCCTCTTAACTTAAATGCATTCCGTCATCGATTGAAACTTGTATGGTTGAATTCATTAATTATAAATTTTGAGTCGTTTTCTAGTTGTAAATCTTGGTACTTTATATTTTTATGTATATATAGTGTTATAAGTATTTACATAAATATTATTAGTGCCGGAAAGTCAATGCAACAACATATGTTTATTGACAATCATAACATAATTTTTATAAAAAAGAAGAAAGGGATTTGAAAGGTCTGCCTTGTTCTTTTAATAGAAGAGCTTTTTAATTAGCTTATTTCTTTTTGACGTGTTACGTTATACTTTTTAAAGAATATATTTAATAGTGAATTTTAAATCTACAAGAGTGACTTCATAAATATTTTCATCTCAAAATTTAATTCTCATGTATGTAACACAATTCATATTTTCGAGTCGTTAAGCGTTAAAGCGACCCTGTGGAAGTGTTGTTGACGGTTCAGTTGATGTACCAAACTACCTTTAAAATATGATTTATTCTCAACTGTATTAGGTACTGATGAATGGATTATTAAAATTGTGCCGTTCTTTTTGAACAGTAATTTAATAAAAATAGATAATTTGTGGACTCGTGAGTTCGAATCTCGCTTTGGTTAATTACGACCGATTTTAGCCGGAATAGTGATTAGAATGGAGGTTTGGCTCTGCGAGGTCCCTGATGAGCAATAAATTGCTTAGGCTTTATCCACCCCAAATAAGTAAATAAAAACACTACATCGTTTAGTATAAGAGGTGATATCATTACCTAATAATGTTGTTCACACGCTCCATGATTGTAACCATATCTGCCGCTATTTCAGCCGTCAATTCACACACATGCGAAAGACACTAACATCAGATGTGGTCTGATTTTCTTCGGTTATCGTCCCCAATGTATTGAGTTCCTTCCTCACCCGAAAAATATATTAAATTGCCCGTAACGAATTGTCGTCTTGCTATTGTTTCAAAAACAAAAGCTTCCGTTAGGGCACCTGCAACGGACATGTAACTGTGTACTTAAAAAATTGCTGACTAAGTACCTCATGATAACGTCTCACAAGAAGCAGAAGTACTGACTATACACTGTTAGAACAAAAAAGAAGAAAGTCATTATTTGGGAGTACAGTCGATATAATAATAATAATAATAATAATTCCCTTCTTTGTACTCTGAGCTTTCGATTTATTTCGAATGAGATGACGTTTGGAATTTAAAATTGCTGACCTTGTGATAACATACAAGAAGCGACGGGGATAAGACTTAGGATCCTTGTACCGATAAAGCTAGTAAGACAACTATGTTCAGCTCCCACCCGCACCTCTACGCAGCTTCTATGACATGTCACTGGCTAAGCCTCAATATGTATTTGATTATTGCTCCTGTACCGGTGAAGTTTACCTATATACTCACATTCCCATCTAATCTTTTCTTTTGGCTTTTCTTTCCGGAATATTCGGAAGTGATAAGTATAGGTTTGAGACCATTTTTTATTTTCCATCTTTTACCGATTTTCTTTCCTCTTTCTCTTTGATTTCGAGTTTCGTCCTTATATTTTCCCTTATACGCTGAATACATATCACCAAATTTAATGCAGTTCTCGTGTACTCACAGCTTGTAAGCCTGGCGTTGCAGCCAATCTTCAACAAGCAACGTTTTATAGCAATTTTCGCTTGATATCTGAGAACAAGCAAAGCTGGTTCTTTCTCACTATCACGATTAGCGGAAATTAAACAGTGTTGGATCTGCTTTAAATTAAATGGACAGAGTGGCAGTTTTTGGGTTGCTCACAAACCACCTACTTGCAATTACAATCTCTTTATTAAGGAATTGCAAACTAACTTATCTATACTCGTTCTTGAAAGTGATGTAAAGAATTATGACAGTCTAGCATCCATTCCTCTCTCAAGTGTGTTGATGGCTTTTCATTTAGTTCAAGCTGTTGATACGACGCGTATCACGCCCTCAACTTCGACACTTAGGTATTGATCTCGTTCTTTTATCGGATAGAGGATGACTTTTACAATCTACGTTAAACCTGTTCCTGATATTTCAGATCACATGATCTGATGATTTGTTCTCTCAATTTCTTCGGATGTAATCAGCTGTTAAGGGAAAGTATGACATATTTTTTTTTCGTTTTCAGATCAAAATATAGAAAATGGTCTCATAGGCCCAGTTACCATTTTTCTGCAATCTCTTTCATAAGTTATAAATAATAAGGCTATTACTATTTATAAGTTGTCATGTTTTCATATTTTACAGCAGTCATAATCAATTGTAAACATTTTTCAGATATCGCAAACAGCTACCGCTTTCCTAATATACTTATTTAGCATTTAAAAAATAAATAAAATTACTTATATAGTAAGATATTAATGTGACCAGTAATAACATATGCTACAGAACCGATGGCATTTTCATTGAATGCAAAGGATAAAGAAACATTAACGATTTTGGAAAGAAACATAACAATAGTAATAATGGGAGAAAAATTAACGAAATAGAAAATAGGCCAGTAATTAATTACCAAAGACATAGATGAGATATTAGAGAAAAGATGAAGAGCAATGGGTGATTAAAAGTAATGATGAGATTAGAAGATAGTAGTAAGGAAAATTGAAGAATGGATTCCAGGATATAGGTACCAAACCAACAGCAAGTGGAAGGTAATAATTTATGAAATTGAAAGATGAATAGCGAAAGAACAAAATAATAAACAGAAAAGAATGGAAAAAAATTGTATGCTAAAAACATAGTAAGAAAGATCTCCCGTACAATACAATAAACGATAAAATGAGTTCTAAGCAAGAAAACGTATTATATAAATTTCTAAATATCAAATACTTTGAAGTTAGAGAACAGCAAAGATATTTCCTACTGCAGTAAAACCTAAAAATCTTACAAGAATATCAAAATGATATCACGAACGCCATTACAGCAAAACTAAGTAAAAAAATGAATACATTAGAAATTAAATAAGAAGCCTTTTTTTAATTTTTCTTTTCTTTGCGTAAATATTTATACTCTCGATTGTTTCTGCGCATTGTTGAAATTGCACTAGTAGTATAGAGGTGTCACCTACTAAGTTATGAATTTTTCTTATGGTGGCCATTTCTTTTGAACGGCATCTACTTACTTAACTTACCGTAATAAATACAAATGATTCTCATCTGTTAAAATAATAACGACAGAATGACCTTTTTTTTAAAATTTATTTCAACAACTTGCGCGTACATTTTGTAAAATGTGCAATTTACTGTAAACATTCTTCCTCATTGCCATAGCAGTGCCACTCGCAATGAAGTTTTGATCTAAAATTATTCTTATTTCCCTGGCAGCCGCCGTAAATGAATTTGACACATTGTTTGATGCGACAATCATAGTAGTATACTTCATAATCTGCTATACAAGGACCGGTCTCAGGGTACACATTACAATTTGCAACTGTAACAAAAAAATACCTGCTATTAATATTTGATACTTACCTGCGTTGTGATGTGTTAATAGGTAAGTTAAGATCGCGCTACACTTTATTTATGAAAACTAAATTATTACAAATCATCCCAACCCCGTGCTCCACCTAAAAAAGGTACTACACGAGGCTACCTATTCTAAGTACCATATGGGTTCCATAACAATTGAAATGATCCTACTCTAACTAAATAATTTCCCTATGATTCTTAATAATATAATACAGTAGCCTCGCGACCATATGAATACTACTTTTGAGAAATAATAAAATATGTGAAATGTGATTAGTTCACATAATCGCGAGTCTACTGTAAATCTGTCAGCTATCAGTTATTATTAAATGCGCCCATGGAACGACTTTCGTTATCTCCCAGCATTCGCCAAGGACACTGATATATATAATATACTTATATAAAATCAATGGCCACGGAGTAAGGGAAAACCATGGCAAAAACCTTACTCTGGGAGGATCTGGGAAGAAGTTCCAGACCTTATTACTGATAACCGCAAATTATTATTATCCTTCTGAGTGCCGAAGAAGCAGCCTCCGCGTCTCCACAAATTCCGACAGCCCTGCCGTTCTCGTGTAGCTGCTCCCTTTTTCACACATTCAGAAGTTGAAACAGGAAAGATGATGACCTAAAAAACAAACAAAACAACAGCAGTGCCTATTCTAATACTTAATAATAACTTAATCCTAATTATTCTAACCAAGAGTAATTAAATAAAGATTTATATTTTAAATATTTGTAGTTTAACGCCAATTCCGACCACTAAAGAGCATAAAATATTCATTTATAAACCTGCTACCCTACTAACTATCTAAATATTATGCCGTAGCCTATCTAGTTCTTTAGCAACTTTACTAAAAAAATTCCCACCATCCGATCGACTCATTATCTTTAATATCTGTTTCGCGTCGCGGCCAATTCGATCCCCCAGCTAATGCCCTAACCTCCGTACGCGACCGCCACTCATCAGTGAGTGGACATTCAAATAGGACATGCCCCGCTGTATCTACCCCACCACACTCACAAAGCGAATCGTTAACCCTATCAATTCTACATAAAATGAATGCCTGATACGATAAATTAACCCTCATTTCCCTAAAACGTGTAACGCTACCGATAAAAGGTCGCGCTACAGGATAAGAAATACAAAAGGCTGCGAATTTTTATTTTTAATTCATTCCGAAAGTAAGTAGTTTGGATAAAAGTTTATACAAACTGCAAACGCCTGTAAACTAGCCCATTTTTGCATGGCATTTTTTCCAATAAGGAGCTTAGTCGAGTTGCAAATCCTCAGTTATGTATGTAACCGCAGGAAGTGGATAGTTTTTTTTTAAAGGTTATCGTAACGTTTTAAGATGGCAGTCCCTAATAATAGCTGTACCCTTATCTATTAACCACAATGCCTGCGCAACAACGTGCCAACTCGGTTACACCGCATTCAATTCCACAATAAGTCGACCACGCTAAAAAACTTTGGTTTTTGTTGTAGAGTATAACATCAATGTAATTAAATTTACATCGAGGAATGGAGGTGAATGTTCGAGTTAAAAGTGAATGATTTACTGGACGCGTCTTCACTCTTATCCAAGATTAGTTGCTGGGCTCTAAATCCTTTGGTTGTCTAGTTGGTGGATTACATTTACTCCGCCGTACGAATAATGTTTCTGTGGAGTCATCCGAAAAGTATGATGCCGCCCTACAGTCTTGAGCGTAGGACCGATCTTGTTTAATATGGGAGTAAGCCAGGAAAGTTGTCTGATGAGCCGAGTCACTTCCATGAATATAAACTATGTGTCAAAAAAAAAACACTTTGAAGTAGCGGAGTCGCAAAGCTGAAATTTTGGCAAGTTTCAAGTAGTAAATCATAATTACTAGTTTTCAGTAGTAAATCATGATAATTGGAAAAATACAACAATCAGCAAAAATTTATCAATAAAATGTCACATTCCCAGGATTGTTTATGCACTGCCTAACTCTGCGAGGTATGCTCTGGATGGGATGATCAATGGCATCTTGTGGAATCCCATCTCAGAGTTGCTGTACGTGACGACGAAGTTTCTGGAAGGTATTTGCTGCTTGTGGTAAACGCCTTATATAGCAACCTGTCATATTCCACACATACTCGATAGGGTTTAAATCAGGAGAGCGAACAGGCAAGAGGAGAATTTGTACTTTTTCTTCGTGTATAAAATCAGATGATTATCAGCGACTTTTTACATGCAGTTGGTTGTTTTGTTAAGATTTCAGTTTTGTGACTGACCTCCTTCGAGGTGTTGTAATTTTTTTGACACAACGTTTTAAATCTTATAGTTCATTTTACATATAGTTACAATGTAGGGGACGGTGGGGCAAGATGGGGCCACGAGGCATGATGGGGACATCGTCTTGTCTACAAAACGACAGTAAGCATCTGTCAAATAATAGCGGACCTAATATTCACAAGTGCTGTTTTATGTTTGTTGTAATGTAGAAAACTTTACTAGTCGTAATAACAAAGTTATTGCTGTTTGTGCGTGAACTTTGCAATTTCCAGAGTTTCGTTATTGTTTTGATGGTGAGTTCAACGGCCGGTATCGGAAGTATAAGTAAATTATTTACAACTACACTTTTTTGTGCTTATTAATTGACATGTATTGCATGTATTTTCTACAGTGTGTTATTTGTTTATTTCAAATATTTAATATGTTATCATAACATAATCAGAAAATGTGCCAAAGAGGCAAGATGAGGCTACTGGTATGGGGCAACATGGGGACATCATTATCTTACTCTTCAGTCTGGTCCGTTATGCCTGGATATAGTTGGATATTTAAATATAGAATTAAATCGCTTCATTACTTGCAACAGAATTGCCGTGGATACAGAAGAGAAGAGAATGAGTGTGAGGTATCATAAACAATTCTAGAAAGAAAAATGGAAGAAGTGCGTCAGCTTGCTAGACCCCTCCAACCTAGAAAATCATTAAGCTAAAAACACTTTTTTCCCTAAAACACGAGACACAGCTAGTTACATATTTGAAAAAAAAAATGAATTGGGTCTTTCAGGATTAACAATTCAAGATTCCAATAACCTTGCTTATCGATGGTCTGAAAAATTTGGGAAAGTTCATTGTTGAGCAAATGCAAAAATTGCAGGAAAAGATTGGCTGATAGGATTTGTGAGATGTGATCCGTTTTTGTTTTGCTTGGCAAAGCTTTGGATAAGCATAAATTTACCGCAGACAAAATTTGGAATTGTGCTGAGACCGGTGTATCAATTGCACCAAAAACAAAGCACCTTAACTTCGGCAGAATAGGGAGCTACTGTTACCATTGAAGTCTGTTTTAGTGTAGCAGAAGCCTATTTACCCTCCAATGCGTGTATTTCCACGAGCTAGAATGAACCTATAGCTTATGAATAATTGTTCTCCGAGAACAGGGGCTGAAGTTCATTGAAGCGGTTGGATGCAAACAAACATCTATTTCTGATTTGAGAAATTCGTAGATCTAGTAGGAGCCTCTAGGGAATCGCCGGTTTTATTGCTGCTGGACGGACACGTATACTAGAAATATAAAATTAATCTATTTTGCTAAAGGGCATGGGGTTGTGTTTCCAGGCTCTTAATGATAGCTTCAGTTCAGTTATTGATGGAGTCTCCATTATGCTTTCTCGAAGACATAACGCCTGTTTCTCATGTTAGGAATAAAGTACAAGTTCAATCAAAGCGTAACAAGGGAAAGACAACAATCCTTACAAGCACTACGTATAAAAATCTGCTACAAGAAAATAGAAATCTGGAGAATCCCTAAGGCAACCAGAAGTGCTGAAGGAGAGTTAAAGGAAAAAAAAATGACAAAGAAGAAAACAGAAGAGACCAAGAAGCTGAATTTTGTAAGGAAAGCAAAGAGATAGATTTTTAGAAAACGCTAAGGAAATAATCAAGTTCTTCTGTTGAGGATGATGACGCTCTATGTTAGTGTTGTAAGGGGAAGTATGGATACAATACCATGGATGGCGAGGTTGGGTACATGGAGGGTGTGCGAATAACGTGGATGAGTTCGTCTTCTATTGTCTCAATTGTGAAGATTAAGTTTAATATTCTTATCGTTATATTTGTTTTTATTTTAAGTAGTTCCGTTTTAAAGAGTTTAAAATTTGTTTCTGCATGTTTTTAAGAATAATTTTTTTTTACCTATTACCTAGGTTTATGTTATAACCCATTCTTAACTCACCTGGAACGCCATCTTGCCCCAAATGTGTACTTACACATTTCATTTCAGAATTTTCTCACAACATCAAGAGTACCCATCGAAAAATTGTAAATTCATCTATCAGCAGATAAACGTTTAAAGATTACAACAAGCCTACTTAGAACCTTATATATCAATTTGCAATCCTGATGCAGTGTTCTAAAGCTTCGTGTTCCCATCTTGCCCCACCTTCCCTACAATTGCGAAATTGTAATTACATAGTCAACAAAGCAAATGGTTGGGAGATACAAAACATGATAATAATCGAAGTGACGTACATCTTCCTAGTGAAAAACAGTAAATATACAAATTACATTATAAAAATTTGTAATAATAAACAAGAACATGGTCTAATTTCGAAGTGCTTGAACAGAAGCGCATGGTTTCTGTAACACGCATGAAGGATGAGCAAATGTTGCGCTCGTTTCGCCTACTGCGGGAACGACAAAAAGTTCCCACAGTAAAACACGATGGTGACTCAACTATGGTTTGGGGTTGTTTTAGCAGTGTGGGGACCGGAGATGTCGTAAAAATTGATGACATTATGCACAAAGGAAGTTATAGACGCATATTGGAATAAAATGCTGTAACGTCAGGATTGTGGTTGATTGGGGAGAACTTCGTGTTTGCGCATAACGTAAAACGTAACGACCCCACACACACACACACGGCATGGATCTGCAAAGATTATCTCGCATCTCAAGTAGAAGATAATGTTTTGAAAATCATGACCTGCCCTGCGTAGAGTCCGGATTTGAACCCCATCGAATTACTGTGGGATGAACTGGAGAGGCGAGTAAGGAAAGTTCGCTCAACTTCGAAAGAGCACCTGTGGCGATATCTCCAAGCACTATGAAACAATATTTCCTAGGAAACTCTGACAAAATTAAAAGCGCCTGCTACGAGTTATTTGGGCCGTAATGAAAGCTAAAGGAGGATTCTTCGACAAGAAGAAAGTATAATATTTTAATGAGAATGTTTTAGCAGTAATTTACCAGTTGTCCTGACTTAATGACCAGTGGTGTATACAAGACGAACTCTTTTAGCCGATAACGTATAATTACAATTAAGAATACACTGATTATTTATTATATTATTGTCTAATTGTAAGTTAAGTTTAATGTAAACATGTATTTAACTTAAAAATGTAAGTACATATGTACGCATATGAATATATTTTAAAATCGAACATAAAATGTTTCTATAATAGACGTTTAGTGTAATAATCTTTGTGAATACGTTCCTATAAAGTACCCGTGCTCGTAGGAGTGGGTAAACATTTGTTTTTTGAAGTTCGAGTGCTAGCGAATAAATCAAATCGTTATATCTGTGGACAGACATATATACGTATACTGTCGGACTAGGCTAATCCGTGATGGGGGAAACTAAGCAGAGGTACCATCGCCAATGCATGCTTCCTATACGTACAACGAATGTACGAGGCTGGCTAATACAGGCCTACATCGGCGATACAATTATTTAACAACTGTTTACGCGTAAAGCAGAGATAGCGGGCATCCCGAAAAATCTATGTCCAACACTGTATGTATAGGTGCCTGACTACTTATAAACGACTATATTTATTGAGAATATTTTAAAAGAGTAATGACAATGGGATAAGGCTGATAAAGGCTCTGCTCCGATAAGCCATTGAAAAGTGCTCTTAAAACTATCGGGCTGAAATTAAAGGAAATGAGTGCTACTGTCACACATACCGTAAATACAAAAAATTAGCTCAAACGATGCCACCTCATTTCAGATATTAGCATAAGGGTGGAAAAATTCAATATTTTTTTCTCAGGAATTACTTAAGCTATCACGTTTAAAAACAATATGTAAGTAAACACTGATTGTAAGCATTCTATAAAAAATCAAGAACTAATTCGATTTACTCTGTTCACAGTTATCACTATTTTCCATTTTTGAGGGGTGGATTTTTAAAGTTTGGTTTAAGGTGCCAACTTGGCTTTTTATATGGTTTTTTCTTTTTTTCGTGAGGGTAGCGGCTGGTTTCTATATGATGAATTAAATTTTTTAAACAATTAAACTCTTCATTTTTACGTTTCGACAAACTTTATTTACTGTTGTCTTCTTCAGAAAAATGTATATTATAATTTAACTTTTTATTTTTATTTTTAGGGACATTCACAACAACATTTTAAAAACTTATTTAAAAATTACATTTTTTTTAAATTACTGGAAACGTAGTCAATTTACAAAGTACTGTGAACTAAACACTTTAAATGTAATCTTCGGCAGTTTGAATTTAAAATGTTTAGTTCACAGTACTTTGTAAATTGACTACGTTTCCAGTAATTTAAAAAAAATGTAATTTTTAAATAAGTTTTTAAAATGTTGTAGTGAATGTCCCTATATATTAAAAAAAAAAGTTAAAGAAAAAGAAGAAGACAACAGTAAATAAAGTTTGTCGAAACGTAAAAATGAAGAGTTTAATTGTTTAAAAAATTTAATTCATCATATAGAAACCAGCCGCTACCCTCACGAAAAAGAAGGAAAAATCATATAAATAGCATTAACGGCTACGAACAAATCACCATCAAAAACTTGGCTTTTTGTTATATTAGACTGTATACATTTAGGTTTACTATATATTTTTTTCAGTTTTTTTCTGTGTGGTAGAACATGTAAATAAAAAATAAAACCTCTTTGAATGCTTTTAGTATGAGCAACTTGTTATTGGTTATTTTAGGGTTAAAATAATTATTCATTGATTAATTTCAGGATTATTTATATAAATGTTTCAGCCCTAGCAGTTATAAAAGCATCGAAATATGCAGAAGCATATTGTAACAATAAAATAATATTTAATTCCGTACACGCAGTTCAAAGTTGTTATTATTTTCTCTTTTTGAGGGGTGATTTTTTTTTAGTTGGATTTAGGGTGCCAATTTAACTTTTTATTATATCTGAGTGTATAATTATATTTGGGGTTATTATGTATTTCGTCAAGTTCTTTCAATAAAGTAATGCAAATAAAAAATAAAACTTCTTTGAGTGATCTTAGCAGCAGCATTGGGTTATTGATTATTTTAGGGTTAAAATAATTATTCTTCAATCGGATTGAGGATTATTATGTATGTACATTTTAACCCTAGTAACTATAAGCACATCAACATATAAAAAAAGAATATTGTAACAATAAAACAATATTTGATTCCGTACAGGCTGTTCGAAGTTATGAGTATTTTCACCTTTTGGGGATTGTTTTTTTGAGTTGGATTTAATAATTCAATTTGATTTCTTGTCACCTATAAATCTATGCGTTCTGGTACAATATATATATTTTTATATGATATAATATTTTAATATAAATCAATCAAATCCTGTTAGATATTTATTGTTCTAGTAACAACATAATTCTATCCACATTTGTTAATGCAACAAACTATGTATTTATAGTTGTTATAATTTTCCTAATGTTGAACAAAACCGCTTGTTACTTTTGTTCTAACAGCCAAATAAATATATACATGTATTAACATATTTCTTTAATCAATGCCCTGAGATGGGCATAGTTTGTTTTAATATGACAATTATTTGATTGCCACAGTTTGGAGACTGTGGTATAATGTAATTTCCTTTGGAGAATCAACAGCAATGCTGTAGAAAGTAAGTTAATATATGTTCTTACATAAATGTATTAATGGCGGTGGTTTGCTAATAAAAATATCTGGAAGAAAGAAACTGAAACAAATAAATAAACGACGAAGATGATAGAAATACTTATTTGAAGTTATTCATTCTTCCCAAACGAATCAGTCAAGGTTGCAAATCAAGAGCATACTTCTCAGTTCATATGACATCACTTGTGAAGAATTTATTTGGAAAAAAGTATACAGTGAACGCAGATGCACTCCTGTACAGCTAAAAGTTTAGTTAGAACCTTAAATTCAAAAAACCACCCCCAACAGGAATTTTGACCTTCGTGTACGGGCCTAAATATTATTTTATATTGATTATAAATACATAAATGTTAATAATAAATGTAACAACAGATAATATATTATATAAAAATATATTATTTTATAAATTATTTTTTTTATAACTCAGTGCTTTCATGACTACTAGGGCTGAAATGTACAACATATAAATGATCCTGAAACAGATCGATGACTTTTCTCTTCTATCTTTATCTTTTTATTTGTGTGTTGTACCGAACAGAAAGAACTTAAAGAAATATATAATGAACCCAAATACATATATTACTATATAACAAAAAATCAGGTTGACACATTAAACTCAACTCAAAAAAAAACCACCCCTCAAAATGGAAGATTAACATTAACTTTCAACTGCGTGTATGGAAATAAATATTATTTTGTTGTTATAATTTTCTTTTTTATATTTCGATGCTTTTATAACTACGAGGGCTGAAACATACATACAAATGAAATTGATGGGTGAACAATTATTTTAAGCCTAAAATAAACAATAACAAATTGCTCTTACTAAAATCATTCAGAGATTTTATTTTTTATTTACATGTTCTACCACACAGAAAAAAACTGAAAAAATATATAATAAATGTATACAGTCTAATATAACAAAAAATCAACCAAAACCAAGTTAGCACTTTGAACCAAACTCAAAAAAACTATCCCTAAGAAGGCGAAAATAATGATAACTTTGAACTGAGCGAACGGAATTAGTCCTTGATTTTTTATAGAATGCCCATAATCAGTGTTTACTCATATAATGTTCTTGAACGCGTTAGCTTAAGTAATTCCTGAGAAAAAAATATTGAATTTTTCCACCCTTATGCCAATATCTCAAATGGGGTGGCATCGATTAAGCTAATTTTTGGTATTTACAGTATGTGTGACAGTAGCACTTCTTTAATTTCAGCCCGATAGCTTTAGGGACACTTTTCAATGGCTTATCGGAGCAGAGCCTTTCGCAATAGAGCAAGGAATGAAAATTATCAGCACATAGTTTAAAAGAGAAGACATTCATAAAGAGACATGGCGGATACCAGAGAGCGTAGAAATTAAACAAATAGACCATATTCTAATAGATGACAAATATACTCACCTGGTAATAAACTTAGGGACGTATCGAGGGACTGACGCATATTCCGACCATTGGGTCGGGCCAGTGGGAGCGAAACTAAAAGAACTTAAATTAGAAAAGAAAAGATTTAAAAAACAGAAGCACAGGAAAAATACAACATAGAAGATCTATTAAAGCTGGATATAGCGAGGAAGTATAGACAACATTTATATAAGAACTACGAGGAGAATGGAAGTCATACGAAAAGTGACATCGACAGTATATGGGGAAAAAAGGAAAAAAATGTTATATTAGCAACAAAGAATAACTTATCAGTGCGTAAATGGAAAAGAGGAAATGAGTTGATAGACTAAGAATGCAAGGGCGCGATAAAAAAGAGGAAAGAGCAAAAGAACAAAAGCACCTGCAAACAGGAAGGAAAGAAGATATGGAAAAATATATGGAATAAACAAAAAAAGAAAGCGAAGAAGATATGCAGGACGCGTAAAAGACAGTTTAAGGATAACCAGATTGAAATTAGAGGACGGATACAGGAGCAAGGATTTGACGAACTTCTACAAGGATATAAAAGAAATAAAAAACCGATATCAGGCAAAACCCATATATTACAAAGACAAGGATGGAAATTTACTAGAAGAGGAAGTATTGAATATGGGCGAAGAAGATCAGGCATGGAACCAATTGATAGAAGATAAGTACAAAACAGACGATACGCCAGAACCTACAAAAGAAGAAATAGTCACAATCATAAAGTCTTTGAAAAACAAGTACCTAGGCCTGAATGGAATGACAAATGAAAATCTTAAATACGGAGGAGAAATATTGAGACAGAAGGTGTATGAACTGATAAAAGAGATATGGAAACATGAAGTGACGCCGCGGGAGTGGAATAAAGCTATAATAGTCCCAATACACAAGAAAGAGGATAAGATAGAGTGCACAAATTACAGAGGAATTGCACTGCCAGACAATACGTATAAAGTGCTGGCTACTTGGTTGAAGACCAGATTAGAAGAACAGGTGGGGAAATGGCTGGGAGAGTATCAATGTGGCTTTAGGAAGAACCGATCAACAATAGACCAAATATTTATGTTGAAGCAAATATTAGCATCTTGCTATGAGTATGAAGTACCTGTGCACATACTTTTTATCGATTTTAAGAGAGCCTACGATTCAGTAAGAAGACGGGAGCTGTGAAAAGCCTTGGAGGAGCTAAAAGTCTCGGAAAAGATATTACGCCTTATTAGATTGACCCTACAGCATGTGAAAAGCCTTGGAGGAGCTAAAAGTCTCGGAAAAGATATTACGCCTTATTAGATTGACCCTACAGCAATCAATAAACGTAGTGAAGGTAAATGGAAGGACATCGGAAGAGTTTGAAATAAGAAATGGACTGAGTCAAGGTGATCACTTATCCACCCTACTATTTAATGTGATAATGGAGGTGGTGATGACGGAGAGTGGACTTAATAGGGAAGGGACGATACTAACAAAAAGTCACCAGTGTCTGGCATACGCCGACGATGTAGTACTAATGGCGCGAAGCAAACAGTTAGAACAAGTAACGACCCAGTTTCTGGTACCAGCAGTAAAAAAGGGACTAGAGATAAATCAACAGAAGAGTAACTATATGCAGCTAAGAGTGAATAATAAAAAGAAAGACGGAGGAAAATTCAGTATTAATATCGAAGGAGGAGAGAGGATGGAGTTTGAGGAAGTGGATAGTTTTATGTACTTGGGGGAGACAATAGATGACAGAGGCAACGAAGAGTGTGAAATTAATCAAAGAATAGCTAAAAGCAATAGGTGCGCGGGGCCTGCATAATATACTAACGTCGAAACAAATCTCTAGGGAAACAAAAAATATATAAGACCATTTTAAGACCGACGCTGCTATATGGCTGCCAAACGTCGGTTATGAATAAAAAAATGCAAAACAATATCGAAGCGTGGGAAAGGAAAATATTACGTAGAATCTACGGAGGAAAGCGGAGGAGAGGCGCAAACGAGGCAATATACAGGTTGTTTGACGAACCTATAATTAGTGAGGTAGTTAAGGCAAAGAGATTGAAGTGGGCAGGATATCTAGAGAGAATGGGCGAGGAGGAGCGGTAAAAATGGTAGCATGGGAGGAACTAGCGGGGAATAAGAGAAGGGGAAGACCCAGAAAGAAGTGGAGAGAGGTGAGAATTGAGGACCTGAAGGAAAACAAATACTAGACTAGAGGGAAAAAGCAAAGGACAGAAGAATCTGGAAAGAAATAATAAAGCTATGGCCTAAACGCCTGGCGAAGCTAACATATATACAGAGTGTCCCACCGAACTGGGACATTAAACTTTTTCAACTTCTAGTAGAAATTTGATTTTGAAACTTGCAGACTAGTCATGGCCTACTGTAATCTATTTAAGGAAAATATTTTCAACTTTATAGCACTTTCGGTATACAGGGTGTTGATATCAACTTTCTTATTTTAATAGAGTGGTATATTTTTTATCGATCTAATGAATTTGGCGAGTGATTTGTAACTAGTTTATATGAAGGTTCCCTATCCCTAAACTCGACCGTTTTTGAGATATTTTCATTTTCGTTGATTTTTTTGACATTTGCACTCCTTCAAATAAAATCAAATATCTCATGAGATAGCAGATATTTAGTGGTTGTACTAAAGTCGATGTAAATAAAATGACGTAGCTATAAGGTGTTATAGCAATAATCACTGAATCAGATAGAGGGTGTTCAAAAACGCGCCTCCAATATGGATACCTCTAAGCTAACAAAACTTTTTTCTTTCAAATGGAACATTGTATTTTTAACTACGCATTGAATGCAGCGCAAAATTCTACATCGGTTGATATTAGGGTTTGGTATACCTATTCTTAATAGTTTTTGAAGTATTAGCATTTCTTGCAAAAAATGCAAAAAATATGCCTAAATTTCAAGTTTCAACCAAATAAAATGAGTTTTTCCCTACAAAACACTCTGTACATTATTTGCCTAACTTATCTAAATATTTATGTTTCAGATATCTAACGTTCACTAGTTTCTTACTAATAGTAATGTCTTCTAGTCATAGAGAACGTACATTAATTATTAGACATTAGTAGGCCATGAAATGTGCTAACAAACAAGTGATATTCATTGTTGGTAATTTACCAAATTGCGCAGTGATAAACCTTTGCAGTATTAACAAGTCATATCTTTTATAGTAAGTCCTAATGCTGTCAACTCCTTCACACATTATCTTCTAACAAGTAAAATATTGTAAATCGAAAGAAATAAGCAAAACATTGAAAGCTACATATACAAATAACATTTTAACTTATTCTGTATTCAGGAAGAATGTAACAATGATTAGATACCTACACCTACTTGCAATGAATAAAAACCTCAAAAAAATAAAATAGAAAGGGAAGTTAAAGCAGATATCCTAAATCCACCCATAATATTTCAAATATTGTTCACTTACTAGACCAGGTATTTTCTTTGTAGGGGAGCCGTCTGACATGGAGTCTCCGAAAAGAATGCAGCCTTTTGGTTTTTTGTATTAAACTAGGTATTAAACGATACAGACAGATAACATAAATCAGGAACAAACTATTAAAAGTCTTCGAAAATGTCCAATATAAATGTTCTTTCAGAATAACAATTTCTTAGTTTTTGTTTAATTTGACTTATTTCGATGTATTTAATAAGCAAGTAAAAATATTAACATGTAATTTGCTGTCACATAATAATTATGGGTTATTAATATTTTATAATTACAACTACATAAAATTTGCTAATAATTGGAAAGCTTCCAATGATAAATATCTCAGGTATAGAAACCAAAAAATGCAAAAAAGATACCGCATCATTCTAAAAAATAATATACAGAGTGTTTTTAGGAAAGAAAAGTCATTTACTCGGAACTTGGAAATTAGTCACATTTCAGGCAATAAATGCTAATATCTCAATAACTATCAAAAATAGGTATACCAACTCCTAATGTCAATCGATGTAGAATTTTACGCTGCATTCAATGCTGTAGTAAAAATACCATATTCCATTTGAAATAAAAGAGTTTTGTTGGTTTAAAGATATCCACATTGGAGATGAGTTTTCGAACAGCCTGTATATGATTCCGTCATTATTGCCATAACACTTTCTACCTACGTCTTTGTACTTACATCGACATTAGTAGAACCACTAAATATCTGATTCTTCATCAGCTATTTAATTTCACTTGAAACAGTGCAAACGTCAAAAAATCAACAAAATTGCAAATATCTCAAAAACGGTTGAGTTTAGGGATAGGGAACCTCACGTAAACTAATTGTAAATGACTCGATACATTCATTGTACCGATAAAAATTGTACCATTCTATTTAAAATAAGAAAGTTGATATCAACACCCTGTATACCGAAAGTGCTATAGAGTTGAAAATATTTTTCTTTAATAGACCGCAGTGGGCCATGACTACACTGCAAGTTTCAAAATCAAATTCCTGTTAGAAGTTCGAAAAAATCTAATGACCCAGTTCGGTGAGATAGCCTGTATATAATACTTAACAATAGAAATATCCGGCACGTTCTTACTCTATTTTTCTATTTTGTTGAAAAAGGTTGCTGACCTTACGTTTATTGTAAATGTAAATTTGTAATATTTGGGTTTGAATTTTTTAAGTTTTAGTCACCACGCAAGAAAAACCTACTAAAATTTGGATGTAATTTCGATAACGATAAAATGTAAATAAATGTAAAAATGTACACAGACTTAACATTACAAAATGGGGATTTGAAGACTGCAATCGTTTATCATTTTTTCTTTGTGCCAATATACCTACCTACATTTTCCGTTATAGTTTAAGCCTATGCTTACCCGGCATATATTCTGGTTTCTTTTCGCTTAAAATCCTATGATCAAATTTATCGTTAAAATACTTACAAGGAAAGATCCCGAATCCGGAAATTTAAAAAAAAATTGAAGCTTTGTAACTTATATAGATCATATATAGGTATGTACTACGCATTTTTTTTTATGCCGAAAAATACTTTTTGTGGGTGAAATAAATGATTGAAAATGGAAATTTTTACATTCTGTCGATGCGCATATCAGAATGATTTTTTTTAATTTTAAACGTAGAATGGATTATTCCGCACGCTGATAAAATTCTTAAAAGAAACAGGAATTTGTTATACTTGCCCATCGTACGATGTTTACCACATACGGAACAAGGAGGAGGAAGCGCAAAATCTTGTTGCGGAAAAGCAAAAGTTACTGGATTTTCAAATTCTTTCGGTCTTTGGTTGACATATCCGCTTTTATAACAAATAGGTCGTAATATTTGGCGCCAAAAGTCAATTACGAATAAGGAATTGTACTTTTATATTATTATTGCGTTCATGTAACACAATATCGTAACCATCCAGTAGTACAAGATCAGAAAATTTTCTTGCAAAGTTTTTCTATATGCAAAAATCATGTACATCAAGAGGTTGTACCATTGGTGTTCTTTGTTAATATATTCACATGTTTGTTGGATGGTACACTGTTTGTAATGTAGCAGAATAGTGGCCGATCCAAGAGTCCAAGAACAATATGCTGCAAAGTCCAACATTTGGCAAATAAACATCAGATAACCACTGCGGAAATAGTTGTTTTGTTAATTTTCCAGATATGGATGCCGTAAAATGAACATTCCAAGGTCGAAATAAAGACATTGCTTTCTAAAAACAATGAATAAAGGCGAGAGCGAAATATGACAGAACTACGTGTGGTTGCGGATATAGATGGCGCAACTGCTGTAAAATTTTTTGTTCCCTGCATAGCTAAAACGCGCCTGGAATGTAGCTCAAGATTAAAAGCACTCTCATCAGCATTGAAAGTATTATCACTATGTCACACGTTTTTTTGTCCTTGAGTAGTAAGTGTGATTTCCAACTTATTTATGCTTCAAAATAATAGAAAAAGACTCCTATTTCCCTCTAACTTTGTCTTTCTGACTAGGACAACGAAAATTTGAAATATACCCACATACCTATATCGTATGCCTACTTAAGTATGAGGCAAATTGGAGAAAAAAAAATGTTGAATTTACCAAAAAAAGCATATATAAAATAAAACTTGATGCTTCTTTAGAAACATATTATTTTATGTTTAAAATTACTTAAAATACGTGGTTCTGCTATAAATTAAGAAAAAAAGAAATTGCCTTGAGAATAAAGCACCTTATTTTTAAAGACATTAAAAAGCTCCATTAGTAAAAAGTGCTTCAAACGCGCCAAATGCCCTTACAAATTTTCAAAATAGAAATCAAAGAAATAGAATTTTACAAAATTATACAAGATGAGTGAAACATAAAAAAATGCAAAAAAGTATATTATCGATTTCTACCTAAAAATTGGTATTTTCAAGGTGTTTCAAGGCTGCTGACTCCATGCCTAGAGCTTCCATAAATTGTTCTATAAGCCCCAACTTTATGTGCAGTGCTGGCATCAGCACCTTCAGGGGGTCTACCAGTAGCTCCCATTTGATATTGCTTTTCCCTATGGTCAATCGCGCTTGTTGTAATGCGCATTGGTATCCCTGCTGCTCCAAAGACAAAGATAGCATGGAAGTTTGGCGAAACCACATTGCAAACCCATGAAGAATGACACCATTTTGAAGTCGCCGATGACCTCCCATCCACACTTATCATACTTCAAAACTTTCAGCAAGGTCTTGAAGTTAAAATAACCCTCTTTGAGCAGCACTGGATCATTCGATCCAGGGGAAGAGATGGATACTTATTAACATTATGCAGCAGTACTGTTTTGAGGCTCCTTGAAGAACTGTCAGGAAGAAGCGCCACTCATTCGGATTACAGGCGATTCCAACTACCTCAAATAGATCAGTCAGCAGAGGCCATTTTGATAAGTGAAGAAGCTAGAAAAAGTTTGGTGACGCTTTCTCTGACCTACAACTCGCGCACTTTCATCCAAAAACATCCACTGCTTCAGCCTATAGGTCAAAAGCTCGGCATTTGATTTGGAGAGTCCAAGATCTCTAACTAAGTCGTCGATGTCTTTGTGATTGGAATAATACAAGCCTCTCTTATCATCTCCACATATGAAACCGTCATCTGGTTCTACAATATTTTCTTCACACTCCGACTCCGCTGTTGTTGATTGAAGACGCCTGATCTATCTTAGGAGGAGTAGGTATTGGCAACTGACGGCTGAGTAATACTGGGGCCATGGATGAAGGAAGATCCGGATACGTGACAGCGGGTACATTTTTGTCAGTACAATGTTTTGAAGCGTCCACAATACACAATTTTTCAAAAGACCGCGAAATTTAAAACCGAAGATGTCGGTTCCTGATACATTGACAAAAGTATTTATTGTAATTTCTATCGTAAATGAATTCACCATCGTCACTAAGGACTTTAAGTTCCCGTACTCTACCTCGACATTACGATGACGATATAATATGTATTTCTCATTTTGAGTTCGCTTGTAAATTTTAAAATATCACTGTCTCGACCATAAAAGCAAAGTTTGTGAGGTATAATCGACTCTTTTTATACTTTTTCGGACATAAGAAAATAGGAAATGACACTTACAACCCAACGATAAAAAAATAATAGGAATTGTTACATAGTGTTATCTAACCTGACATGCCCTATATGACCCTCATGCATTGTTAACAAAAGTTGAGGCAATTTCCTTCAATTACTCGAAGTCCGTACCATATGATTGAACAAATTTATTTATTTTTCTTGAAACTATTTTATAAGCTTTCTTAAAATTCTACGATGCTGATGCTTTAAAAGTTTCTAAACCAAAATCTGTGTTAGCTTGTGATGCCCTATCGCTGAACGTCCAAATCAAGAATAATGGCACTTGAATCAATACTATACACAAATTCATTATATACGAATTGAGATATTTTTAGCAAATTTTCTCGTCGTGTACCACTTCTGTTTTGCTTGCTTCTTCTCACCTAGAAAAAAATTCTAATAATACTATAGAATAATGGAAATAGGGACAAATCCTTCTTTGTCACAATATTACTTCAACATTTACCTGTTCAATTGCTGCATAGATGGAACTTTCAAAACTTTTGCTAGACGGTATTCAAGGCAAGTCGTCTCTTCTTTTCAGTTTTCTAGGTTTTATATTCTAAAGTTAAGAATACCCCCTTCTTCTAGTATACACTCTTCTTCTTCAGCTTCTATTGCTCCTAACGCTTCTTCTCTTGTGGGCGCATACACCTTCATTCATCTACAAATTCTAGGGAATGCGTACCGTTGCAAAAATTGTAGAGTTGTATCAGTTTCCAGTGAAAAGTTAGCATCGAAAACGATATTTCTTATTATGTCGTTCAATTCGATTTCATTGGTATTCACCAACCCATTATTACTTTTATAATACATATGACTATTTTCAACGCTGTAGGCCTGCTATATAACTAACCTATATCTATTATTAATTTCAAGTTTCATGAGTTATATATGTTACGGTAAAAGCAATAAATTGATGATTTGCATAATTACCGGTTATAATATAATTCAATATTTATAAAATTTGCCGGTTAGTTTTCATATTTTAGTTAGCCGAATGTAATGTCATAATTTGTGGTGACTTTAATTTACCCACAATATCTGGAAGTGGTTATGACTTGATCAGCGGTAACAGTATATGTCAACTATTAAGTGAATTTATTGTTCTAGATGGTTTGCATCTATTTGGGTACTGCACTCCGTAAATCCTATCTGCCAAAGACATTTTTTTTCCGACTCGCCGAGTATATGAATCATATCAATTAATTCAGTTTTAGGAAAATCCATAGTTATCTTATTTTTATATGACACGTGCGCCACGCCATTAATTTGCTTAATTGACATGTTAAAATATTGCAATGTCTAGGTTTTGTTTTGTCATGGTCAACTTATTTTGTTGCGTTTTTCCGCAATAAAGAACTAGGGTAAAAATGATAAAAGGCAAAATAAATCGGAAACTATTAAAATAGGTATATAATATGCTTAATGAAAGTTAAATTGTTTTGTAATATCTATCCGAAAAAAATTATAATATACAGGTGTGCCATTAAAAAAAATGACATTTTTCAATTTGAAATAGAATCTAAAAATAAATTAAAAAATAGGGTGTTCCATTACAAATATATAATGTTATATTCCCACATTTTTTTGAACAACCCTGTATACTTAAAAATAATTTTAAACCGCGCACCTTAAAATTATCTAAGACTTTTGCATCCAACGGTTTTCCGTAATTTCCGAAACAAACAAGATAATGACCTGTACTCTATCGTTGACTCACTCTGTACTGCGAACCGAGCAATGCATAATTCAGAATTGTTTGCAAATAATTTTTAATTGCTATTTCAATGTGCTGTAGTTTCGATTGAATTAATAATCGAAGATTTGTGGAGCTTAGATTCCCATTTAATTTGTTAAAGATTTACATTATCCAGCTTTGCATGATAGTATTTTGTTGAGGAGTTGTGTCGCTGAAGATAGAATCCCTTATGGTAACTTTAATAGATTTAATTATGCAAAGGATGATTTCTTTACTTTTTATAAATTATTCGACATTAGAGAATTGCAGCTGGGAGAAATTATTAGAGTGTAATAAGGTTCATTCTTCTGTAAAAATCTTCTATGATATCATTAATGATCTTCTTAACAAATGTGCTTCTGTTTACAAGTCTAAAAAACGTTTACATAATTATCCTGTATGGTTCACGAACGAAATTATATGCTTCAATATAAAGAGTATCATAGAAAGCGTAGGAATAATATTTTTAATTTAGAAAAATATTTTTTTTTAGATCGCAATAGAAAACCAAAATTCAGAGCGGATATAAAGACTACTGTAAAAAGGCTGAAGCCGCAATGGGAAATGGAGAGATGAGTGCCTTCTGGTCCTTTACCAAAAAGCGCAAGTGTCACCTAGTTAATCCTAGTGATTATGTTTGTAATGACTGTGTATACACAACTGACACTCAGAAAGCTTAGGTTTTTTCTTCTTACTTTTCAAGTGTGTATGGACCTCCTGCATGGTACAAGATTGATACTTTCACTAATTTGTGTTCGAAATGTGTTAGTATCGACAAAATATCAGATGACGATATTTGTGAAGCTTTGAAACAGTTGAAATCTAAAAGATCTTCAGGTATGGATGGTATTCCCTGCTATATATGTATATAAAGCTTGTGATATTTTTTTTATTACTGCCTTCAAACATATTTTTAATCTCTCTCTAAGCACTGGTGTATTCCCAGATGAATGGAAATTCGCTAAAGTCGTACCTGTCCCAAAAGCAAATGACACTGTAGATATAGCACTGATTTTGCAAAAGTTTTCGTTAGGGTAGATCATGACATCTTACTTCAGAAATGCAGTGCTTTTGGTTTCTCTAATGCGCTTTTACAACTTGTTGCACCTTATTTCTTAAATGGTTTGTTACAATGGAGCCTTTTCTAAGCCGTTTTTGGCGTTTTTGGTGTTCTTCAGGGAAGTAACTTGGGCCCTCTCCTTTTTCTAATATTCATTAACGATATTGTAAATGTTTTTAAGTATTCTAATTTATTGTATGCAGATGATTGCAAATTCTTTAGAGAAATTAAAACTCCTTTTGATTCTACTTACTAAGTAATAGTAAAAACAAAAAGGAAATGGAAAAAAACCCGAAGGTTATCAAAGATTAAAAAGATACGATGTAATGAAAGTAGACAAAACTCGAAAAACTTATCTATTCCGTGAGAAAAGGCACACTTATCAGTAGGCCATGGTGGCACAAACAAACAGGATGATAAAGTTCTTCTATCATCTAGTTCAAAGAAGGTACAGGAACATTACTGCCGAAGAAGTTAGGCCAGCGGTATTTCAAGATGTCAAACAGACTTAATCCACATGCAATCATAACCATATAATGACTTAAGATTTATATTGGTCTATTAAGACTATTTGATGAACACTGGCGGTCCCTAAAAAGCAAGCGTCCAGCAGAAGTTCCATACCACCTAATTGATATTTTTACTATATTAGGATCCCCTAGTATACTGCAAAGTGGAATGGTCGTGAAACAATAAAATCATAGAAGAAGCCTGTGCAATGTGAGCAGATCTGAAAGAAAATACAGAGTTTTAAGAGTTAACAACAAAACACGGAAGGACCAAGGTCACGGTTAAAGATGCGTACTACCACCTAACCTAAAAATACGGAAGAGTTTCACAATTGTATGACAGAAATCAGTACACAATTTGTGAAGAACAGTTTATTTTGCCTGATGATGTTCCAGGTCAAGCAATCACCTTTACAAGGGGCAATGCAAGTCTTATAAGTGAAATTGTATAAAATCAGACGAACTTTGTAATATTAAATGTTAGAACAGTCTAACATATCTAAAGAGGTCAATTTAAGATATTTAATAATTTGTAGTATAAGTGCGTTTAGTTTGTGTTTGTCACTTAATTCTTTTGTAGTAAGTTGAAGTTCTAATAATAAACTTATTTTCTTCGCGCATGTCATCCCTTATTCAAATTTCGTTCATGCTACATCCATATGATTTAAAATAACCATTTATTGACTTTATATGTATGAAATACTAAATATTGTTGTTCGCAACTTTCTGATGCCATTTCATCCAACGAGAAACTATCTATTGTGTATACTATTGTGATCAGTAACTACTGAAAAACTGCGATGTATTCTATTGGCTCAATTAATAAAAATATTCATGGCGTTCACCCTTAAATTTCAGGGAATATGGAATTATTTATCACATTTACCACACTTAGTGGTGATTATGAATAATAACTGGTAATTATACAAAATCACCGGATTAATCACATTTACCGTAACACATACACTACTTGCTTATTTCATTCAGCCTATTTTGTTTGCCTAAACATGCTTACTATTTATGTATTTACCGGTGTAATGTAGCTTCCTTCGACAAGCTACATCTTTTAGAGTGTCTAATCTAATGAAAAACATACAGTAATTGTTTTTTTCATCTGCTTGATAAACTTTTTTTCCAAATAAACAACATTTGTTTTAATCTGTACGTTTTACCGTTAGCCCGCTATGCGCTTAGGAATTGGAAAATTCCAATTTTCAAAGATTTATTTCACCCAGAGTGTTACTTCGCAGAAAAAAATGCGTAGTACATACCTATCAGTGATTTAAATGTTCTTGAAGTTTCATAATTTTTTGAATTTTCAGGTTCGGAATCGTCATTTGTTAGTACGCGCTGAAAGATAACGTTACCCCATTTAAATTAATTTCTTCATTCTAGCTTGGTGACTGAAACGTTAAAACTAGCTTCTTGAGGAGACCGCTCCAATACTCTCATCAAATCTACTGCCAATCTTTAACATTGCGTAGACTCTCTATAATATGTATACTCCTAGGCAATATAATGTGTATAGTCATATTATATGTACTTACTAGCATCCAGAAGCGCACAGCTGTGAATGTGATGTGTTATTCCAAGCAGCAATAACAACAAATGCGCCATGGCGCTGCACATTTCATCGAAACGCACCGTGTGAGTACGCGCAATTTTAACTTTTATTGCTTATTGTCAATTCTTAAATACAATAGAGATATCGATTAAACAAAATTTACGGATTAATAATATACCTGATTGTTCCACATTAAAAAGAAGAAGAAAATTTCTACAGCCTTACTTATTGGTAGAAATATGAGTTGCTATTTATTGGAATATTTATAGTTATTACGCACTGAACTGATAAAAATGGAAAATTTAGTTGGAAGTTTATTTATACCTGAAAGGTCATACACTGACCAAGAAACCTGGAAAATTCATTTGGAATATTGCATTGTTTTATATCTGAAAACTCATATTCTGTGGTAATATTACAACGATAGACCGTATACATGCATGTGAGGAGGGTGATGTTTCACTGGGACCTAAGAGATCTATTGTGTCCACTATTCCTGCTGTTTTACAGCTGGCCTTCCAATCGTATTCCTTTCAGAAAATGTAGGATATCAGAAGGCCCCAGGTTAGGTAAGTCTCCTTCTTCGATTTCACATGCTCCCACGCACTTGAGTTGCACGGTGTTACGCAACTTGAGAGGAAGCGGATGGATGTTTCATCTTGTTCCCCACAAAATCTACATTCCTTTGCGAATCCAAGCTTACTCAGGTGTCCTTTCACTTTACAATGGCTTGAAAGTATTCCTGTTAATATGCGAATTGTTCTTATTCAGGTTAATGGATTCTGTAAACCTCTTCTGGTTATAGGTTCCCAGAAGAATTTTACTTTGCCTCATTCCCTCGAGATTCTCCCAATAATTAAATTATTTCTGCTCCATTTCTCTTTTCAGTTTCTTCAGTATTGTACTGCTACTGATCCCGTAACGGGGTCCAGGCCTTCCAGAAGGTATTCCAGCCCCTTTTTTGCGAGATTATCCGTTATCTCGTTTACTTCCATTTCCGTGTGATCCGGAACCCACAGGAAGGTTATTTTATTCCTTTTGCCTAGCTCGTTTAATTTCCCTATGCATTCCTAGACTATCTTGAAACTGATTTCATTGTGAGCTCAGCGCCTTGATGGCTGCTTGACTATCAGATGTGATGATAATCTCCTGCTTTCGATAGTTTCTATTAATATTGAACTGGACGCATCTTCCAATAACGTGTATTTCCGCCTGCAGGATACTTGAGTATTTTCCTAAGCTTTCGAAGTACTTGGTTCTAGGCCCATATATTCCTATTCCAGGTCTCTCTGCTGTTTTGGAGCCATCAGTGTACCATTTGATGACATTTCTATTCAATTTCAAGATGGTGTTATGATCGCACTCGCTGTTATTACTAAGCTTTGTGATGAATTTCTTCACAAACTATTTTTTTTTTTTGATATGCCATCCCAGGGCATGTCCCAGGTTTGATCGCCGTCAGGAGATTGAGGTCTATGCAAAATCATTCCTTGCTTGATCATTCTGAGTGTGGTTCTTTTTGCCACGCTCTCTACCATAATATAGAGTGGGATAAGATCTAATACTAACTCGATAGTTGCTGTTGGGCAAGTTCTCATAGCCGCAGTTATGCATACGCATGCTAATCTTTGCACTTTCGAGAGGTTAATTTTCGCGGTGGCCAGATTAGTTCTTTTGCTCCAAGCTACTGACGTATAAGTGATGATTGGTCTCGCTATCGCTGTATACATCCAAAGTAGTATTTTTGGGTTGCATTCCCAATTTTTTCCTACGAAGTTTCTACACGATGGACCGTAACTCTCCTGTTACATGACATAAAAATTTATTATTCGTATAAAATTTCTGCACGGATCAATAGTAAAAAAATCCAATGATCCGTGCATGAATTTTCTATCAACATGCCGCATATTTTGTTGGTTTGTTAATCTAGTTGCTTCCAATATTAATAAAAATAGAAATGGTGCGTATTTAATTTAAGCGGATTTCTGTGACAAGAATGATGGGAAAAATGCTAGAGTTACTTCTTTAATGAAGCAAAAAGTGGAACTAAAAAACTTTTTTAAAATGTTTGGATTCTGGATTCTGGATTGTTGGTTGGGAAGGGTGGCTAGCCACGCACACTTAGGCCACTCTAACCGGGCCCATTGTGCTACCTTCCCTAGGCGGAGTCACTCACCCGCAGCCTACTCGAGCCAAAAATGTTTGATAAATATGTAATGGATCGTCCACCTCTTCAAAAAACCTCTTCAATTAGAAAATGCAATATGTCATATAAACACAATAGAAAATCATTATTGAATCATTCATTCAATTTAACGCTACGCTAATATTTCAGTTCTACTGAATTTTTACCTGAAACGTTTCGATATAATATTTAAAACCACATTGACTTTTACGATATTCCCACGACAAATTTTCTGAGAAGAATCCTGATGAGAGTTCTCCGCTTCTGGAGCCCCATTTACGTCCGATTCGGGCCATAGTTTTTCTGGATCCGCACCTGTATTGTTGCCATTCCCTGTATCTAGCTATTTCATCATTGATTTCACACATAAAAAAAGAAAATTCTCATTTAGTTTTGAATCAGTTTTAAACAGTTAAAGAATATTTTGTATATTGTTTACGATCAGCTTCGTTTTTTTGGGATTAAATATTTTACGACCGTCATCGTTTTGTAATTTTTCGGAATTTTTTGTTTGTTATTCAGATATATATTTGACACAACTGTTTCTATTATGGTTTATCAACGGAATCTTCAAATTTATCGATATTATATTCAAGTTATCGGCTCCTTCTTTTTAAAGTTATTATATACAGGGTGATTCACGGAACCTGTCCATTAAAAGTTTTTGACTTTGCAATGATATCTCGATTTTGAAACTTTGGGGTTAACCATAGTTGGCTATGATATCTTTAGAAAAAACGATTGCATCTATATCGCACTCCGATTACATGGAAAGTCATGGCCAACTTTGATATTTTAAAGTCTTTTGACTTTTAATGAAATACTAAATAAAAGCTATATTTTCTGAAAATCACTAATTCTAAAAGAAGCAATAGAGATAGGTATAAGAATACCTATAGCTTTTCGATAGAGGATTCAATTCCACATCACATGGTGTAAAAATATACAGGGCGTTCCATTTGAAAAAAAATACTTTTAGTACTAAGAAGTTACCCCAAATCAACCCTAGATTATGGAACATCCTGTATAATTTTGTTTACTTTTTATTCCCTGGTTAAATAGTAGAGGACTCATACCCTCTGCAGTCAACATAAAACCTCTCTATCTTTTACTATATAGCCGTTATACGCATTTACAGCATCATATTTTTTTGATTTTTTTTCACAAAAACCAAAATAACTCGGAAACAGTAACTGATAGGTAAGTAGATGTTTATAAATTTGGCTTTAGAATGCTTAGTAGAACCTAAAAATGCACTAAAAATATAGGTCTTTTATTTAAAATCTCAAAGTTGGCCATGACTTTCGATGTAACCGAAAGTGCGACATAGATGCAATTGCTTTTTCTAAAGAGATCCTAGCTAACTATGCTTAATCCCAAAGTTTTAAAATCAAGATATCATTGCAAAGTCAAAAACTTTTAATGGACGGGTTTATATATAACTGCTATTCAATAAATGGCTATTAAGTAGTATGAATTTGCTATCAGGCAAGCTTTCAATATTTTGTTTGAATTGACATTGTTTATTATAATAGATGAATTGAATATACGTACCTGCGATTAAAGAATCGAGTATAATTTCAAAATAATGTGTTTTTTTTAATAAATAAAAGTGCCTTTGTTGTGTTAAAATTTTCTTTTATTGTAAAATGCATTCTGATTGCCATTTCAACATGCTTATTAGGCTAAACCTTTATGAAGATATACCTTTGAAACCAGAGAGTGGACATTAATGCCCTCTGCTACAAAGGAAATTCTGATTTTATGTAAAACTACAATGTAGCTTATGTATGACATAATCAAAACTGTATCTGTCGAACTGAAGTTTTTTTTGTGTTGACACTATACAACGTGTGTATAAATTGTCGCAAAAACTACACATAGCGACATACTTCCTTCATTTCTGAATCGAAAATCTAATTGGTAAAATATTGTACTATTCTTCATAAGTCTTCAAGAGGTTCTTGAAGTTCGGTTTTTTAGTTCCTTACTAAGCGTTTGTGTTCGTTATTTGTCGGTATAGATAGCTGCAATTTTGAACTTAGACGATTTCTTATTCCTGTTTTTTTCGTAAACAGTTTCTTTTTGATTTTAGAGCCTGGTTTCAACATTTCTTCATAAGCATCCTCTCATGAAAAACACATTTGGCAACATTGTAGGACATGACTTTGTATTCTAATTTGATTTCAATCAAAACCATTACTGTCAAATTTTGACATTAACCTGAAGTGTCCAATTTTATGCAAGCTCTGCTCTGTTTCGTAATTACTCGTATTCTCTTGATCAGTTTTTCTGTTTCAGTGTTTTTATCGTTCTCGTATTATTGTTTTGTTTATTTATAATGGTTTTTACATTTAATGAATATGCCGATATGTATATGGTATACGGTTTTTGTAATGGAAATGCTAACATGGCAGAACAGGAATATCGCGTACGCTTTCCAAACCGGAGACATCCTACTGGAAACGTATTTCGACAGCTGGACCAACGTCTACGTGAAACTGGTTCGTTTAAGAAAAGAAATGCCAACGCTGGTCGACCTAGAAAACGGCGTACATTACAACTGGAAGAGGAAATTCTAGACTCAGTACATGAAGATCCCTCCGTCAGTACTTGACAGTTGGCGTCCACATTCAATATCCGCAGTAATAAGACCGTTCTACGTGAAAACCTTCTTTATCCATACCATATAACTAAGGTGCAGCCGCTCTATGAAAACGATAACATATACCGTTTAAACTTTTGTCATAGTATCTTAAATAGGATTCAAGAAGATGGCGACTTTTTAAGAGATGTTTTTTGGACCGACGAGTCTATGTTTACCAGAGATGGTGTACTCAATACCCATAATTTTCACCATTGGGCAGATGAAAATCCTCATGCGTTTCGGGAATACGGTCACTAAAGAAAGTTTTCAGTTAATGTTTGGCTGGGTATAATAAATCACTGTGTCGTTGGGCCAATCTATCTGCCAAATCGACTTGATGCCAACGAGTATTTAAATGTATTAGAACAAGTTATTGACGAGATGCCATTGAATATACGCCGTAACATGTTTTACATGCATGATGGAGCTCCGGCACATTTTTCTCGTAATGTGAGAGAGTGGTTGGATGAACACTTCCCTAACAGGTGGATTGGTCGAGGTGGTCCTATCTTATGGCCTGCAAGGTCTCCCGACCTAAAACCTTTAGACTTTTTTGTTTGGGGTTTCATAAAGGTGAAAGTTTACGCAATACCTCCACAAGACGCTGACGAAGTTATAGGACGAATTAACGCGGCAGTATTAGAAATTACACCGGAAAGGCTTGAACAACTAATACAGACAATACCTCGTAGATTGCAAATGTGTTTACAAACTGACGGATATCAATTTGAACATATGCGTAGGTAATAGTGTCGCTAATTTATTACAAAGAGATGCGTTCGAAAAATCAAAACTACTAATTCTGTCTTAATACAGCTTTCTTATTGCCTTTCCCTATGTATCATTTGTGTTATCCAATTTGTCATTTGTAATTCTGGTCTGTCAATTTTGACAAGTATTGTAACTACCATTACGGTAGTATGCGACTACAGTGTTGCCAAATGGCTTTCAAGTGGCTCCTGAAGACGCATGAAGCATAGTACCATATTTTACCATTTAGATTTTAGATTCAGAAACGAAGGAAGAATGTCGCTGCGTATAGCGTTTGCGACAATTTATACACACGTTGTATAACTGACAACATACCGTCAACGTCATCGATCTTCTGCAAGGATTCTTATCCTGAAAATAGTATACGTTTGCTAAATCTCTATTTGTTTCCAGTAAGTTGTTTTTAACACTTAATAAATACCCCTTTAGTCCCTTTACTACTATTTAAGAATACTTGAATTAGAATTAATGCACTAACGACAAATAAATCTCTTTTTCATTGCTCTGTAATTAAATGATATTTCGGTTTAGCCGGTTTTAGTAATAGGTGATTCATGTATTTGCGCCGCTATGTATCAAAAAAGTGGAACGGATAAACAGCTTGTGCTATAGGAGATGGGAGGATACCGCGTATGTTGGTATGGGTTGATCCTCGAACGTCTGTGCGACAGGCGGCATCTATAATGCAATTACATGTAAATGAATATCGGCGCTGGTATTCAGGTATTCCAATATCGAGCACCTGACCGGAGTAAGGAATAGGGCGTTTTCAGGGAGAGCGCATTATCAATAAAAAGTTCGCTAGAGTCGTCCGGGAAGTGCGACTTGGCGAACCGTTTTCGCCGGTCCGGAATGTCTTCTTCTCGAAGATCGGGACGTGATGACGGCGCTGCCGGATTCCATTCATCCTTCGCCGTCAGACCTCTGTCGCGTCGTTTCCCCGACGGAAGTTCCGTTTCCAAATAATCGGTTGCACTTGTTGATAACAGGTGCCGATATCTAGATTTGCGAGACGAATAATTCCAGTTACTTAATTAAACTTAAAGAGGAAAAGAATTAATTTATTTGCGTATTACGCACATCAAAGAAATAAAAGAATTCATTGTTTTTGCTTGCAAAAAAAAAAGATGACACGAATATAATTTCGGGGAATATATTGTAAATATCTGCCTTTTGCACTGATTTCAGTTGACTTACCATACTTTGAAAAAGCAAACTTACTGTATGTTACTGCTTTGTTGTTTAACTTAATGATACAGATTTGCGACGGTACACAGTGGGGCAAATTGCTTGTTTTGTTGGCAACAAATCACATACTTTATATATCTCTTTTCTAAATTTATATAATAATTTTTTTGCATTTTATAAGAAAAACAGGCACTGTTGTTATTGAATTGCAACTCTACGGTTCATCTGCTTCATTGAGTACATGAGTTGGAGCGCACGTTCTGAATACGTACCTGCCGCGTCGGAAAATTTGCCCAACTCTATTCATGATTATCTTTATGTCTTCCAAAGTCATCGATATGCTCTCTTATGTACATGACACATTTAAGTATATATATAGAAGGCATCGTTAACAAATTGTTATTTTTAAAAGTGCTTTTGCAGGAGTCTCTGTAACGTAAGCCAAAAATATTTCTTATTGCACGTTTTTGAAGTAGAAAGATTCTATTTGCTTGGAGTGCGTCTCCTCAGCAGATTATACCATATGTAGCTACACTTAAGAAATTGCTAAAGTGGAAAATTTTACATACATTGATGTCACATAGCGTTCTTAGTCTTTTTAAGGCATAGCAACACCCAGCAATCTTGCCAGCAATTCTATTTATGTGAGCATCCCAAGCTAAAGAATGGTCAATAGTAACACCTGGCAAATCTGCGACTGGTACCTGTTCTAAAGACTTACCCTATAGTCTTACTAATAGGCTTTCGGTGTAGTTAGATGCAATAGGATCAAAACGCATAACCTTGCTTTTATAAACATTTACAGATAGTCAATTTTTTAGACACCAGTCATGTACCTGCCAAATTTCACGTGTACAATCAAGGCTCAATACTTCACTGCTAAGATTGCTATTTATTAGACTAATATCATAATACAGAATACACTTGCTGTTAAGATTTAAAGATCATTAGAATAGATATGATAAATAATAGTGGTCCCAGGATAGATCCTTGTGGTAGCCCACTCCGAACATGTGTTTTGTCTTACTGTACAGATTTAATTCTAACGAGTTGTTCTATACCCGTGACATATGACATTAACCAGTCTTTCGCATTCTCTCTAATACCAACGCAAACTAATTTATTTTCTAAAATATTATAGTTTACACTATCGAAAGCTTTAGAGAGATCAATCATTACGCTTATAACAACTTCACCTCTGTCAACCCTACAATATGCTTAACTGCTAACACTTAAAAAGAATGCTGACATGCACACATATGCCACCAGGACTAGAAATGATTTGCATAGACCAGAATGTACGTTACATCTTACTAGCTTGGGCCCTGAAAATTTAGGTATCAAAATTTTTAATAAGATTATTATATCATAAGAAATTCCTATAGAGAATTTAGGAAAACATTAATAACTTTTCTCAAACAAAATAATTTCTACTCTTTAGATGAATTCTTTAATTATTTAGTTTGTTTACTTTCGTTTTGGTTATTAATTATGTTGGGTATTTTTTTTTTCTTTTCCTTGTTTTCTGTATTCTGTAGACTTGTTACGTACACAACTGTGTCACAGTAACCAATAAATTATTATTATTATTATTATTATTATTACTACATATATATAAACAAACAAATTATAAACAAAATGGAATTTTCTGAAGAAGACGATAAAAATTGTCGTAACGTTGAAATAATTTATTAAAGTAATATGAGTCCTCATTAATCTATAAATATAAAAAATAAAGTAAGTTAAAATAAAAAAGCCGCTATTTCAAGAAAGAAGAAATTATATTTGTTTAAGAGACTTAAGCAGTAATGACAATGAGCAATTTAAATTGAGATAGTCCTTTAGGCGGTAAATGACTTTTCGTTACTTTAATTTTTTAGTACAAATCAATATAATTGAATAAAAAAATTAAAATTTGCAGATATGATTTTTTTTTTGTATGATTGAAGGCATCAAATAGATTCACGCCGGAAACTACTATTTCGTTAGAGCTGAAACGAAAATTTTATTTGCACCAACGGAATCGATTCCGTATTTGTTTCTTTCCGGTTCCACGTTCAGTATGCGAGATCCAAGATAGAAGCAAATACCAACCTGACATGAAGAAATAATAGATGAAATGAAATATTGAGGCGGAACGGTGTAGATTCTGTAAAAACACACGTTTCCTCTATATGTTGTGCAAATAGAAAAAATCTACCGGAATGCATTTGCATCAAATGTATAGATACGAAAAAAACAACACGATTCGCGATATATTCCTCTTTATCCGTCCATAATTTTGTATTTCCTCCTCCTCCATCCACTTTCCTATTCTGATGTAAATTGAAATTTGAATGTCAAAAGGTTAGTGGCTCTACGATAAAGTATCTATGCTCGTGATGGCTTAGCTGCAACTGGTTTTATTCGCATTCTAAAAATTAAGATTGACATTTAGACTATGGCACGAGTCGATATAATTCAAACACGAGCGCTTAATTTTAAACGCAATTAGTTGGGCAATATGGAGTACATATTACTTTTAATTTAAATATCAACAAGTGTTAACAGTTTCTAATCCATTGCCTATAAATAGTTTCTCATGAAAGCATAGAATATTCACGTATTGCAAGTAAAATTTTAAGAACAACATCGTCACATTTTTTTTTTTACTTTCCAATATTTCTGAGTTATTATAATAACTTTGTTGGAGTTATGTATATATGTATTAGGTATGTATATGTAGTCATATATATCTCACATATATCTTTGTGTCAAAAGCCCCTTCATTTCTATAATATCTACTCTATTATGTTATTAATACATTGATTGTAAGTATATACAGAGATTTCCACGGAATTGGTTAGCTAGAACCAGTTCAATTAATCTTTTGACTTTGAGGTTTGCAATAATTGGGCAATTCATTTTCCTTTTTTTTAAATATTTTCAGGTTTCTTATAGGTTAGCCGCTTTAAACTTTGTTATTTTAATGGAACATTCTATATAACATCTACATCATATCCATATAAAATACATGCATCTGTTTGATAAAAGGTTTTTGGTTTTATTTTGGTTGGACCAAATATCAATTCAGTAATATCAACAAACATTCGATTCCACACATGAATATTCGAACAATCCGGGCTAGATGAAATTTTATTAATCCGGTATAATTGTTTCGAGAGCACGTGCGATCCCATTATCAAATGAAGACCGAATGAGTTTAGTAAAAATAAGAAAAGATCTATTACAGAAACATGCGCTGTTATCTCCGTCTAAAAAGGAAACATATTTACAAGTGCTTTTTTACGCCTATTTGACCCTTTGAAATACCAAGAAACAGCGACAAATGTGAACCATTCTATCTCCATAAATTTATCAAAATTGAGTGGTAGAGGGGTGCCACTTCCCGATTAAGTAAGTTATTTGAATGCTTTTGTCATATACATATATGGTTTTCCATGCGTCTAACTCTTTCGGTGATTGTATATTTTTCACTAATTGAAGGTTTTCTATATTGATTTTGTGTACGGTATCGTTGATATGGTGAAACGTTGAATGATTAGTTGATGTAACAATCCTAATGAGTCATTTTTTTCTATCTAGCGCTATTAATAATGTAAAAGATATTCTAAAGCAAAATAATTGCCCAAATTACCTAATCAAAAAAAATTCAAACAAAAAATATGACGAAGCTATCTTTAAAAAAATAAAATAAAATTTCGTATTAAAACAAAAAATACTGGCCTCATCAACAACCCAACAAGGAAATTGTTTACTATATATTACATGACGCGAACAAACACGAGTATATTTAGTCGCTGTAGAAATTTAATCGCTTCTCATACTTTACTCAACACTGCTCTTGGATAGGCTCGCAACAGAAGATCTCGAACCCGGAAATTCAAAAAAATATGAAACATTGACAACATATAAATCACATATAGGTATGTACACTAGCGACACATTCTAATTGTACGACCTACAGGGTAAAATAGAGCCTATATGTTTAGCTTGGATAGTAGACGGCTTATGCATTCACTGCCGTCTTCGAAATATATAAACACAAATGTGCGGTCTCGGTTTTTTTTTTGTAGTAAATCTACTTTAAATGTAAGGAAGAATGCAGTAACCAAACATAGAAACACATTGATCTTATAAAATAGAGAGAAATAAATACATCAAAGGCGCATACATATGCCTGCCGACTTACCTCGGTTAACGCAATTCGAAGTTTTCCAATTACCTTACCTTAAGTATACGAACAGTTTTCTTTACACATCCCTTTACTAAATAGATTTGTGTTTTTTAATCTAATTGATTATTATTATTATTTTACTCTGCAGGTCGTACAATTTAATGTGTCGCTGGTGTATTACGCATATTTTATTTATGAAAAAAACATGAATGGATAAACAATTTTGCATTCTGCATTACTTGCCAACAATAAGAGATAGAGAAAAAGTTTTAAAACAAAAATTATTTGTTTGAATGAGTTTTATTAAACACACAAGAAAAATGGTATAAACATTTTTAAATATTTTTTTTTTTGACACGTAAACATATTTAGGATGAATGAATAATAGGTAAGAGATTGATTGCCTGTAAGAGACCTGTAGTTGTAGTGTTGGATTTAATTTTAAAAACTAAACAACAAGCGAATAGCGAATGAAGGTCATATACAACATTTATAATTTTATTATACCTACATAATACATACAGCATTACGTTTTTGATCATCTTGTATTCAATAAATTTTATTTCTTCATAGTATATTTTATCTTTTTTATATGCTTTTAAAGTTGAAATTGTTTTTCACCGCCTACTATTAATTAAATACTAATTAGACACTACATTTTCTGAAAATCACTAATTCTGAAAGAAGCGATAGACATAGGTATGAGAACACTTTTTCATAGAGGATTTAGTCCTACATCAGATGGTGTAAAAGTATCCAGGGCATTCCATTTGAAAAAAAAAACTTTTAGTACTAAGAAGTTACCCCAAATCAACCCTAGATTATGGGACACCCTGTATAATTTTGTTCAGTTTTTTTTTCCTCTGGTTAAATAGTAGAGGACTCACACCATACAAACATAAAAACTCTCTATCTTTTACTGTATAGCCGTTATACGCATTTACAGCATCATATTTTTTTGAGCATTCTCTCACAAAACCCACAATAACTCGGAAACGGCAACTGATAAGTAGTAGATGTTTTATAAAATAGTCTTTAAAATTTCTAGTAGAACCTAAAAATCCACTAAAATCATAGCTAACTATGCTTAACCCCAAAGTTTCAAAATCGAGATATCATTGCAAAGTCAAAATTTTTTAATGGACGGGTTCCGTGAATCATCTATACATCAAGAGTTGTATCACTGATTTAGCTTTCTACGAGGTCATTAATATATTCACATATTTGTTGGATGGTATACTAGTTCATAATGTAGCACGACAGTGATCGGTCTAAGAGTCCAAGAACGAAATGCTCTTAAGAGTTAAATGTTTCTATTAAATTTCCTTGTCCGTATTTTAGAAGCAGACGCACAAATATTTTGAGTTTCTGAAATGTCCAAATCGGTAGCGGCCATCCTAGTTGGTTTATTTCGAGTTTTTCCTCTAGAGAATACGAAGAAAATGCTTTATTTAATAGGTTACGGATGCTGTTCATTGTTATGTAAAATAACAAACACACACGCATACACAGCACGACACAAAAAAAAATACAATAAACAATAACGATTGCGCGCAAGGTTGTTGACTTGGCACTCACTAGCGTCTTTCCTATATTGATGATGCGAAGAATGCATCATGACTAACTACCGCGTGATTCGATCAATCAACGGACAGCGGCCCAAGATGCGGCTGGCCGCACTTCAATGAATTTTTTGCCGTTTACTCCGACCATCTCCTCTTCCGCTAGCTCTGAAATCGGTGCCAATCTAGACATGGCTCCTCGCTCGCCGCTGGTCTTCATAATAATAAAAATAATAATAATTTATAATAATAATAAATATAAGGCATGTTTCGTCGCATCAAATCATTCTTATCTCATTCGGGCTTATTTTCTCTACAATAACATGTTTATTATTTACTGGCCTAATGTAGCTTCCCCATGAGTTGCGTCTTTTAGATAAGAAACAGTCCAATCTAATGGAAAAAATACAGTAAATGTTTTTTTTCCCTATCTATAATACTTGCTTTAACCTGTATCATTTATCGTTACCGAGTTATGCGCATATAAATGGCACACTTGGAATTTAGTAGTGTAGAGTGTTATCCCGCAGATTGTTCTTTTATACGAATAACCATTCACACATTTGCAAAACGATATGAACTCAATAAGCTGATATTATTGCCAGTATACAATTAGTATTCTTTTGTATACTTACGAACAGCACGAATACCAATAGTGATAGTCTTTATTTGTGACGAATGAACATTCAAGTCGTAATCTGTCGATACTTTGCATATAGGTACAGTGTGTAATGTCTAAAGTATCAAGAACAATCGGTCAAAGTATACATTTTGTTTTGCCTGCCCTCTGTCAGGGCATAAATATATTTCTACATCTAAACGCCATAGCTCGATCACTATTACCTATAGGCATTTAACGCCTGGTATAATTTTGCACTGGCTTTCAACATACAATGCAAACCACCAACAATAACAGGCTATTCCACGTAACTGGTTCATTAAAAAGTTTATGATGTTCTATTATACTTAATTTTGAGATTTTTGGCACCAGTATCTGTTCGATTGGAACTATAAAATGTAAAATACTTAACCAAAAATATCACTTCGGCTTGACCGGAAATGGATGTCAACTTTGTTATTTTAAATAGAATGATCTAATTTTTATTCATTTTTGGATTCTACAACTATAAATACGTCATTTTCATTAGCTATTCCTATACGTACATGTGCCGTTTTGAGTTAATTAAGTTTTCTTTTTTTTTAGTCATAATCATTGCATCATTGAGAAATTTAATATCTCGGTTAATATTGCAAGTAGAGACTTCCAAATTTGCTATGTTATGATGTAGATATTACTCTAAGAAACGGTAAGCACACTTTACATTCTAACATACAGGGTGTTCAAAACTGAGGAACAAGTGACATATTTTCAAATGCAGGAAAACTCAATTTTTTAAATAGGAACACCCTGTATTTTTAACTCGGAATTAGGAAGTAAATATCATCCCCTATCACTTTATATTGAGCATTCCTATACCTATTTTAATAGGTTTTGAGATTATGAGCGACTTTTCGTTAAACAGGCTAAGTAGCCCTATCTTTAAATGTTTGTAGCTGGTTCTGAAAATGGATTCACGTTCAAATTCATGTATTTATTTGAATAACCATACAAGAAGGTCTGTTCGAAAGTCATTTCTATTATTGTGTTGTACGAAAGTGTAATTACAATGATATACACATAAACACTTTTTGGTTAGTCAATGAATTTGACATTAATCCTATTTCAGAGCCAGCTACAAACACGCAAAGATAGGGCTACTTAGTCTGTTTAACAAAAAGTCGCTCATATCTCAAAATCTATTAAAGATAGGTGTAGGGAATTGATTGATAGTGATAGGGGATGGATATGTACTTCTTAATTCCGATTTAAATACAGGGTGTTCCATTTAAAAAAAAGGATACTTAGTCTGTTTAATAAAAAGTCGTTCATATCTCAAAATGTATTAAAGATAGGTATAGGGAATGCTGATATAAAGTGATAGAGGATGATATTGACTTCCTAATTCCGATTAATAGAGGGTTTCTATTTAAAAAAAATAGTTTCTGTATTTGAAAATATGTCACTTTGTTCCTCAGTTTTGAACACCCTGTATGTTAGAATGTAAAGTGTGCTTACCGTTTCTTAGAGTAGTATCTACATTCATTACATAGCAAATTTGGAGTCTCTACTTGCAATATTAACCGAGATATTAATTTCTCAATGATGCAATGATCATGACTAAAAAAAGAGAAAAACTTAAATAACTCAAAAACGGCAACATGTAGCTATAGGAATAGCTAATGAAAACTGACGTATTTATAGTTGTAGAATCCAAAAATGAATAAAAAATTAGATCATTCTATTTAAAATAACAAAGTTGACATCCATTTCCGGTCAACCGGAGGTGATATTTTGGTTAAAGTATTTCACATTTATAGTTCCAATCGAACAGATACTGGTGCCAAAATCTCAAATGTAAGTAAACAATAGAACATCATAAACTTTTAATGAACCAGTTTACGTGGAATACTCTTATGCGTATCAAATAATAGAGTGATATCACGTTTCCTGAATTCATCATAAGCACAATATATGTCGGTTACGTGCTTATTGTAACACCCTGTATATAAATAGCTCTACCAGTCGAAAGAACTGCATAGACGGTGCATGTTCGCCATTGAAACCCTTTTCTATTTCTGACCGTTTAAAAGTTATTTTGGACAAACGAAATTTTGGTCGATTTTCAAGGGCGTTGTACACCCTCTACGGTTGAAGTTGCGCAGCAACGGAAAGTGTCTTGAGTAACACTCCATGGGGTCTACAAACTGGGCGAAGCTTCATTATAATTCGCCATTTACAGTCCGCGAGCTTCCCTTGTAAGTAGAATGGTTTGAATATATTCTTAGACTTGAAAGAGCTGAATAAGAAAGTATTTATATGGAACGTATACAAAGAGGAAAACTCAAAAGTAGATAGGGAAGCGAATACTCAATGATGTTCAACGACTCGGAATTAGTCAGCCAAATATTCGAAGAAAGTTTAACTTGTTAAACATTATTTAACTCTTTTCGAAACATTTCGGTCCAGATAATTTTAATTTTATAATCCCAAGTAGGTGGTCGTAGCGCGCGTCTTGTTCCTATACAAACTTTAGAAACCTCTTCCCTCGTTCGGAGAGAACGGATCGACGCAGGATGTGCAAGAAACGGAAGTCGTTAATCCATGCGCCAGTGAAATTAATAAAATAAGAGATTAAAGCATATTACGCGGATTCAATTTGGCGAGGCAGGGGCATACGGTACCGTTCGACACCGGGTGACGACGGTGAACGTAAAGGGGCGATAAAACGCGCAAATAGACGTAAATAGGGAACTGCCGGGAGTAATGGCACGGAAAGATAACTGACGGGAACGGCGAAGCATGCTTAGGATGGTCGAGCGCGCGGCGAACTTTTCCATATTCAAGAGAATCTGCTGCCTTCTGTATTCGGAACTTGTTTGGACAAGGACACTGCTGTGATAAACTGCTTTGGCGACGACGTTCGACTGTTCGCGATGAGATGACGAACGCACGAGAGATTCGATTATATTGCAAATACTGGGAATATATATCTGATATATGTATCACAACGTCACTTTTAGACAGAGATTTATGTACTAATATCGCACTACTTTCGCATACGAAACAAAACATCGATAAGAATTCAAATATTCATGTCTATTAAGCTAGCTTTATCCAGTATTCACTTCACGAGGCCAACAGCAAATCAATTGCATATTTTGTTGATGATTTGTTGCTAATTTGTTATGCAACAATTGTTTTTGTTGCTCCAGCAATTTCCAAGAAACAATGGTTACGCTACCTTAATATTCCTATCGCTGTAGCAGATTAAGCTATTATTGTTATGGATAGTTCTTCCACGGTCAGAACCTGAAAAATACCTACTGATGCTTGACGAAATTAGAATTGTGGCTTCTTACGAGAGGCATAGCTTTTGACAACACTTCATTAAAAGTTGGGTTACTTGAACTTGCAAAAGAAATATATTGTAAGAAATATTTTCCCTTTGCATTAATTTGTTTGTACCGTCTACCATTTACGTAGAAAAAGTATTAAAAACTATTCTCGATTTTTGCGGAGAGAACCGTATATACACTTTGTATAAGCATTTAGATAAGTAGACGGACGAGCCTGCAAATTTGATTACCGATGCCGACAGCCGTTTCTTTAACGCTATAAGGGCTACGGCACGCCGACTAGTCAATAAACAAAACGCTGAGACGGTTTGAATTCTGATAATATACTTAGAGTAGAGTGACGAATTAGTCGTGGTACAGTGAGTGTAGGTTTGTGACCCGTTTTAAAGGTGAGTTTAATCACAGAGCATTCCTGTTATTTTAGTATAAGGTAGAGTAAGAAACTAGATCTGCGAAATAGTGAGTAACGTTAAGCATGCTTAGTTAAGGGCGCTTTGGTTAGGAAAAGCTAGTCGTCCTAGCGGGGCACGCTTGTGACGTGGGGGGATCCGCCACGGCACAGTTGACCGCAGGCGCCTGGGGCGACCCGGGGTCGTAAAAATAAGGCACGGGGAAGCCGCCGGCGGTTTCGCATGCCGCCTTTGTGAACCGCGGGGATTCGCGCCTCACGAGCTCCCGAATCACAAGGACATAGCGAAAGTTTGGTGAACCGAACGCAACGAAGATTATATTTCGGGAGAACCGAGTTTGTTAGGGTAGTAAACTAACATTTAACTGTGTTATCTGCTATTTTCTTTAATTAAAGATGACCGGAGTGCTCAGGTGGCTTTTCTTTACGGGTAAACCCCCGGTTTGTAACTCTGGGTTCAGAAACTCCTCACCAACGCCGACGCCCCACCGCTCGACCATCATTATTGTCAAATAAACACCTGTTTACTATTTGACTTTACCTGACCAGAATTAAATAAATAAAATATTGTACCCCACGAATTCGATAAAATTTAAGTAATATAAGAGTGGTAGTTATCATTGTTATTATTTATATTTTTACTTTAGTGTATATTTTTGGGGCTTTTACAATATTGTCGACAATATCATCACATACAGGTATAGAACATTATCTTTTTGAATGCGGCTTTTCATATAAACGATTAGAATACTAGCCATACGATGCCAAATCGTAGGTACTGATTATTTTTAAGGGAATCGTGCGACGCGTCACCCTTCTTCACAACGGTCGACTTGGCCACGCTCGGCTTCGACATATCGACATTCAAGAGTCCGCTCTCACGGAGTAAGCATCATATCAGAGATTGGTACTTGGGACACTTTTAGCGGTAATGATTTCACCCCATTCATGTTACATGCTGCAGTGCATATTTTGTAAATATTTATAATATGCATAATTAAGTACTTCTTATTCTTTTCCATACTAGGGGTTGTGCAATGAACAAGCCAATGTAGGAAGAACTATTGAGATTTCATGAATATAATGTGGATATTCAACTAAATAAACTTCTGATAGCAGTCAATACAATACAAAGATTTGCATTGTTCTAAAATAAAACATTAAAAAGCATTTTTTCCTATAATAAATTAAAAATATACCTCTACAGGTTAAAGAAAATATTTTTTTTATAAGAAAACTGAAAGAAGTTCTCCAAATTAACCTTTATATTAGTTTTTTCAGGTAATACTTTATAATATAAACCCTTTTTGTACATGCAAAAATGTTTTAGTAGTTATATTGGCAACAGCACAAATATACGGCATACGTCATTAAGGGTATGAGCTCGTTCATAAAGTCATAAAAGATTGAAGGCTGCATTACATAAAGCCAGTGGAGAAGCAAGTCAAGTTCGTAAGTAATTTGCCGCAAGTTACTTGCTTTGTGTAAACATATGCATGCCTTCTATTTCAGGCAAAGCAAATTGTCAGGCAAGCCAAGTCGGTCAAGTGAATAGAACCAGATGCTACTTACTTGTTGACTTGCTCCAAAAATTCAAGTGAAGCTAAAAATTGATTTACATGAAGCTAGTGTTGAAGCAAATGAAGTCAGCAAGTAATTTGCGTGTAAGTTATTTGCTAATAAGACAGTCAAGTAAATAGAACCTGTTAACTTGACATGTTAGGGCGCGTTTTTGAGAGGCCCTGCAAGTGTGCAAGTACTGCGAATACCAATACCGCGCACTAGATTGGGTATGTTATTTACATGCTTTTTCGGTTTCCACAAAATCAGCAGGAAACAGAAACCTAACTGAACTTGATCGTGAAAATTAGAACCTAAATAAGGCAGTAAATACAGGGTGTTCCGTTTAAAATGTGAAAGTTACTTGTCTTTAAAGATAGCGAAAATTAAAAGTATGTTTTTGTTCACCCTGTATAATTTTTTGCATTACTTTGATTTTATTATCAAGTGTAATGCTTTAGTTAAAAAATAAATACAGTTTAAAATATCTAGCTTAAATATGTATGACAGGCGTGCGTCTTAAATTTTGGTCTACATTTTGAAGAATAGTTAATTATCTTGTAAACGAGTCGAGTTAGATATAAAAAACTTAACACTAACTTGCCTTTATTTGGTCTGTACTATCAAAATATGTCATAATATACAGGGTGTTTCATTTAATTTTTCACAACTTTGGTGTGTAATTTTTCTTTGAGTCACCCTGTATACTTCGAAATAATTTTGAAATGTGGTCCTTCTGAACCTGTATAATCCTTAATTAAAAAAATTGAAAATATGTTACCACTTTTTTTATATAAACCGACGCGAATGTAGTACCCCACCCTGTATATCTATTCACCATCTTTCTGGACTTTACAAAATATTATGTTTATGTGTTCACATACTTTGTCGATGAGTTAGTTATATAGTGCGTATGTAATTATTTACCTATTTTGTTGTTTCCAATTTTAGATTTGGCCCGAATTGCAATTAATAATAATTTAGTGTTCGAGCTTTTTCTCTTTAAACTTAATTTTAAATCAAAATGTTTATGCACTTATGTAGGTACAACATATATATTGTGTCTTAGTGAAGAAGATAGTAAGTGGTTAATTTGAAGGGAACAAAAATTAAATACAATAAAAGAAAAAACGAGATTTCTCGTTAATTAGAACTTGCCAAAGGTATACAGACAACAGAGAAGAAATGTTTTGAAAATATTTAGCTAATGATGTCTAAGTTTTTTTTTCTTTGTACAATTTAAGAGCAGCAAGAAATACTCCCAGATTTACAAAAGAGGGTATGTTCACGTCCAATCTGTTTATTTTGGCGTCTTAGCTTTTTGATGCGCATAACAATGCTAAGAAACAAACGGCGTATTCCGTTGAAAAATCCCCTGGGGCAACAAACGGGTGATAATTAAAATAATGCAAAGACGAAGATGTAAAAATCGACCGCGACCCGCAGCCTTTTCAGCAGGCCTGCTAAAGCTAGGGATAAACAGCGAGGATAACGGTGAGCCGCAGGATCGGGTCCTGGGCGGAACGCCGATAATTAAGAAATCCCTCCCCGGTGCGCTCATTTCCGATAATTAAGTAAGATTTCGTGTCAATGAGATCCGTTATTTTGCGTTTCAATTTCTTCTCTGAATCAGCCACCCTTTGCCGGTTTTTGTTCGGGTGAATATAAAGGCGAGGTGTTTCGTTAAATAGAGAGAAAGTATTTACTGAAATAAATTTAACGAAACAAACCAACAGAAAGAGTAGAAATATAATAAGATTTTTTCCAAAATTGCTGACAATAAAATTACTGCTTTGGATGTTTGGCGAGGGGAATAAAACACTTAAATCATCTGTCTTTGAAGTATTAAAATTTAAATCACCGACTTAAATATACAGGGTGTATCAAATAAAAAGTAAATTTTGCTTGGGTGTTAACTACACGACATATAAAGCACAAACCCGTTGAAACCGGATTTCATCATTAAAAAATAAAAAAAAAGTAAAATTTAAAGCCAAAAATTCTTTAGTCCGGGCCTGATGCAAGGAAACGTTATGTTAAGCTCCCGCTAAACGTGGTATTATGTATAAATATATTGCACTCATTTAGCATTATTCTTAATGGTATGCCGTAAGTTCGTTAACGTTATTTCGGGGAAATAAAATAAAGGCAATCGGCCAGTGTGCCCTTGTAAAAATAGCAAAACTGAGGCATTTTAATTTCTTCTTTTTTTAAAATAAACATTCCTTATTTGTCAAGAGCATTCTACATAAGTCTACAAAGTATTATTTTTAATATCCTGATAAGACGTTCGAGTTTCACCGGATATGCGACTTCAGTAATTACAAAAAACGTAAACATTTTTCTTTATCGTTGTCGAATCGAGAGTTAGTTGTTAATAAACGGTACCTCATGAGTTTGAGTTATTTCTTTTGGATTTATTTAATCAAATAACGCAAAATGAATTGAATCGAATTACACAGAAATAAATGAATTACACAGAAAATTTGTAAACACGCCTTTCTACTGATGTCGCGCGAAAATGAATCTATACATTCCCCCGCTTTAGCCGATGCATCAAGCTTTGATTTTCTTTATATGAAATCATGATGGTCCTGAAAAGGATCGTTTTTTCGAAACGGGAAGAATTTAAATAAAATGTTCGAAGTGGCTTGCACTCCAAGCGGCGATCCACACAAAACTAACAGCGGTAATGGCTGAATGATAGTGGGGATATACTCGGGACAGCATTTAGGTTTGGCACAGGGGCGGCTCTAGCCCACGGCATTTACAAAAGATTTTTGTTCTCGTTAATGCCACGACTAGGGTTGATCGTTTCAATATTTTTAAAATCAAATTGAATTTTCGATTTTTTTAAAATAATTATGGATGCAATAACGAACTAGTATGACATAAAAGTCTATATGCACCGCGGGTATTAATAGTATATATAATATGTGTTTGTAAGATCGTCGCCCGCGGAGCATAAACATCTACATCTACTGCACATAAGTTATTATAAACTATTTTCCATCTTCTCTTAAATGTGCATTACTAATAAAATTTAAATACCCTTTTTCCCTTCTTTTTATAAACACACCATGCGAATCACCACTTTGTCACTTAGTTAGTCATTTTATTTTCTCTTTATTGTTTTTTCTTTTTATTTTGACACTTTCTATTATGTACTTCGTACATCTTTGAAATAAAGTACTTACTTACTTACTTACATCTCTTGCAACTGCTCTTTATCTTTTAATAAAATTACATATATTAGATTTTAGTCTTCTACTTTTCTTACTTTATAATATTCGACAGTTAAAACTGGGAAAATTGTCATCTCAACAGCCAATTTTTAATTGGGTCGGTGTGTCCAAAACGCACCATTGAAAACACATAGAATTGCGCGACGGCGGCTGCAGTTAACTGCAGTCGCAAACGCAGTCGTCAGACGCACCACCGAAATCAGACCTTTAGCGCGACGGAAAGGTGTGGCATCGGAGACGGTTCGCCTGCGATGTAACACATAAAATCTATCCTACTCATTTCACTTTTTGACTATTATAAAACGTTTTCAGTACGCCTGAAGAAGGTTTTTAATTAAAAACCGAAACTGCTAGTAAAACAACGAAATTTTACAGTATATTATTAACTCCTCTCCCAACTATACTTAATCAATTTAACCCAATTATGGATATACATTCACACAATTACATAATACATATAATAAACGTTTTGTATATGGGATGAATATACTCAAATAGATACCTACTTACAATTAGAACGACGCTGTGGATTTGTCAGAAATGTAGGGAATCACAATAATAGAACTTGGGTTGCTCCAGCAATTGAAACACTTGGCTGAGGAACTTGATCATAGATGACCTACTATTGAAGCTGGGCAATGATGAACATAACACTTTGGGATATGCGGATGGTCTTGACATTCTGATCCAGAGTAAATACAATGATAAACTGCGAGATGCTCAGCAAGTTGTACAAGCAATTTCTCCAAAACGAACACAACAGCGTTCACGAGAACAAGACACTTAGATGATCTTGGACCGCTAAAACTTCGAAATGAAGCAAAAAAGCTGTCAGAAGAAGTGAAACATGTTGGTTTTATTCGCGACTCTAAGCTTACTAGGAATCTGCGGCTTCAGAGGACCAAAACCAGGACGGATACAGCACTCATATTAGCTGGAAGAGACCATGGGAGTTAAGACCTAATACGGCGTGTTGGATATGCATCAGGGTGGACAGACCCATGATCGCTTATGCATCTCCGGTATGGTGGACAAAAGTGCAACAGCAAGCTGCTATAACTGAAATTAGCAAGATACAGAGGCTTGCGTGTTAAAGAATAGCAGAAGCAATGAGGACCACTCCTACAACGACAGTACAATGCCTCCTAGACCTAACCCTTTCTCATTTGAGGTAGGCAAGAATGGGACATCTCAGATTGAAAGAAAAACCAAGTGGCAGATATGTAGCGCCGGGACACAATAATATTGCCAATCATGTGGAAGACAACCTTCTGGGATAACAGAGACCGCTCATCACATTCTATGTAAATGCAAGGCTCTAGACACAAAAAGGCAGGTAATTTTTGGCAAACCAAAAACTAACTCAGAGGATTACTTCGAGTAATTAATTAGAGACCTGTAAAAATTATTACAAGATGTCAGGATACCGGAACGGTTGGTATAATTTAATAGGTAAAAAGCCTGGGTTTGCTAGGTGATAGTGGGGATCTATGAAGCACTTATGTAAAATAGTAGCTATAAATGGCCACTTAATTTTTGGCGCCCCAAATGGTTTAACGGGTGGTATATACATATATTAGAATACGAATCGTTATTAGTTCCATAATAGCCCAATGGCGACCGTGGCTGGGTTGTAATGTAAAGTTTGCGTTTCGGTAAAAAGCCAGGTCTTAAAAGCCAAGACCAAAACTCAGGTTAACAACTAAATTTTGATACCTTATATTTTGGGAAACTATGGAAATTATAATGAATTCAATTTTGCTGGGCTACTGGCACTTTGCCAAAAACCGGCATGATGTCCTTTAAAAAAAATTTTCAACTAACAGCACTGTGTACTGTTTAGTAATATTTATTTTTCTGTTGACAGCCGTTATCATTGTGTGGATGCTAATTAATCTATCGAAGGCGTTTTATTACCGTGTTTTTCGGACTATAAGACGCGTTTTTTTTACATAGAAAAATGGACTCAAATTTTGGGTGCGTCTTTTGGTCCGAAGGTACCAGAAAATATATTTTTTTTAATAAATCGTCTCTAAATTTGAGGTGCGCCTTATCGTCCGGTGCGTCATATATTCCGAAAAATACGTGTTATCATCCGGTGTGTCTTATAGTCCCAAAAATACGGTACTTTAGTCATTGGATTCTTCTGCATAAATATAGGTAGATTGCAACAGTGAATAATCAGCAAAATGCGTGTGGTTATCACGCGTGTGCTTCAGGGATCAGTTTTGGGACCTACGCTTTTCCCAATTTATAATAATGATTAGCTAGTAGCTCTGGACCTTGAATATGCACTAAGCATCTGTGCTGATGATGTCACTGTACTGTTGGCTGCTAACATTCTTCATGATCTTTTGGAGGGATGAATATCATCTTTTAAATTTCATTTTGTTAGCTACGAACAACAAAACAATACTTCAGTTAAATTTGCTTTAGTGTCCTATTTTGGTCTTAAACATTTATAACATCGTTTAAGAAACATGCTGTATATGTCTATTGAATTATATACACCGCAGAAGATTCATCAAAATTTTATAACATTATAAAATTATATTAAAGAAAAAAATATTGTTTCTTGAACTATAAACAATCATACTTTGATTCCTTTAACTTGTGGAGTTTTCTGGTTTAAATTTACTTTTTAATGACCGTCCTATTTTTAAAATTTGTAAATATATTTAGACAAAAAACATTTTTGTCATGTTTGAAGTTATCTTGTGACAGTTTCACTGCCGGCAGCTATAGATCATCACTTGTTGTCAAAAATGATGTGATCATCATCAAAATAAGCGTAATTTTTAGAATTAAAAGATCCGATCTAAAATATGTAGTGGTCACCTTAATCGGTATTGTTTATTCCCCACATAACCGTTTTAGTTCGTTTCAGTAACATGACAAAATTATCATTTCAGCACATGTTTACTGCTTATTGTTAGTAAAGAAAAACTGGTATTGCATTTCTTATAAAATAGCTTATTAATTGTTCAAGAATATATATGCAACCCCAGCAATAATGCAAGTACAGGCAAATTTCTGAGAACAACAATTTTAAGTACTTAAGTAATTTTGCATATTTGCATAATAAAGCTCTAAAGTGCTACACTTCATTTACTCTTTTCGGTGCAAATTGGTCTAACTTTTATTAGGTGTGTTTACGTAAAGATGAGGTGGCTCATGCAAATAAGTTGCATTAATGCCATGAATTTAAACAGTACACCGGATATGTTTAATGAAATTAATAAACACAGTGAACTCAAGTGTTCGTTTTGAAGAGCCCCTAGGTTGAAATTTACATACTCGAATTTTGTGCGGTAGGTTACGTGAATGACACTTTGATTCAATGAGTTTTGTGTCGAAATATGTTCTTTTATGACAAGTAAAGATATCATTCTTCCGTATCTGTTTCACGCCTGTTATTTTATTTTTTTATAAATGTAGGTATTAAATATAGCTTTAGAGCAGCATAGAGTTAAGGAACGCCAGCTCCACAATTTTGTGCTGCTCTTGCAAGTCGTTATTGCTTTAAGTGAAACAAGTGATGATGAAAATTTTCTTTATTTAATAGTAACAATGTTAATCTATTAATCATTGATTTTCTTAAATAATTTAATATCATTAAATGAATAATTACAAATTGTTAAGGTATATAGATCCAATTAGCGAAAAATAGGCTAAGTACAAACTAAATTAAATTTAAATTTACCTTACAGAACAGTAACTCACTAAGAAAATTTATAAAGGAAAAAGCAATAAATCAGAAATGATCAAAGGAAAAAATCAGAAATTTTCAAATTAACGTGTAATGATTGCCCAAAAGCATATATTGGTCAAACGGGTAGGAACTTTTTAAAAGAATACACGAACATTTCCTGAGCTACAACAAAAATAACGATTCTAATTATGCACTTAACGCGCTAGGAAACTTTTAAACAAAAGTTATGAGATTTTACATTCAGAAATCCGGGGCTTAAATTAAACTTATTCGTATTTTTTGAAATAAATACACTTAAGTTTTAAATATGTTATTTAACGACCTAATAATAGATCTTAATAATGCAGCTATTTTGAATTTGTTTGTATAAAAAAAAAACCCAAATGCCACAGAAACCTGTTACACCATAGGAACATTAATGACATAAAATTTATAGTTAAAATCTGGAAATAGATTTTTCAAATAATTATAAAATAATTTCAGTAATTTTTCGCATTATTTCTTGTTACTATAAATTCTGGATTGTAGAGAGGGTTTTCTTTAATAGTAATAGCACATCTGATAAAGCTAAGTGTTAGTGAAGCATGACATGTTATTATGTATTTATACATGTGTTTAATATACTGCGAGATTGTGTGCATTCTTATTATAACTATTATTAATATGGATTTCTAGCAAGTAATACAGGCTGATTCACTTAAAAAAATATATATATATCCATATTATTCCCTCTTCAAAAATATCGTCTATATATTTTGAAATTCTATGAAAGACAATTTAACAAAGTTTTTGTCGCGGTTTTATACTAAGGTTAATAAAATTCTCACTTAATAAAACAAGATTTGATAAAGAATTGCAATTCATCAAAAAGATAGAAATAATGAGCGAGTATAATTTTTCACGTACAGCAAAAGAAAAAAGTTTCCGCGTAGCTTGGCAGTAAAAAACTAACATGCGGCGGTATCTAAAATTTTCATTTATTTTATTTATTTAATAAAGCCCGATATTTACAATATATTCCGTAAAAATTGTGTTCATGTCATACTTTGTTTACTACCAAGCACGCGGAAACTTTTTTTCCTTGCTGTACCTACTATTAAAAGTGTGTGCTCCGTGTATAAAGGGTATACTTTCATTGGGTATTTATTTAGCAGAAAGTGTACATGTCTGTACTGTTATGTAAACATTCTCGTAATGTTAAAAAATAACAAAATTAAATAAAAATTAAAATTATTTAATATGGCAAGTGGATATCTTGGTATAGATACTGCCATTATTAAAAAATAAGTATAAATACCGCTTAGGAATAAGAAAGAACAAGGCAAAGTAGAAATATGGGAGTGTAGAATTCTCAGAAAGATATATGAGGGAGTCAAAGAGCGCGAAGCGTTTGGAAGAAGAACAAACAAAGAAATAACAGAAATGTACGATTTGTATAAATTGATCTTCATGAGGCTTTTGACTGTGTGAATTACTTCGCTCAAGATACTCGGGATTATTTTCAATTCCAATAAGGAATGGGGAGACCATGTTGATTATATTAGCAGTCAACTGTCAGGAATTTGTTATGCCCTTGTCCTTATATCATTTAAAACAAAGTTGCAGTTTAAGTATTCTACGTTCTATGTACTATGCGCTGAGTTTTTTTATTTTCTTGATTTAATATGGGGTGCTTTACTGGGGCTCTTCCAATAGTTCCCAAAGAGTTTTTATTTTACAAAAACGTATTTTACATAGTTTGAAACCTACACTGTTGAAAATATTACGGTGTTGGCGTTAATTTTGCGCTAGTCAAATATTTTAGTGTTGATTTTTACAAACTTTGCCAGACGAATTGACTACATGTGTTTAGTAGAACAGAAATTACTAGAATTTGGTGTGAATTCTTTGTTCAGATATGAGTATTTACTATTTTCTCTAGACATTTAGAAGCATCAACCAATCAGAATTTTTCCCTCGAATAGAAATATAGAAACCCCACCTAATCCAATACAGTATTGCATTATACGCACCACCTGCATTGCACGTGTATCTGTTTTCGAGTTTGTTTTTGCGTATTAACATATCCAAACAAACCACCAAATGTGACTGACCTGCAAAGGTAACCTCTGTGTTATTAAACGTAATTTCCAGTGGGCATAAAAATTTCAACATCTTAAAGATGTATTGGGAACAACTATTTACGTAATTAGTTTAGATTTGAATCAAATAACATAAACATTCACTTAATTTTATAATGGTTCTCAAAAAATCATTTTAAAATTAGTACGTTTAGTTGAAACCAAAACTTTTGAATGAGTGGTTCTGTATATTTATAATTGAGAATTGTCTTAAAGAGAGAATATTATAGCACTAAGAAATAGGAGTTGCATATTAAAAAGAAGTTGTGTTTAGAAAACGGTGTTAAATCATCCAATAGATCGCATTCATTTAGTTAAACAGCTAGTAAATTTGTCTAGTCTAGATCAAATAAAATGTGACTAGAAGTATATCATTAATTCCACGTGTTAGTTGGACAAATAACCCTTAGCAAAGACAATACTTGACTATCTTTGTTCGTCAAATTTAAACTTCTATAGTTCTCGACAAAACAACACGAAAACAGTGTGGACCTCTCCTGACTATTAAATTAGTCAAAAAAGTGTTAAAATTTTCAACAGTGTAGAGACTCATCCAGGCCTATTTTTAGAAATGAAAGATATTACACATTTTATGATATTTACATTTTAAAAATATTGTGCTTTGTGTATAGAAATATTGAGGATTTTAAAAATCACACCAACTAAGAGTACAACACAAGATCTTTTTGCTATTTACTGCGTCCTGCACATAAAAAATCAATTTTTCAAGAAGTGTGCAATTTATCAGTTACAAACTTTAATTGTATTAAAAACCTACATTTAAACGTAAATTGTTATTGTATATATGATTTGTAAGTCAAATTTAAATAAAATAAAATATCGCGTAAAAAATTCATGGGATTTTATCAATTTTGTTAAAACCCAAACAATCCCATTAGGATATAAAATATAAACTAATTATTTTGTAATTTCTTTATATGCCAATATATAAAATTTGCACTGCAAGCTATAAAAGAAAAACAAAATGACTTAAAATTACACACCCCATTAAATTTAGACAATTTCATTGAGGCAGTAACTTTATGCTTAAATACCGCATATTTTAACTTTGGAAAGAACTTTTATAAACAGAGTTATAGTACAGCAATGTGATCACCCATCTGAACTGTTATAGCAAATTTAGTTATGGAGAAATTGGAACAGGACATACTAAACAAAATTGACACATACATTATATTTTTTAAATGATACGTAGATGATGCATTTTGGCAATTACCTCGCAAAAAAGAAGTTACATATTAGAAAAAATTTAATGACATATCATCAACAACTTCAATTCACACTATAAAATGAAAATAATTCGGCAATAAATTTTCTTGACATAACAATTTCATATAAAAATGAAGATTTCCACAAATTGGTATTTTAAACCACACACTGTGGAAGATACTTAAACTTTTGATCACACAATCACAGACACCCATAAAATACAAAATAAGTACAATTAATAACTTGGTGGATCGGTGCATGGCATTCTCAGAAAACACTAATATCAAACATAATATAAACAATATAAAGCAAATGTTAATAAGTAATAACTTATAAATAAATATATATAAAAACAGATTTGCGCAAAATAGGAATAAAACTAAAAACAATCAACAGAACAAAGACCAAAATAAAGAGGAGAGCCAAAATTATATTCCCATACCGTACACAAAACAATAGAACGGATTATTGAAACAATGTAACATCAATATTGCCCACAAACTAAATTACTCAAATTAAAGATGGTTTATAAAAACTAAAGAGGCTATAGAGTTTAATAAACAAACACACCCAATTTACAAAATGAATTGTCAAAACTGTGAAGGGCTTATATCGGGCAATCACAACAATACCTTGAAAAAAAAATAACTTTCACAAGTCCAGCATAAGTACGCAAAATGTCAATTCTACTGTTTTGGCAAAACATGCATTGGATAATAACCATCATTTCAGTTTTAGGGAAATAGACATTGTAGATATAGATAATTATTATAGAAAACGGTTAATGTGGCATATAAAAAATAATAAAAATCAATTCACGATAAAAATGCCTAAATAACCTAACAATAAGTCAAATTTATAATAATCTAATAACAGAAAATTCTAGTGAAAAGGGAAAGACGAATTTAGAATGTTAGTACGGTTGTTTTTTACAATATATTTTGTGTTTAAATGTTAATATAAACACTTTTTGACAAATACTGTTTGGGGTGAACAAAAATAAGAAAATGAAAAAAATTAAAGTAAGTTTAATATGATGTAATCATAAGAAAGATATATAATATATAATATATATATAATTGTGAAATTCAAAACCAGCAAACCCAAATAAAAAAAGTAATGTAGATGATTTTTATAAATATCTGACATGAAGTTATATAATTATTTGGCTGCTGGCTTTAATTCTTAAGCTCGTTAGTTTTCTTTATCCGTATTGTTGATGTTTTCTTATTGTTTACATTGAAATAAAGTTATCTTATGGTTATTATTATTTTTCATTTTATGTTATTGAAATCGTAGAAAACATAATAAAAATATTTAGAACGTAGTCATTCTTCTATACTGTGCTGTTTGTGTTACTGTGTAGAAAGGATGGCCATTGTAGCGGTAAGAATTATTTCCACTTTCATATTAATTATACTAAATTCAATGACTTTAAATTTTGTATTTATGTTAAATTTTAGATACCAAGCAACTTACTTTCGTGAGCAATTAGTTTAAGTAATAAACAACAGCTTATTTGTTGAGACATATTTACGATTTGATAATTTATTAACTCCAAGTACTTACATATATCTTGGGTTTTTTCGGTAAGATCAGTTCTTTGACAAGCAGAATATTAGACGAAGAATAACTTTTCGTTCTGAAATTAGTAATAAAGTTTTTTTTTTCTCTTGTAAACTCAATCGTGGAACATACTGTGTATATATTAGCCAGTAGAGGATTTTGTGTTACATGCAATGTCGCAAGAAATCATCATATTTCAAACAAAGTTTTATTAGCAGATGAGGCTTTGAACAATGGTATGATTTCGGAGGTGAATGGTGCCATTATTAAAGAATATTTTAAATAGATATTGCGTTTACAATAGAATCGTTAATTAATTTTTTATATGTATTCCATAGAAAGTTTAGTATTTAAGTTGATATACCCACGCAATATTCAGTAAATTCTATTTGTTACAGGATGTGTAAAATCTGGCAAGCACAGTTCTACGTCAACCTTAGCACTGACTTACACTCCAAAAAAAAGTAAGTAGCTTATCTTTTCTGTTCTGCACTTATAAATGGCTTATAAACCAAAATCGGTATTTCCATTGTTTTGTTTCGTTTGACTTTTAAATACTCCTTTAAATCTCTTTCGACAAAGAATTTAAATTTAAATTTTTTACTCCTTAAAATTCTATTCCACTGCATCAGGATTCGTTTTGTTATGCATATTGTGCGGAAAGGAAAAGTATTTTTAAAAGGCAGAACAAACAAAGAAATGAGGTTAAAATGTAAATTTGTACGTAATGCGGTTATCTCCTCGAAAGCAGTATTTCTGAAAAATGAATATTTTGATGAATCATTGTTGGGTCAAGTTCATCTACGCCAGGCATTGTTTTAGACAACAAGTGGGTGTAGGATGCTGTAAATTTAATCACCCAAGAGTGAATGCAATGTTGTCCTCATTGTCTGTAGTAGGTTGTAGACAAAAAATAACGCTTCCTATAATTAAACAGTTACAATTACTTTATCTGGAATGCAGATATGAAAACTAAAATGAATTATATATTTATGTTAGATTCTTGTCCTCATTTACTTGCAGAAGATCTTCACGTACAATTGGAAGAAGACGAGAAGAGAGGGTTCGAAACTTTCGCTCTCTCCGCTAGTTCGAGTCAAGTTGAAGTAGATCTAGATTCACCGCGGGTGCCAGACGACAATAGGGAAACATGGACTTCAAACGCAGATTTCTTATTATCTATCATCGGTTTTGCAGTCGATTTAGCGAACATATGGAGATTTCCCTATCTATGCTACAGAAATGGTGGAGGTATCAGTATATCAAATACATTGTTAAATGATGTAATTTTATGTTAGAGCTTGCGTATATTAATTAGTTGTTGGAAACAATTACGAAATGATTTTCGAGAACTTAAAGAATTCGTTAAGAAACAAGTGATGTGCTCAATGCTCCAAACATTTTCGTAATTAACTTTTTGTCCGACATATTTTTTTTTAATAAAGAATAATATTGAAATATTTAAACATGACATCAAAGCTAATACTTATCACTTTTACATGAAATAGGCTGCAAATTCAGTTCTCTCCGATTATTAGGATAGTTTCTAGGAGTGTCCTTGAGTGTTCTATGATACTAGGTAGTGGGGCGCTTGCCCATGCACTTCAAAATCAGTCGTATTGTCCATCAGCGTTTTACAGGATTAATTGTAGATATTAGATAATTAGTGATAGATTTGAGAGGACAATTGAAAATGGATTATGTAAAGAAAAAGTAATTTGTTCTGTTAGGTAGCGCAAAAATGAGCAATAGATATTCCATGTGTTCTTTTAGGTTTAAGGTCAAATTATTCAACAAGATAATACAGGTGAGTCACCGATCTAAATGGTAGGTTTATAGACTGATGTAATGTAAGAACAATGGTGAATCTTTTAGCTGCCAAATTCCTGGTTTGCGAGGGGTGGAGCATTCTATCGGGAATAGTACCTTTCGCTATTTGCTTTAATATCTCCAAAATTACAAAATATGTCAAAAAAATATACAGTGCGTGATATAGTTGGGATTTTTTTTTTGGTATAAGAAAATTGTACAGTGTAAGTCTGTAATCTGGAATAGATTCAGTAAAGCGAAGGCAGTATTTTTTCCGGAAATATGCTTGGACACGTCGATTAGTATTTTAAATTGCCCACTTTTTCTTCAGAGAAAATTTTATACAGCGTGTCCCAAATTTGAGATATGACGTCATCGACAATTTTTTTAAATGGCAACCCTAATTTTTTTATAACTATTATCAAATTTAGTAGTACCAAATTTCTAGTTTTTATTCCTTGTCATTAAAAAGATATTTAACAATAACTAATTCGAAAAATGAAGAAATCTGATTCACTTCAATCATATCTCTTCTACAATAAATGTTCGAAATGTCGTCCATGTACTTCCTGACAATACCCTAAACGGAACCGAAACTCATTTTGAACATTTCTAATTACTTCAGCGGAAGTTAGCCTACACTCCTGTCTTATTCGTTCTTTCAACACCTCAATATTTTCCGGTTTGGTTTTAAAAACTTTGGTTTTCAAGTATCCCCATAAGAAATAGTTGGTGTTAAATCCGGAGACCTGGGTGGCCATTCAAAAGATTCTCTTCTACCAATCCATCTGCCTGGAAACACATCATTCAGATACTCACGGACAGGTCTTGCAAAATGAGAAGGCGCGCCGTCTTGTTGGAACCAGATATTTCTATTCTGCACATCAGCTTCAAGCGGATCAGGGAATAGAGTAGCCAAATTCGGAACTAGTTCTTCCTGCAAGAATTCTAAATATCTCGCTCCATTGAGATTTTCTTGGAAAAAAATTGGTCCTATTACTCGATCACCAGTGCCAACAATGCCTGTCCAAACATTGACTTTTTTCTGGATGTTGAGTGTGGCCTTCCCTCATCTATCGTGGGTTTTTGTCTGCCCAATAACGACAGGTTTGACGATTTACCTCACCGTTTAACATAAACGTTGATTCGTCAGAAAATAGAACGTTTTCTATGTTTACAACATTTCTGTCTAGTAGATCCATCATTTGTTCGCAAAACTGAAGTCTTTGATCCGGATCATCTTCGGTGAGTTCCTGGAGGACTGTCAATTTATAGGGATAAAATTTGAGCGCTTTAAAAGTTCTTGCCATCGAAGACTAGCTAATTTCGAGTTCCCTACCTGTCAGCCTACTGGAGATATAAGTATTTCCTTGAACAGAAAGAAGTACATTAAGTTTTACTTATTCATTGAGCGCACTCTGACGATGATTATTTGTTTTCCTTAAATGCCCGTTTTCCCGAAACTGCTTTTCAATCTTGCTTACGGTACTTTGAGATATGATATAAAATGATGATAAAACAGATACTTCTCTCTGAATAAATTAGTAACTTCATTTTGTGTTTTTTTTTCCTATCTCCGTAACCCATCATCATTAAAATTTCAATTTTGTGGGTTTCAGTTAAATACGGCATTATGGTCGATTTTTCAACAGACGGTGTTTCTCATGAAACGACAAACTAATAAGTGCTCTCACTCAATACGAGTCGAATACTAGCTTCACTTCTTACTTATTTTTATTACCTTGTTTTTTGACATTGTGATAAGACGTCAATCTGGCTTGACAAAAAAAAATGATAAACAAAAACCCTTTGACGTGCCATTTTTAAACTTCATAAAAATAAATTTGAATCAGCTTTTTTTCATTTTTCGAATTAGTTATTGTTAAATATCTTTTTAATGACAAAGAATAAAAACTTAAAATTTGGTACGCATGTGTAATTTGATATACTCTTTAAGAATAATTATAAAAAAATTAGGGCTACCATTTAAAACAAATTGTCGATGACGTCATATCTCAAATTTGGGCCACGCTGTATAAAATTTTCTCAGATGAAAAGTAGGCAATTTAAAATACTAATCGACGTGTCCGAACATATTTCCGGAAAAAATACTGTCTTCGCTTTACTGAATTTATTCCAGATTACAGACTCACACTGTATACAGGATATAGGAATAAGAATATATGTTGTCATTATTACTTTTAATGGAACCCTCTGTATATTATGCCATTTTTGAATTATACCGTAAATTATGAACACTTTTTGTACACATGCCATATCTCTAAAATGAGCGGTTTTCGGAATAATAACGTTTCAAATGTGATAAATTAAAAAAAATGCAAATGAACTTTATTAATAAAACATACAAAAGAAGTAATAACATTTGCTTTATAAATGTTCAATGTTGTTGAATTACTTCAATACATTTTTGTAGTCGACTGATTGTTTCCTGTTGAACGTTTGCAATTACCTCTGGCGGAAAAAGTCTTATTTCCTGGCGTATTTTCTCTTTCAGGGCATCAAGATCATTTGGTCTATTCACCTAAACTTTAGATTTCAAATAATCCCCCAAGAAAAATCTAATGGCATTAAAGCCGGTGACTATGGTGACCACTTAATAAGACCTCTGCGTCCAATTCATTTATTAGGGAAAGTTAAGTCAAGAAATTGCAATGCTGCAAGTGCAAAATGAGCGGCTGCCCTATTATGTTGGAACCATATGTCATTGTGAGGAATATCTAGTTCCAGTAGGTGAGGCAGCACAACAGCTAAAATGAGGATGAGTTAAAAATGAAGAAGTCTAGAAGAAAGTTTCCATTTCAAGTTTCTTCAAAAAAATAAGGGCCAAGAATTTGATTTCCGACAATACCTGCCCAAAAATTCCTTTTTTAACGATGCTGTATGTGACAGTCTTGTGTCATATACAACATACAAAATGTCGATTTTGTAAAACTCTTAAAAAAAACGTCTTTAGAAATTTTATGAAATTTTTCACTTAAACTGTTGGGACAATACTAAATAACGTGTGTAAAAAAAAAATCAATGAGATTCAGACACGGCGTTTCTGAGAAAAAAGGACATACGTAATGGCGATTTTCCCATATGGATAAAGATATGTAGTAACCCCTTTAAATCACTTTCTTTTCTGGATAAAGGTGTTATGATGGTGTTGATTTCTTATCCCAAAGTAATGAAGAGCAATGATACTGTTATTACTTATTACTATTAAATGACTAGTATTTACATACTTATTTTTTTTTTCTAACAGGCCCTATATAAACCGATCCAAACAAAAAATAAGAATGTTCGTTTAGTGGAAAACCGCCTTTATGTTGAACTATTCTAACTGACGTCTGACAAATGTAACAATATTAACAGTCATGACAAGGAAAATTGCACAGGATCATATGTACCACGTTCTTTCCTGAATTCGTTTGTTCATTGCTCGATTGTTTCTCTAGCTAAAAATGCATGTCAGAAAGATGATATGTATGACTAACACACAAATCTCCTATTTTGATATTTTAACGTTAATTAAAGAAGAACTCTATCAAAACTGGTAGATACGATATATTCAATACATTTAGTATCAGAATTAAATGAAGATGATCCCGATAGAATGATGCAGTTTTATCAGGTAATGGTGGATAAGATTGATCGTAATGGTATTCAAAATCAAAAGTAAAACAAAAATACTACAAAAACTTTTCTTGAGGTTATTTTTTAATAGAATCCATAATTTAGCCAGAAATCAAGTGTTATCACACATTTTGCCTAACCATATATAAGGGCTGTTCGAACATGCAGTTCGCAACAGATTGGAGTTCTCGGGAACTGGAATGTGTTGTCTGATTGGTTCACATGATCGTCAACCGTTTGCGAACTGCATGATCTAACAAACTTATATTATGTGCGTATTTTTTACTACTAACGTTAATTTTTAACATTACAATACCCCGCATGAAAAAAAAACATTCTTTTGAATGGTTCGTTTTATTAAAAGCTCATCTGGAGCAAAGGATAGTTATTTCTTGATTCTCTCTTCCTTCTTATAACGCATATCTTACTTAAAGTATGTAAATATATTTAAAATGTAATCTGCTTAGTTCGCTCGATAAATTTTTAGCTTTTAGGGGGCCTTTTGTTTTATGCAGCGAATAAAATGCCCATAGAAATTATTTTATTGCGAATGAATGTATATGTATACAGGGTGGCTTAGCTTTTAGTTAACAAACGTTATGTACTTTCACTGTATAGTTACTAAAAGATGTTCAAATAAAAGTTACTTTATATCATGTTATGTCGAATATGACGTATGTAGTTTTTTATTTGCTCGTGACCTTGAAGGAGATTTCAAGGCTGACTTTGATTTTTTTAACGAAAGCATGTATTTTTTAATGTGTCATGTTATTTGTCAAAAATTAGTAAACAACTCTTTTTTGACACATTTTTTAATTTGCCTTGACAGTTTTGACAATATTAAAAAATGCATGTTTCCGTTGAAAAAAGCAAAGTCGGCCTTGAAATCTCCTTCAAGGTCACGAGCAAATAAAAAACTACATACGTCATTTTCGACATAACATGATATAAAGTAACTCTTATTTGAACATTTTTTTTTACTAACTATACAGTGAAAGTAGATCATGCCTGTAAACTAAAAGCTGAGACACCTGTATATATGCGTGCGTGTGATCTTCTAACAAAATATGTAGCCGATAACTTTGTTACAGGTGCTTTTTTGATACCGTACACGTTGATGCTTATTTTCGGTGCTGTACCCTTGTTTTATATGGAGTTGGTATTAGGACAATTTAATAGGCAAGGACCGGTCAGCGTGTGGAGGATATGTCCTTTATTTAAAGGTAGGATTGAATTTTATTTATTTTGATTTTTAATGTTCTATCCTTGGCAATAATAAACATATTTTTATGTAAATAAACAGTATATAAAAAACCAGAATTACTGTATTGAAAAAGCAAATTAAAATGCATTGTATTTATCACCAAGATTTTCCTCTGAGTACCTCCATCCGTTCCTGTAATACCTAGATGTAACACAGAATTAGAAGTGCTGTAGAAATAGGGGAATGAAATGTTTGCAAATTACGTATGAAGCAGGATAATGCACAATGGAAGAAATACTAGACTTTCTTTGTCACCATTCAATCAGATTGGGAATGAATTGAAGAAAAGTGGTCCTATATGAGGTATACGATTCCATGCTTTGTAATCTGTGTGGGTATAGTCTCTTTAATCTTAGTTACTACGTATTTGCTGACTAGATTTGTCTTATAGATCTGTTTAACAACTGTCCAGACAAGCAACTAAAGTTTATCTGTTTTCCAAAAATAATTGAAGGTGCTTTCGATAGTACAGCGTATATTATTTCATTTGGAAGCTGTTACAAGTAAAATATACTTGTTTATACATATTGCTTAAAAAAAATTGTTAAGATTTTTTTTTTTTACATTTAAGAGGCTTACCACCGAAAAAAAATAACTTCTTTTTTCAATTTAAAGAAAATATTTTTTTCTTCTAATGGCGTTAGTTAAAAAAAAAAAATATCAGAAGCGCCTCAAATAAATTACTAAAATTTGGGAAACAGTTCTGCTTTTTACTACTTTTTTTCTACTTTTTAGAGTAGAAAAAGCAAACCCGTAGGAGGTAAGTAAAAATGCTCTATACGAGCAATACTGTGGTTATTATTCAGTTTGTGGCGTAAAAGACGCGTACAATTACCTCAAAAAATTATAACTGCGGTTGGAAAAACGAATTCGTATCTGTAATTCTAACATATCCACTTTAAACGCAATGCCATCGTAATCCGCGATGCAATGAACTATGGTCTCGAAAAATAATACGCTTTACGGTAAAGACAAAGATGCCGCCGCCTTTTCGGCGATTTATATTCCCAGAATTAAAATCTTTGTAGTTTTCGCCAAAGAATTTTATGTAATAATTCTGATTTTCAATTCTCTTGCTCACTTGGAAATTTTATTATAATATATTGTCCGTGTTTTTTTTCTTATATTTTAGCTATCATTAAATTTAGTTCTATAGTTTACCTGTGTGCGTTATATTAGTATTTATGTAAACAATACTTTATTTCTGTAGATAATTCTAGTTTAAATAATTGTTTCATTTCAGTTATAATGAGGTGTATATAACTTATTGTTACAGCAATAAATAAATGTGCAGTCTTTATATATCTTTTTTACTTTTACAAATATTGATGCCAGTTTACTCGTTTAGTTATTTATAATGTATATTAGAAGTAAAGTTATTGAAAAACAAGCGGGTTACTTGCTTAGTTCTTATTCAATTGAAGAAACAAACTTTCTATGGAAGAATCCCTAGCGGAATAAAACAATTATAATACTTTTTGTGAAAACAGGTTTATCAAAACAATTTTGCGTATAATAGGTCTTTTCTTCTTCGTGATGGTTAAGTCAAAGCATCTTAATTCTTTAAAAAAATTCTAAAATTTTAAAGTCAAAACAGCTAATTCACTTTATGCAAAAATTCCAACAAACGCAGTTTGATTTGTGCCATAAAGAGCAATAGAAATACAACATTAGTATATAACATTATATTCTTTAAATAAAGTTAATTTTTTTTTTCCGAGGTGTATGACATTTTTCCCTATATGCTCTTTTTTTAAATATAGTTTGCCAGTTTTTATTTACATTATCATTTTATCATTTTATCTTATACATCTAGATCAAGAAATTATTACAAAACTAAAGTGTAAAAGGTTTTTGTGTTGCAGGCAACGGCTTCAACATATTTATTTTTTCAAATAATAACAACATACTTATTTCTGAATTTCTTAATACGGCATGACAGGGCAATATTTTATTATATTTTATGCAGAAATTTCAATAAGTGCAATTCGATTTGTGCCGTAATAGAAACTAATAGAATTAAAACGTTAAGAAGGAATAACATGTTTTCTTAATAAAGGTGACAATTTTTTTCCAAAGTTTATAATTCTTTTTTAATATACATAAATTCTCAGTTGGCATTTATGTCTAACGTTTTATACATCCATATTAAGAAATTCTTATAAAACTAAACTTAAAATAATTTTTTGTAATAGAAGTAAGGGTGTTAAAAGATTCTAGTTCTTCTAATAATTATACAAGAACATATTTTTAAATTATTTTTTAGCACGGCACAGCACGGTTACGTAATTAAATGCAGATCATAGTTGCAAATTATACCGTCTAAACACAGGCGAGTAATCGATGGCTAAAATAAGCAACAAAAGAAAGATACATTATATGCCGACAATCACCCGAAAGCTAATCCCCTTGATGTTCTGCGACAAAGCGGCCGCAAGGGATTTATTCCCAGAATTTTACTATATAGTTTCCGGGGAAGAATTCAAGGAAAACATAATTTATACGCAATCGCTGGTAGATTAAAGGGGATGTATCTTTCCTTATGTTTCATTTTCCCTATGTCATCCTTTTTGAGTCGATAGTACAAACCGTCGAAATATTAACTCACAAATACGGCTCTTCCGGAAAATGTCGTTTTTTTTTTCATTTCAGAGCACTTTTCTTAAAAAAAAGTTATTAATTCGTTACCGTACCTTCTTCATATTGTAGAGCAATAGTAGAGGATGATTTGCAGCGTGTGATATGTTAAAACATCTACTACATTCGAGGGTTGACAAAAAAGAAGTTGATAAAGGAGACAAAAGTGTGAAATTTTTAAGATTGTTACGTACTTATAACTTGCACGATGCCGTACTTACTCGGGCAAGTCTCTAGATGTCTAGAATGTACGATGTATTTAATTATCATAATATTTCAATTGAATTCGTTTTTGTACAAACATTGTGATTTGGAGCACTATCAGCAATTAATGTTATCAATTGCTAGTTATAAACATGTCCACTATATTTTCGACTCAATCGAATTGACCGGTCACCGCTCCGACCGATTAATCGCCGTTGCGTCAAAATTCACAGCACTAGTATTTACCGACATAATAAAAAATGCGTTTTTTTCCCCTTTAGTTGAACGAATCCTAAAATGTGGTGTAATATAATGACGCAAAATTTTTAACGATGGGTTAGTAGAATTAGAAATAGCGTTTGGACTCTTTGTTGGATTGTTTAAATCCGATGTGTTCGGTGTTTCTACTGTCGTCATCACGGCAGCCCTAATAAGGACTGTGGTTTAACACACATGGGAAATGGTTGGATTTAAACAATCTAACAGAAGATGCAAACAGTCTACGCGCCTATTTACTTACATTCTACGGTGTAACGTGTTATATTCTAATCAAAATTTTTGATAAAACTAAAAAAAGAAAAAGCTTTAGCATCCTGTGTATCAAAAATTAAGTTAGTAGTCTTTATATTACATGGTATAATATAAAATGCCTATACTAAACAATTGTAATTATAATAGCAAGCTAATCTAGACAATTATATCACTATATTACAAATAGTAACACAAAATTTGATTGCGAGACTGACCAATCCTTTAGTAAAAATATTTTTTTCGATTTTGCCTATTTTAAACCCCATAACCAGAATACCCATATCAATTTTTCGACCACCATTTTAAAGAAATTTCTCCCATTAAATCGAGTCATTTAAAAAATAGCCTTTTAAAGAAGACATTATTGAGTAAAAAAAAGAAAAACACAGTTTTTGAGTTAGTATGATTAATATATTGAAATTTCTTTTGTTTTTTCTAGGTGTAGGATTCTGTGCAGTTCTAGTCGCCTTCTATGTCTCATTTTACTACAACGTCATTATAGGTATGGAGCTATACTTAATGGAGGTTTGTGTACTTTAAAAACGTTCAGGTTATGCATTTTTGGTACTTTTTTCAAATCTCAAATAAATGCTTCTCTACAATTCTCACTTCGCACTAACAGTGCAGTGTTCTTTCACTCAAAGAGAGAATATCGAGAAACTGTGTCAAGCTATTGTATACAGGGTGTATGTAACAGCGGTAACGCCGTGATCTCTGGTAGTCAAATCGTAACAATTTTTGAATTATTGTATATTAGGATATATGTAGGTGGATTACATCTACATCTACAATTTAAAAATAATATGCAATATACAGGGTGTACCAAAACTTAGCAGCATATCAAAGTTATGTTTTTCTTAATTGAACTCTCTGTATTTTATGGCATTTTTGAAGTGTTCACTAAAATTAGATCAATTTTATTTAAAGTTCCCTCTGCCTAATTTTTAAAGTTTCTGAGATATTTTAATTTGCTTAAAAATGCAATGTTGCAAAAAAGCCTAGTATCTCGAAAACGAACTAATTTAGAGAAGTAAAATGAAAACCGTAAATAGCAGATCCTTCGGCTGATTGAATTGGACATTCAGCGTTGTGCGGTAGTCTACAGGGTGTTCAAGTACCTATGGCAAATTTTGTGAATTTCACTCGTGCGTAATTTTGTTATTATAAATGGAACATCCAGTACATCTTTACGTTGATAGATGGACATTTTAATTATTTCTAAACTAGTATTAGGCTTCTCTATGCTTTTCTCCATTAGTTTTAGTTATTTGGATTTCTTAGGTAATCTAAGATAATATGCCGTTAGTACCATGAAGGCACACTCATTGTAAGAAAGAACTGATATAATTTTAGTGATTGGCGAATAAAGAGTGAATTTTACTCGTCGTGTATCTCTACATTGCTTTAATTAATTAATTTTATTGTTCGAAGAAACTTTATTTTTCACAATTTACATGAATGAATACTTTTGGTGTTATTAAGCTGAAAGCGTTTCTAATTTTCATTTTTATAACCTCTGCCTTAGTAGGAGGGATATTGTAAACGAACCCTTTTACATATTCCTTCAAAAAAAGTCTGTACTTCTCAAATAAAAAAATAAACAACTACCTAGATTAAATTAAGGTAAGGTAATGACAATTTACTTAGACCACCTAAGAAACCCAAATAACTTAAATACTGTTGGAGACAGACATAGGGGGTCCTAATACTAGTTTAAGGACAATAAGAATTTCTACCTATGAACGTAAACATATATTGGGTGTTACATTTAAAATAACAAAGTTACACGCGAGTAACATTCACAAAATTTGCCCTAGGTATTTGAACATCCTGTAGAATACTGGAAAACGTTGAATGTTGCATTCGATCAATCAAAGGTTCTGCTATTTACGGTTTTCATTCCACTTTCTAAATTAATTCATTTCCGAGATACTACACTTTTTTGCCAACATTGCATTTTTAAATAAATTGAAATATCTCATAAACTATAAAACTTAGGCATAGGGAATCTTAAATAAAATTGGTCTAGTTTTTAATGTACACTTCAAAAATGCCATAAAATGTAGGTTCCATTCAAAAGAACACCCTGTATCTTGCATATTATTTTTAAATTGTAGATCTAATCTGCCTACATACATATATCCCAATATAAAACATTTCAAAAATTGTTACCATTTGACCATCAGACACCACGGCGTTGCCGATGCTACACCCTGTATATCATTTGAATGAATCTGTGGGTAAGAAAATTTTGTTGACCTATTATTATTCAAACTTAAAATCTTAACTTAAGTACGGGTTAAATTTTTGAGAAGATTTGTTGCTTACTCCTGTTTTGCAAAAATTGGAAGTGAGGAATCTAGTAGGAGCGAGTGGTTATGCAAATAAATTGAAAGTGTTATTTCAAAATTAACCAAATTAAGTGTGGATGGATACTGGTTGAAGAATAGAAATTTTGTGTTTATTTGTTAAAAAAGTTTATGAATCTTCGGTATAAATTGACGTTCACATATATAGGTTGGGCTCTATATTTTCTTGGTACGAGTGTCAGTGCAGAGTTACCTTGGATACACTGCAACAACACTTGGAACACGGGGCTATGCTGGGATAAAACACTGAACGGCAGCAATAGTTCTACTCCCTTCAACGAAACCGCGTACGGGAGCAGCAATAAATACACCCCGGCTGCAGAATTTTTCACGTAAATTTCAACAACGAATTTGACTGTTCGTAAATTTAGAGGTAAATGTGAAAGCCATGTTTTTTTACAGGAGGAAGGTGCTTGAAGTACAATTCAGTGAAGGTCTACAGCAGATGGGTTATCCCAAATGGCAGTTAGTCATATGTTTACTTGTCGTCTATAGTATGCTCTACATATCGCTATTCAAAGGAGTTAAATCATCTGGTAATTTGAAATTGTTTTAAAGTTTTGAGTTGTTTTGATTTTAACGCAACTTTAGGGAAGGTCGTATGGGTAACAGCCACTATGCCGTACGTTGTCCTGAGTATTCTACTAGTTCGAGGACTGATGTTGCCTGGCGCGCTCAGAGGCATATCGTACTATCTGAAACCGGAGTTGTCGAAACTGAAGGAAACCAGAGTAAGCTATTACACATATTGTACTTAGTTGTAGTAATACTCGGTATAACAATAATAACAATAGTAGTTTATTTCCTTCCGATATTTTCTAAACAAAGGAAGAGCTTAAGTAAACATACTGTAGCGGTTGAATAAATTAATATTATTTAATTAAACCGTTATCAGTTTTACTTTTATCAAGCTTTTAAATAATAAAAAGGATAAAATGTTGCAGCAGACAGTCAAACGATCCAGGTAATGTAGGATATCTCTGCATTTGGCAAGTTTTTCAAGCATATTTTCCTCTAGAATTTTCCCTTTATGAAGTAAAGACGATTAGTGAGATACCTACACATCGAAATCAAATATTAGAATTTGAATATTAAATATTTACAACAGATATTGACAGATCAAAGATGAATCAAGTTGCAGTTCGAAGGAACATGTTTTTTTTTTTTAATGCATTTATTTTAATCAAATTTAGTTTAATAATGCTTTTATATGTATTTGCAATCTAAGTTCATTGATATGTCAACAAAAAGACAGCGAAAATTGTTGGATTCCGTTTTGCCAAAAATTGACGTGTATGCAAAGTTGCATACTCATTGTACAGTTAATAGTTTAAGATTATTATTTAAGTATAGTAATTTGTTTTTTAAAATTCAAAAAGTATTTTTTGGTTACATGGGCATATTCATATATTAAATATCCTATATTCCTCCCACAGCGGCGAAATTAACGAACTTTTTCTCAGGCAGTTTTCAGCTCTTGCGAAGACAATCGCTATCGATGTCTGTTAGAAAATTTCAATTCAAAAGCATTCACTAGCCAACCTCCATAAGAGACGGACGTGTTTCGAGTAATTATTATAAATTGTAACAGCTATTTGATAAAAATTCTATTTATTCCGAATTCCAATCTAAAATTAGGGTTATTTCAAAAACAAATTTAATTATATTAATTTTACCCACATTTTACCTACATAATTATTGTTGGATAAATTTTCTCCAACGACGATATTCTCGAGAAATGTTCCTGTCCTGAGCCATTCTCCGTAGTTAGAAGTACGAAAGCCCCCATTCGTTGCCCTGACCAGACCTGCCTGCTCTGATGCCTGCCGATTTGCTCTCATCAAAGGTATTCTACGTCTTATCAACCTAAAAAATAAACGTATTATTTTAATTCGTACCTAAATTTTAAAATACTTTAAATTTTATTTTAATATATATTCGGCGAAATTTTGGGTTAGCAATTTTGTATATCCCCCGAACAGTTTGCGACCATTGGTGGAAAACTTTTATAATATGGCAGTTCTAATATTGCTAGTTAATATGTATTTACGGCACGAGCCGAATATGCAGTAAATGTTGCACATACTGATTTACCCGACTTTTTGAGCACAGAATGTCCCGAAAACGCGAGAATTTTGAAAGTTAATTTTAGATGTATTTATTTATATGTTAAATTTATATTTGCAAAACTTAGAATTACTAACAAAAAACATAATTGTTATTTAATAAGCGAACTGATTTTACGTACCTGAGATATATTTTTATCCTTATATTTTTATTTATGTTGTTTTTACACGGTTTCAGATTTCGTACGTTTTATAAATAAAAGTCTCATGGGTTTCGAATTTTATCTCACAAAGTTAATCAACAACCTTGATACTGGTTATATAAGAGTCTCATGCACATTATTTCACGTAAACTAAGCACTTTAAATATGAATATTGGAATAGAGGACATTTGAGCGAAGAATAAAAGATTATTTGTCTATTCCTAATTTTCCTAATGCTAGCGCGTCCTCTAGACTATTGCACTTAGAAATTTTCACCCCGCATGCGATCTCCTATTTGAGAGGGCATGCTTATAACTTAATAAAATAGATTACACTAAGATGTTTAAAATGGGATTTTACTAATTTAATTAAAAATGTATTTGAAAATGATTTCTTTTTATACCGGGCTGTGTGCTACCTTGTAGCATTACAATACAAAACACAAAATAAAAAATTACTACAGCGCGGCCCGGAAAAATGCGTGGTTTGTAATAGGTCAATTAAATGTAACCATGTGGTGTTGATTGATTTTGATACAATTTTGTGGGGCTGTCCCATTAAGTGGAGAAGTTTCTTTCAATTTCCATGCAAGTTTAGGTCTTCTATTTACTATAACCAAATTGTTATAAATATCCAAATACCTCCAACACCTCAACACAAACTCAAAATCCCAAGTCAATTGAGGGGAAAAGCATGTGGGGAATATCAGAAGACAGCGTTTGACCTGCCTGACAGTAAAGTCAGGCAGTGATAATAGAAAACGAAACGATAATAGATAGAAAATTACTAATAAAATTTTAATCCTTGGCGATAGTCATGTTAGAGATTCGGCAGCGCTTTTAAAAACTTTATTTCCTCAAAAAAAAAATGTGTAACCTGAATACCTATGTAAACCAAACGCGATGTTTAAAGATGTAGTGATGTGATATGGAACCATTTATTTGTACATTTAGCTTTTCTGACTATGTTATAATACAGGCAGGTTCAAACGATGTTTTAAGAAGTTCACCATTTAACGAAAGGGAATTTGAGGAATTATTGAGAAAATTACGTCATACGAAAGTTATATTTTTAAGTTTACCATTTTCGTTAGGTCGCGATATTCTAAATGGTTTAATTTCTGGATTTAACTGTAGACTATATATGTAATTCAAGCTTTCGGTTTGCCTAATATTAGTTACGTTGAAATCAATACAATCCTAAACAATAACTCAAGAACGCGAGGTGGTTTCCATATGATAAAGCCTGCAAAAATGAAAATTTACTGTTTAATAGCCTGACAAGATATGTAACGGACAGAGTAGTAGCAAAGCCTTTCCGAGTTTTATGAACAATAATAATTTAATCCATATTGCAATTAATAATAACATTTGTGATGAACACGGATTTTTAAACCACGCAGATAAAACTTTATTCGCTAGTATTCCCAATGAACTGAAATGTCATACGTCGTCTACATTAAAAAGTCTATTTAAATGTACGCACTCTTCGTCATAAAGTTGATTATCTTTTGGGTTTGTTATATGACCTGGGCCTGTCCGATAGTTTGTGTCCCCGAACATTGGTTGGTGGAGGCTGAGCTTCCATTTTGTTCTTTACTTAACTGCATCCTTATAAACAATTATTATAGGGGTTGAAAATTGTTATAATAACGATTTCGGTTCTCAAAACAGTTTTGAAGAACAGTACTTTCCATAATAGTTATTTAGAACCGAAATTCATGAAGAATCGGTTTCGATTATGGTGTTAATTTTAATTTGTCGGTGCTTATTTTCTTTTGACGATTGAAAGATTTGTGTTAACCTGCAAAAATAACTCTTTATTTACCTGGATTCCATATTACATTAAAATTTGGTTTTTTATTTTACATAAACATTAAATTCGTTTTTTTTTTATTATTAAAATAACAATTTTGTTTATAATTATAAATTCCATACATGTTTTGGCTTCCATTGCCTTTTTCAATGGATTAAATTTTACATATATATGTGTACTTTACATTATATGTAATTTAGAATTTTAAATTTCAAGTTTTATTCACATATTTATAACCTGAAAGTTAAAACATAAGAGGTTTTACCACGATTAGAGCGCTACAGGTTGAAGCGGAAGAGTGTCCATTAATTCTAAGAAGAGAATTTTTGGCGACTAAGTATATTCTTAAATTGAAGAAACACAATCTCAGACAAAATTTAGGTAAAATTGCTGATTTAAGCAAACTAGATCTTACTGATACATATTAGATTAAGAAAGAGTCGCCAATTCTTGCGGAAGCTTTCCGAGTTTCTTCAGATTTTGACAGTAGAACCTATACCCCGCTGCATAGACAACATTTATACTGGATGCAGAAGGATATTAAAATCAATTTTCCACCATACACAGGACACCCCATGTATGACAACCGGCTGTTCAAATCCATTATGGAAAACCAAATAGATTAATTGGTTATATTCACTGACGGATCTAAAGATGAAAAAGATGTGGCCGTGCGTTTTATGTGCTTAACAGTAATCACCGTGAATGATATAAGTTGGACCCAGAGGCGAGTGTTTTTACTGCGGAGGCTGTCGCTATTTTGGAGGCTCTAATTTATGCAAGATCTACAGCGTATCAAAGAATTTCAATCATGTCAGATTCTACTAGTGTCCTGATGGCTATACAGGATCAACATAAGGCAGAAACCAATTCCATTGTTCCATAGTTCATGTTATATGAAAACATAAAGAGCAAGGTACCCACGTGGAATTATTTTGGATTAAAGGCCACTGCAACATCATCTCCAACAAAATCGTTGATGAATTGGCGAAACAAGGCTGTAATAAGGGCAAAGAGTACAAGCCGGTTTTAAACATAATGGAATTAGTCCAATTAAGTAAAATCAAAATTAAAAAAGATTGGAATACTTTATGGGTGGATTCATATACTGAAAAAAGACTCATTTCGCATATATACACCCGGATGCTTGTAAGAAATATTGGTACCACGATTGCAACGTATCTAAGCACTACCGCACTATCATTACGAGATTAAAATTTGGACATGGTAGATACCCGGCGCACCTTTATAGACTAGGCATTATTTTATACCAGCTTGCGCTTGCGGTGACAGCTACGCGCATATGAACCATATTTTGTTTGCATGCCATTTGCACCAAGACAGCATTGACGAATTTTACAAAGGACTAGTTAACGAAAGAATCCCCTTATCTACAAGCACCACTGTATTATTGAGCCCTAATAACCGAAATGTTTATGATTTGATTTTTCGTAGATTATGTAATATGAAAGTTAGGTTGCAACTTCATATTTTTCCACTGTTTTTCCGTACCTGTGTGGGGCTTCCCTTTTTACCGATGGCGGTACAGTGTGTGTTGTTAAAGTCGCCTAGATAGGCCCCTAGGCGTGAAACGAGTACTCCCCTGTCAAATCCCTCTGCTTTTGATTTGTTATGAAACTTATTGAGGCATATGGGCTATGATCCCGAAGGCCAAAAAAAAATGTAAGAGTTTGTATTGCATGCATTGTAACTTTAAAAGTTTGTTACTATCATGTGATCGGGTTCGTAAATGGAATATTTTATAATAAACGTAGAATGAAACATCTATCGCGGCAGGCCAAACATAACCAAAGTGGGACCAAAATACCATCTTGAAGTTGTAAAATGGCATAGCGATGGCTCTAAAGTGGCAAAGGGAACTGAAATAAGAGCACATGGGCCTAGAACCAAGTATTTAAAAAGCTTTGGGCAATACCCAAGCATTTTCCAGGCGGAAATACACACTCTTGAAAGATGTGTCCAGTTCAATGTTGACAGAAATTACCGATAGCAGGAGATTATGATTATGCCCGATAGTCAAGCAGTCGTCACTGCGCTGAGCTCATACGTAAACAACTCCAAGATGATCAGGGAGTACCTAGGGAAACTAAACGAACTAGGTAAAAGGAACAACGTAACTCTTTTCTAGGTTCCGGGATCCACAATAAAATTCTGCAGAAACTAAAATAATGCGGAAAGCCTAAACTCTTCTGCGAATATATAACCAGAAGAGGTTCACTGAATGCATCAACTTGAGTAAGGACAATATATTAACAGGGATCCTTTTTGGTCACCGTAAACTGAAAGCACATCTGAGTGAGCTTGGATTAGCAAGGGAATCTGAAATATAATCTGAAGATTTTGATCTTCTCTCAAATTGCGCAGTACTATGCATCTCAAGAGCATTGCACCTGGAAGCATGACCTGAGGTCTTCTCACACTCTACACTTTTCAAGAGGAATGGGATTGGAAGGCCAGCTGTAAAGCAGCAAGGGCAGGAAATACAATAGATCTTTTAAGCCACAGCGTACCATCATCCTTCTTTCTACATACATATGTACCATCTTTAGCAAATTAAATGCGAATCTAAGTTCCACAAATCTTCAAATATTAATGCAATCGGAGCTGCAGCACACTGAAATAGTAATTGAAATTTATTTGCAAATGATTCTGAATTATGCATTGCTCGGTACGCAGTAGGTACTTGTAGTTTCGGTTGCATAAATAATCGAAGATTTGTGGAGCTTCAATTCGCATTTAATTTGTTAAAGATGGTACATACATAGTTTTCCCAGAAAGTTTTTGGTAAGATGAATATGCTATTGTTGTTTTAGGGGCAATTGCATCTATTTGCCTGTTCCAGTTCAGTCCCTGGTAAAATATAACCCTCGGATTTTTGAGAAGTATTGCTGTGTTTTACTATTCTTATAATTTGCTGCCGTTATATTCTATAAACAATCATTATTCCCATACTGTTCTATTAATTTTAAAGTATTGCCTCCCACTAAATCTGTAGGCCCCGTATCATTACAATATTTGGCACATTAAAATCTCGACCGATAGTTGAAACCTCTCCGGGTTTGGCAAAGTTTTAGTGGGGATAGTACAATACATCAAGAGATGTCAGTGCCTAGAAGTGTAAAAGTGTATTTCACAATTCACAGCTTCGCCCAGTAACAAACAAACAACAAACCGTCTTTTTACCGTAATTTTATATGAGTAGTATTTTATTTTAGATATGTCAGTTGTATTCCTGTAACAACTTTATCTTTCAGAAAGTTGTACCTCCCCGTCCATTTTCAAAAATTAAAATATCAATTTGCTGGGAAAATACCTACATCAGAACGATTTCTTACATGTTAGATACTCATGTATTATACTCGAGCAGGTTACCAACACATACTTTGATAAATATATACTTGTACAAACAACATTTTTTTTACCAAAATGTGTTCGGTTGAGTTTGAAATGTTAAAATGTTAATCAACAGTAATGCGAAAAAGAACAAACCACGTTCATTGATTTTTTCATTATTAACTTCCTCAACGTTGTTAAGTTAGAGCCTCTCACAAGAAAGGCTTATTAAATTTTTACTATAAAAACTTCGTAACAATCGCCAACATCTAAACTTTTAAGATACATGCGTTCGTTTAAAAGAAGTAAATAAATTTCAAGCGCAAAGGGGCACGTGCCACTTTCTTCTGAACTTTTTATTTGAACGAACGGCTTGCAGCTCGAAGGGATGATCAAAGAACGCGTAAAAGTAGAAAGTTTTCAGTGAGACTGTTGACCACTGCGATTAAAAGTTCGTTCCGCAACGAAGGTCGACTTAAAATGGTCGTTCCTGGAATATTAATCTGTAGAAAAAGGGAAAAGGCCTACGAGAAGTATTGTTGTTAATGACATAAAACATGAAATTTGGTTTTTTGAAATTTAGATAGTACATCGGTTGAATTTGTAACGTCTTGAGTGCTTATGGAATAATTTCTCTGTAATCTTACAACTTTGTTACAATCTTTTATAGTAGCCATCCATGAATATTGTGAAAGCATATCTTTTTCTATATGATGCCGAACATATATTTTTATGAGCTTACTACAGTAAAAAATATAGAGGTTGATAAACGTAAAGATTTCTATTGAATCGTGGCGATAAATATGTTATATAAAGTATATAATAAAAATATTGGCTCATGAGCTGTTCTTTTTTTTACTGCCGAGTATACAATAGAACTTATTACGGATAACTATTAGTTGTAAGCATCTTTACATTATTTCCAATAAAATTTGAGATACAAGACATCTGTGAAATGAAATGTGAATGGTATCATTATTAAATTAAACCCAATTCGGAGACAAAAGCTAAACAAATAAATAAACTGCCCTTTAGCATTGCTTTCAAGAATGTTCACAACTGTTTTATCAGCTTTATAGTTACGCACACGAGTCCTTCATTCCTTTTGGTATGGTGAACTTCCTGTTACTTACTTATGGGGCGTTTCTTAAGGTGTGTCCACACGATCGGAGTTCACCGAACTCCGAATATTCGCCAACTACCGAACCCTACACGAATCGTGTGGACGGACCATGAACACGATTCGCGGTTTGACGAACTCCGGCACAGCGTTCGGCATGAAAATTGAGTGTGATAACATTGGGTAATACGCATGTATAATATAAGATGGTGTTGGTACAGAAATTATGACGGTTAGGTCGCTGCCATTGAATAACAGAGTCTTTTTTCTGTTTCACTCTAAACCCTAACCGCAATTTATGAATATTTGTATTTCTGGCATCGCGATTGCGGTTGACAGTATGCTGGCGGAAACGCAATATATGAATCAGATATGAATTATGGACATGGACACGAGAACTTCGCAATTATCTGTAAGGTATTAAAATATTGACAACTACCTATAGTGAAATTTAATGCCTATTTTTCTATTAGTTTACTTTTTGCTGTCAATTGGGTATACATACTGAACCCCTTCAGCTTGATGTTATTGGTCGCGTATTGTAGAAATGAAAAGAAATGAAAAAGGATTAGAAACATTTTAAGCGATTTTTTTTTTTTGAAACACAAGTCTTGACAGTGAGGGATGATTTCTTTCAAATTATTTATTTTTTTCACATCAAGGACAGAATATTATGTGTGTGTAACTATTAACAATTTATTTGTTGATACATAAATATTATCTAACTTTTTAATTTATCCATTTGTAAGAAGAATATTATACACATTTAAGCCAAATCGTATTGTAACAATATACATAAGCTCAAAGAGATTTTATTGGAAACCTCTTCACCATATTTAAAACAGAATTACAATTATTGATTTAATTTATTTAAGGATTAGGTACATACTTTTAATGTAATGGAAATACAGTTCTTTAATTTATTTGAAATGAACCAATTTAATATAATGATGATTATTAACATTTATATCAAAGCATTTACATAAGATCGCAAAAGACTATATGTCAAAAAATTGGCTTTCTGAAAAGCTGTCTGTTTTGACATATACGACCACGACCATACCACGACATGCTGCAATAACAAAGATAAAAGTATGTAAGTGTATTAAAATGTATTTGTACCTGCTGTCACAATGATTATCATTAAAAATAGTTTAAAAATAAAATGCGAGCTGGGTAAACAGCTGTCAACAGCTCACTCTAAATCGGGAATAGGCAAACAGTTTGCCGAACTCCGAACTGCCCATCCAGACGACTAGGAGTTCGCCAAACTAGTGCTCGGAGTTCGGCGAACTCTGATCGTGTGGACGCACCTTTAAGCATTTGTTTACACCGCACGCGTCATCCCAAATACGGACAGTTATATGTATACATCGTTATATGTATGAAGTACATGCTGCTGTTCGTAGTAGATGTGGGTTCTGCTGTATATTTGGAAGCACACTAGGTTAATGGGAACACGTTGGATTATAGTAATATTTATCATCTTCCTTTAAAGCCTTACTACCATCCCGAGTAAACAAAATTACTAATGTTACGTTGTAGCGCGATCAGCCATTAATTTGTTCTGTTATAGAAGTGATATTAGTTTTGCTATTCTGAAGTATCAAAGTTTGTGATATTTGGATATCAAATCAAGATTTAGGCACATTGTGACATTGGCCGCGTTCAGAGTACGATCATGATACATATCAGTAGAGGTTTCCGCTACACAAAATGGCGACTACTCCATTGTATGTTATTGATGTAGCGCAAATGTAGCGTTGCGTTTTTGAGACGAATTGACACCAGCTCCCAAACCGTTTGGGAGCAGCTACGTAGCAGTTACGTACTCTGAACGCGGCCATTGTTAAACCTGCGAAGAGATTAAACAAGAAGCGACACATTCCATATTTAACGGGTCCGCATGCACGACTTTGGCGTTCAGATAGCATAATGACAGCACTGCCAATTTACAGAGAGGGCGCCACTGGAGTTACTATTCTGACATTGATCATGATGGTTGTTGGGAGTTATCGAATTATAATAAAGCGCGTCCACATGCTCGAGTTCGCCGAACTCCGAGCACTAGTTTGGCGAACTCCTAGTCGTGTGGACGGGCAGTTCAGAGTTCGGCGAACTAGTCGGCAAACTGTTTGCCTATTCTTGATCTGCATTGGAAAATGGCGCACGTCAACGTGTACGAATGTTCGGCTAGACGGAGTTCGTGCACCCGTCCACACATTCGGGAAGGTATTTAGAGTGAGAGGGAAAGTTCTTGACAGCTGTCTAGTGAGCTCGTCTCTCACTAGTCATACTATTATACCTACAGTTTTTAATAACTGTTACATATGACAGCGGGTAACAGATACAAATTTATTTACTGAAACTACTATGCCGTATGCTGAAAATGACAGCTTTTGCAAAGATAATAAACAATTCAACGATTTTTTTTGGAAAATTGATATGAGTGTAATTTCGTATTCATTATTATATTAAATTGATGCATTTCAAGTAAATTAAAGATCTTAAGTTTTATAAAAATGAATCTTTAAAACTAATGTGTAGATAAAATAATTAAATAATTGCAATTATCCTAAATACTAAAAAGCTTACCACTCTTTTCATAATTCATCAAATTTCTTAAATTTTACTAAAGAGGGTAGAAATGGAATATTGTTATGTGATCTAATTTAAATGCGTATATGATGGTTTGTCTATAAAGAGGCAAATAAATTAAAAATTAGATGATATTTATTACTATATAATCATTTAAAAGAAACCACCCTCTTTCCTCACGGCCCTCAATTTGAAGCGATAAAGAATCCATCATGCATCCCCGGTGGACCGTATTTGTGCAAACATATTCACCTCATTGTAAATATTACTCATACAGGTGTATGATACTCGGAGATAATTGGATAAAAAATGGCGAACAAATTTGAGTAAAAAATATTTCTTTGATTAACCTATAATTCTTACAACGAACGTTTCAATGATAACAATCACGTTGGTCATAACAATTATAGAAGGTCAAGAAAACTACTTTTTTTGTTCGAGTTTGTTCGCCATTGTATACGCAATTACCCACATTCATCATCGTAAACTTGGAAAAATAACAGAAATTAAATAATAGCATAAGTAATTGTAGTTGTCAATATTTTCACAACCTAAAGATGAATTACTGGTGTCTGTGATTCATATTGAGTTTCTGTCATGCTCAACAAAAATGACAGAACTTCAAATACTTATGATTTGCCGGGTTTCCCGCGAAACCAAAAAAGAGTTTCAGTTATGCAGTGACAGCAATGGTTTATAACCAGTCATAATTTCTGTACCAACACCAACCTTATTCATGCAATCACTCAATGCTACCACACTAAACTCTAACATACCGAACGTTCGGCGTTTTCCCGTATCTGCTCGGAGTTCGGCAAACTCCGAATCGTGTGGACGGTCGCGTCCACACGATTCGGTAGTTGCCGAACATTCGGAGTTCGGAGAACTCCGAGCGTGTGGATGCACCTTAATTAAGCATTATCTCGGGAGTAATTCACTGCGCTTTTAATTTAACTTATTGTTACTTTCTTTGTTTCTTATTGCATTGCTGTTTGCTAATAGCAGTAATAATTTTCTTGTTACCATTATGTACGTTTAACGCAGCAAAAGGTAGTAGATAATGAATACCGGCCATTTTGACTCGAAATTTTACGTCTTCCTCTGACACATACTCGTTATGATTATCGTAAATAAACAAAGCCAACTGAAGGTATCCGGTATTAAAATAATACAGCACTCTCACGAGTCATTTTTTGAAGAAAAAACAGCAAAGTCCAATAGCAAGTGACTCTTCATGTTTTATCTGTTTTCTGGTTATATTAAAATGTCAGTGGTTTTGATGGTGTTTAGTGCGAGAACTTTCAAAATAAAAATGGAGTAATGAATTTCTAAACAAGTTATTATAACAGTACAATTTTGATATCACATTTCATTGCGGTCATTAGACAATGGAAACACCATTTAGAGTGCGTGGCTAGTGAACACTGGAAGTACTACGCTGAGAAAGCACTCTCTTAGCCATGGGTAATATGCCTATCAAACAGCGAAGTTGATAGAGAGCGTTCTTGGGAAGCTCAATAATCTAATTTCAAAGTTCATAGATGCAAAAGGCATAGATATAGCGACATTGAGGAAACATACAGCAATAGTATTAGGAGCTTTGCATGGCTGATAGTCGAATGACTATCCGTGCGGAGTCCGGAGTTCAAATCTTACTCTGGTCAGTTACGATAATCGGTTTTTTCCGGGATCCCGGGAAGGAGGGAGAGTTCTCTTTCTGTTCTTGTAGGTTCAGACGATTGGCGCCGGTGTGCCCTTTGGCACTAAATAAGAATCTATCAACGAATGGATACATATTGAGTCTAAGTAGCTTTGATAAGAATTAACAGGTGTAGATAGACAAAACAGTTCTTAAAGAAACAAAGGTCTCAATGTGCAAAAAAAAAACCTACTAAAGTAGGAAAGAAGAGGATAGAAAGATTGTTGAAATCACAGTAGGCCTACCAATTGGCCGCTTTATGCGCATCCTAGGCCAGACAGCGGATGCTATTTCAAGAGAAAACCCCAATTCATGTTTTATGAAAATGCTATAGTTTGGCAAAGACAAAATATCTATTATTGGGCATCGAGAATCTCATAGCAAATGTAAGGGAGCCTGTTAGATAAAGGAATCACAAATATCGGAGCAGGTAGCTTATATTCACCCCAATTCTTATCTTTATTAGCAGGATAAATTGTAAATTGACTTTAAAAAGATACTGCTCATTATAAGCTGACGAATAAATATGATTATTAGTATGTAGGTGTAGAGTACCAGCATAATCAGAAATAAATTCAAAATAAACCTAACTATGGACCTTTTAACGAATTCTTCAATTCTGCCTTTCTTGATATTACGTCTGAGTAAACAGGATAATTGGTATAAGTGTCACGATAGATATCTTTTTTTTGGTTGGCATTGTATTGCATTTTATTCACTTGTCGAAGTCACAATACAAATATCTTGATAATTGACTCAAAGAAATGAATTCGGCAAGAACCTATGTGAATAGAGGTTAATTTTCGTAAGATGGCTCTGTAGCTTAAAAAGTGAATGCACATCACATGCAAATTGTCCTAAAATCACAGACTAAAATTTGACGAAGCTATCTTTAAGTACAAAACAAAAAAAATGGAAAAAAGAACCTTAAAGGTAATATGGAGGTTAAGGTAACTTCCAGAAAAAATATTTTTCTCTATATGATGTCATTGAAATGTCATTACTGAAGTGAATGAATTAAAAAACACACGCTATTATTTTCTTTACATTTAATGAATCATAACTCATCAATTACTCTGATTAAGGGTGAGTTTCATAATATCACTTTAAATTTTTAAAATTACTTTAAATTAAAGTTTTCATAAGTAATACACGGACTTTTATTAAAGTGCTAAAGTGAGAAACCGGCGCTTAGTGTCATTAATATTAAAACTCAAATTTATTAATGAAATTCATTACATTATACACTTCAATATCACTGTATTGCAGGATAGGTAGGTACTGCAGCTGTTGAAAAGCCATCAGTTGTATAGTATTATTACTTTAATTTGTTTGGGGACAAAATTATGACATTATTATTAATTATTATACATTCTTAATCTACTAAATCATTTGAAAATTAAAACTGCGGTAAATAAAACAATTATAAGTTTTGTTTTTTCTTTAAAACGTTTGCATGAAATAGTCATTAGTTATTAGTAATAGATAACTGCATTAAGTAAAGATAACGGAGGTTGTATAATATTAAAGGCTAATATTTATAGCAAAAAGTGCGCTTGGGCCTAATGATTAATTCAAAATATTTTATTAACATTAGAATATTCTTATGTATTATTAGTAATGATCAACTTGCCACAACTTACTTTTTAGTACTTTATAAACTAAAATAAAAAACACAAAGACATATGATACGATAAAAAATAATTTTTTAATAAATATGCTTTATAATTAAAGATATAAAAGCATTCAATGAAAGTGGCTGAAGATATGCACAAAATTTATATAAGTTTGTTTTCATCAGGTGTGGGTAGATGCTGCCGTCCAAATATTCTATTCCGTTGGTGCTGGATTTGGAGTTCATCTCTCTTACGCTAGTTACAATACTTTTCACAATAACTGTTTAAGGTAATTGACTTTAAACTTTCCAACATAGAAGTCCTAAGATCCCTTAATCTCAAAATAAATTCGTGAATATTCCAGGGAAAGCTCTTTTTTTTTTAGAGAAACTGGTGTATCGTAGTTTTAATTTTACTTTCCTTGTTACAGAGATTGCCTTGTGACAACAGCGGTGAATTGCTTCACGAGTTTCTTCTCCGGCTTTGTTATTTTCACGTACTTGGGATTTATGTCTCACAAGCAACAGGTGCCAATAAGCAGCGTAGCAGCAGAAGGTATCCGTATTATGCCTTTTATATTGTCTTCCGAATTATTGTTGTGAGAAATTGTCAGATTTGGAGTCATATTTTTTAAATCTAAAACCTTTCGTATCAATCTATTATACAATAAAATCCTTTATACCTCTCATTGTCATAAAGAAATATACGAGTAGAGTAATAAAATAAAAATAGGGATTTGATATTTATGAGGGATGTTCGAATAATTGTGAATTTTCAGGACCTGGTTTAGTATTTCAAGTATACCCAGAAGCTGTTGCTACTCTACCCGGTTCACATATTTGGTCCGTTTTATTCTTTTTCATGCTGATAATGTTGGGACTAGATTCTGCTGTAAGTAAATTCTAAACAATTATGACGTTAGAATTTAAAATTAATTATTTTACTTTTGTTTATAACTATGGGTGGTGCTGTGGGTGCTTTTCTTTCACTTTAATTTTTTTTTTTGCAGATGGGAGGATTGGAATGTGTGATAACTGGCTTAATGGACGAATTTAGCGTTTTCTTCAAGTGGAAGCATTCACGAGAAATTTTTACGTTTGTCATAATAGTTATGTCATTTTCGTCGCTTTAATCAACGTGACTCCGGTAAAGTGGCAATTTAATATGTTATTTTATAAAGACAGAATACCTAATCTTTTATTTCCATAACAGGGTGGAATTTACATGTTCCACTTATTTGATACTTACTCAGCTGGGATATCTTTATTGTGTTCAGCGTTATTTGAAGCAATTGCTGTGTCTTGGTTTTATGGTAAGTTTTAGGTATATGAGAGTCGCTCTTGTTTCTAATTATTTAATTATGTAAGGATATGTTCAGGAAAGTTACTAACAATAGTTGTTTGCTTCTTCTGCCTAGGTTTGGACAAATTTACGCAAGACGTTAAATCAATGCTGGGTTCCAGGCCAGGTCTCTATTGGAGAATTTGTTGGAAGTTCATCAGTCCCTGCTTTATTATAGTAAGTTTAAAAAAATTGTTGCTTTATAATGATCTGTGTTATGTAATCATTATATATGATAATACAATAACAATTTATTCAAAATCATATATGCTAAAAAGGCTAAATCATCGCAAGATGTCGTAAGCGTCCAGATTTCCACATAGAAATTCGGTCAAAAATGTAATTTATGCTATTTGATACTCATCCAATTTATACTTGATTTCATGTTTCGAACATCCAAGCAATTTTAAATCGAAACTAAGGTTCCTTCCACCTTATGTGCATATTTCGCTGTTACCAAATTTATTGCAATTGCCTACTGAAAACAAATACATGAGTTATTATTTACGAAATCGCGCAAATTTACTGCAAAATTATTCAAGAGAACCAGTAACTATGTAATTATACAGCGCCTTTAAATCATTAGCAATTGGGTCATTCTGCATACATACTTTAAGTTTTATAGGTAATTGCTGTTAAATGAAAAAGAAATATATAATATATTAATGATACTCTGTACCAGAAATAATTGCAAAAAATAATCTTTACTTGTTCCTTAAATATAATTTGTAACAATGTAATTCCAAATGATTTTTTTTTTTGGTTCTATTTGACGGAATATCATTCCTCTGAATTATAACCAAGGGAGTCTACTATCTTTTGATTCATGTAAAAGCAAAAAGAGCGAATGAATATATTCAATGCAAAAATTACTGATTTTGGTAATCTCTAAATTTGTGATTCCACTGGATTGTTACGTTTAGTTTACATAACCGGACAGAGATGACGCTAAAAACTGTGTCAGTGCAAAAAATCTCCTTTTTCAACCAAACAATGAGATAAGCGTGTAAGAAGTTAAGTTTCTGTCGTATGGCCAGTTTTCTTAAGAAAAAATCGCATTTATTATGTCACGAGCAGTAAGATCATTATTCTGGTAAGCGCAAATATTTTTATTTTCTAACACGTGGTCAACTATACTAAAATTTATTAAAAATCGTTATTCCACTGTATTTGTTCTTCAGGAATAGAGCAAACAGCTTTAGAGTTACATATGTATGCTGCCGTTATTCAAGCAGACCTAGAAGAAGATAATGAAATTAAAGTGATTTTTTCAAGGTCAACCCTCAGAATATCCCTCATATACATTTTGATGACATTGTAGATATTTTGCCATCACTTGCAGGTTCTTCTCGAAGCGACGTAATTATTATTTTATACTTTCACAAATAATATTCCAGTTTTTGCAGAAGAGTAGTAGTATATGTTTTCGTTAACTTTTTTTTTGAATAATAAATTAAGTTTTATAAAGAAATTTCAATAAATGTTTAGAAAAAAAAGCTATTTGCGTCATTTCGATTAATGGACCTCATTAATCTAGTAGTAGTTTTTGTATTTCTTTGGAAAAAGGTAAAATTAATAACACAGTTTGATTCTCTCCTATTTTGGTATTAGGCGCCTTAACTGGTGTCATCAAACTTATTTGCAATAAAATTGAACATTAAACGGAACTATGCCTAAAAAATGATTATTTTAGCAGAATCACCCAATTAGTAACTATTCTTTACAGGGAAATTGTATTTAATTGTTTTAATAGATTAAAAGTGTTGCTAATTGTAAGTTAAATTTAAACTATGGATACAGTAGATTTTCATCATCCTAACCGTTGCAATCAATTAAATTTATTGTACATAATAAATAATAATACAATTAATGTCAATTAGTTCCTTTAATAGTAATTATATATAATTGCGGCTTACATGTTTCGGCCTAAAGAAGCTGTCTTTGGATGTACATTTTGTGGATGTGTCTATCCTTGTAGCGTTTTGTATATTTTCACTACTCTTTAATTCATTGTTAAGTTTTTAACTTCAACTATTACCTAAATATTATTCTTTTTAGTTCATTTTAACTTTGATCTTTGTTAACTTATTATTAACTTAACTTTAGGCTGAAACCTGTAAGCCGCATTTATAATTACTATTAAAGTAACTGACTGAGATCAATTGTATTATTATTTACTATATATTTCTAACTCAATCTGAACAAAATCATAATTAAATGTATTGCAGTCTGAAGAGAACCTCTCCTAGTTAAAGTGTAACAGCAGATGTTCCTTAGAATATGTTTATTTAAAACGAAATAGTAAAATAAAATAGTTTTAAAAAGTATATAAATAATATATAAAGTAAAACAAATGGTGTTTTCGAAAAATATACTTATTTATCTGATTCATGAAGATAATCAGATCCAAATCCGTTTAACATAACCTTTATTCTTATTTCTGACCGTATTAAATAACCTACTCACTGACTTGTACCAACTTGGGCAAGAATCTGGACGACTATTCACTCAAATCTTAATCAGGTTTAACAAGCGAACACGTTTTGGGGTGGTCGTTTGTTTTCCCAAAACACCTAGAGTAATATTTATAGTAACTGTTTGAGCAAGAAGCGAACATGTACTTGTTTCAGCACAGTTGGTCGCGAGCCTTCGCTCAAGTACGGATTTTTGGTGATTCAAATGCTTTTTCTGCTAGTCGGTTGCTTCTCGGGCTTTATCATATAAGCATCTATGTTCCCTTTTTTTTAAAATAATTTAGATTTAGATGCTTATCAGCTGCATCTTTCCTGAATTTTCTACTATATTCGGACTAAAAACTTCGATTTTGTATTGATGAAACACACTACAGCGCCCTCTATCAGAGGTTTAATTATTTAAGATGATCTGCATGTTATACAAGTAGCTCCACCTGCCGGAGAAGTTAGAAATTTAGTTCAAATAGGTGCGCGTGACAATACGTTTTTATTTGGGTGCCTCCAGGCTTTCCGAACACTCTGTACAACAATTTTCCAAGTTCAAAACATCGATATTTAAGGATGTAGGTATGTTTTGTCATAAAATACAAGTATTTTGATAAATAAAATTGGTAGGATGATACAGCAGATAATTGTATTATTTCGAAACCCATGATGAAATATTTTATTATGTGTTTATTAAATTAACCATTACTATAATGAATAATAATAATAAGATTTTAAGGCATGTGTACAATATTATATTCCAATATATCGTCACATATTGAAATATATTACGCACGAATTTACGTAATATGTTTCTAATTTGAAGTAATTCTATTGTATGCACGTTTGCGAGCTTCAAACCGTATAAAATCATCCAGCGAAACAGATTGGAATACACAAATAACGGAATTACCGGGTTTCACGCTCGATATATTCAAATTAATCCCATTGCAGGTAATCTCTCGAACGGTCTCTGTTAAAAACGCATCTACCCAGTACATCAGGGCAATTGCCCGGACACACAGGCAAATTTATTATTGTTTTGGGTAAAATGCGAATTACCAGAAATCAGAAAAAGGTTTAAAACCTCGCTTCCGGCTGGGAACGCCAAGTTTATGACGTATACGGAGTAAGCGTTTCAGGAATTTCTATTTGAAACGAACGGAGAAAAAGTGCAGAGGATTATTATTAAGTGAGGTAGTCCGAATATTTAGATTGCATACGAGTGAGAGGCCAGCAGGCATCCGCGCACAATTTCTCTGACACCGCCCCTTATTCGCGACGAGAAAAAATGTGATTCAGAGGCGGATTTATATTCTCTTTGGCGGGTAAAAAATAACTGCTGCGGTCGGTTGATTTTAACTTTCCACATTTAAAATGTAATTTGTAAGCTCAGCATGTGTTCAACGGGTTTTCTTGGGTGTTATTCCACTCTATCCAAATTTACTAGATAAATGTTTTTTTTGTTAATTTCATGAACAAGGTTCCTTCTTGAATATAATTTAGAATATACAGTAGAACTCAGTTATAGTGTCATCATCAGGACTGACTTTTACAACAATTATTCCTTCCTCATCATCTTACAAAGAAAGCATTTTTAATGGGCATTCATAACAATAGGAATTAAAAAATTAGCAGATTTGTAAAAGGTACAGCCTAATCGAAACTCCATGCGTTTCCGTTATCGCTTAATTATATCCTGCAAAGCCCTAAAAAAGCTAGGTTGACGATACTAGCAAAACAAATGTGTTTAAGAGAGAACATTCAGTACACTCTTATCCCAATAATAAGTAATAAAAGTAAGAAAACTCTGGAAGGGCAAGCTTTTTGAAAAAGAAAACCCTTGTACATTAGGATAGAAGACGACACGATGTTTTATAAACTTATGAATATCAAGCAGAATTTTATTGCCGACCTGTTGCCATACATCGACCTAATTAAAGTGTCTCGGGTGATCAATATTTTGCCGGGGTAATATTTCATGTTTTATTGCTGCTCACGTTAAACCTCAATGCCTTGGGAATAGCAATTATCGCGCATCTATACGTTCACACGTAAGTATGCCCATGTTTAGCGGAACAAACCGATAGCTTTATTTCCAGTATTAGTGAATTTTTAATGCAGCATAGTATTTTAAAACGACTTTTTCCTGAAAAGGTCATTTATTTTATAATGAGATTTGGTGTTATAACGTATATCCTTCTTGGGAGCATCCTCTTTTTTTTGGGTTTAGTGTCAGCAAAAGCGCTACCTGCGTAACGACGGTTGCTTAAGCTTTTAGTATTTTTACGTGAAGATTAATTCAATTTCCAACACTTAATTTAGGATATTATTAGTGAGACGAGCGTTGGCTTTATCGATACGATCTTATTTGAAGATGCTTTAAGAAATGTCGCGGTTAAAGTGGTTTTCGACGTTTAATTAGAATGAAACAAAAGTAGTTGTTTTGAATGCAACCGTTCTGGCGGTGCAAGACTATTAATATGGATATTGTGAGCATCGCGGACATTTCCATAGGTGGATATTATATTATACAATACCTCAAGTAGCATAAATGATTTCGCAGGGGATTATTCAAGCACATTTTCTAGTTAGAAAGTTAATGCGTTTAGCTTGTCAATGCGAAAGTTACCCCGTCAGCTAAGAATTGAATAAAGTTGGAGATAAGATGTACATCGCAAGATTACATAATATAGTATTTGCAATTTTGTACTCAATGCTATGTTATTGAATTGTTGGATTTACATAGTAAATTATGGAATACCTTTCTTCTGATTGAAGTGCACCTAGTAATTGCTGATAAGTAGAGACCGGATTATATGCAAAGAAAAACTGGAATATATGCGCATATATATGCATGGATTTTTGAGAAAATATGCATAAACCTGGGGCATATATGCAAAAAAATTGCGACAATATGCAAAAACTTTACATAAAATAAATAAGAGCAGAAATTTAAACATTAACTTTATTGCACAATTTTTTTTCACAACATATTTCCAAAACAATTTATAATTAAATGTTTTTCAAAATTGTGCAAAAGAAAGTTTTGTCTTTTATCAGAATACATATGTTTCGAAATAGAAAAGCTTCTTTCAACATCCACAGATGTAATTAGTGCATTTTTTAACTTTGCAATACATTCTAAACTAAAATTAAAATCGATATCGTTTACTGTTTCACTTTCCAAAATTTTCTTAACTTCCTTCAATTTCAAATACCCCGCATTTTTATTTATCACTTTTTTAAATTTATCGTATATAGAATTACCTATTGTACCCTTAACCTTACATAGCATATCAAATTCGTCTACTATTTCGATTGATTCCGAGAGCGACATCCCTTACGTTTCTAGTTTACGAATCGAACTTGAAACAAAGCTATAATTTGACTTAATATTCAAAAGGTTTTGTAGCAATTCTGTTGATGTTACTATCCTTTTGCAGTTTTCTAGAGCAATGCAGTCAGCAGTGATTTCAAGAATTACATTTTTTATTGCTTCAAAATTATCGGCGAAAAAAATTGCAGCCTCTAATCATATACCCCATCTCGTAATAATCGGTTCAAGAGGCAACTTAACACCGGGAAGTCGCTTCTTATAAAATTGGATTCGTAAAGGTGCTTTTAAAAATACTTTTTTGACACTGCTAATTAAATCATTAATCAAAGGGAATTGATTCCTAATGTCTTCGGCTACGCGATTGAACCCATGAGCTAAACAAGTGGTATGAATAATGTTACTATAATTTATTTATCAATTTTGCGCGGCTTTTATTATGTATGGTGCCGCGTCGGACAACATTACACATAAATAGAAATTTGATAAACCTTCTTGAACGAATTGGGCAATTGTCACATTATTTGTTTTTTGAAGTTCTTTACAGTAAATTAAATATGATTTACCTACAATATCTTCATGAAGAATTCCTATTAACAAATGGGCACTAGAACGGCCACACCTATCCGTACTTTCATCTACCATGATATAAATAAAATTATTCCCTACCAATTGTTGAATTTCTGCTATTGTTTGCTGGTAACAATATGTGATATAATTTTTTCGTAAGGTACTTTCGTCAGGTATATTATGTTTGCAATATTTTTGCAGAAATGATTTCAAATTAACTTTGTTTTATCTGCTAATGGTATGTTAGACGAAATTAATGCGTTACACAGATCCGTATTATATTATGCTTGTTCTGAGTTTCGTGATGCTACACATTGACATATAGATTGCTGCACACATGCGGATCGCTTTAGTTTTTCACATTTCACAATCAGGTATTTTCTGTCAGAAGACACCTACAACAACAATTGTCATTTCATATGAAAAGTTAAAGAATTTAAAAACAATTGTAAAGTTTTAGTAAAATTAAACTTACCTTTTTTTTACTGCAGGCTCGACAAAATATTTTGTCGCCATCCTTTACCAGTTCAGGATATGGCTTAATCCACAAAGAAATTTTGTTCGCTATACTCATTGCATGTACGCACAGTATTTAAAAACGTAACACAATTACATGCTGTTTCGCTCAAAGATATTCAATGAATGAATAGTTTATTTGGGAATTAATAATAATAAAACGTATTCACCACATCCCTTCTGCTAGGCGAAATTAAACACGTTCAGTTCTTGGAAAAAAGTATTAGAGTATTAGACATGCCTCTATTAATGACCACACTTACCAACTTTTACGTGGCACTGATTGTATTTTTATAACACACCACAAATCAACTCCTACCAACTGCCATATGACCACAGCACACTTCATACAATTGTCGGCGCCATTATGGCATGATTAAGTATGGCATTTTTCTTGAATGTTCCATATTGTATGTATTATTAATAGTTTTAAATAGAATGTTGTAGGAATATATGTTTCCGTACTTGCATATTCTTCTAATATTCTTACAGGCTATCTCATTTGCACTTTGTGGGAATATTCTCAGAATGTATGTGCTACTTGGGTAGTATCTTGTATGAACCGTAATTAAATTGTGTCATCTATTATGTATTTTTTCTAAAAAAAGAAAAAAAATGGTTTATCTTATGAAATTGGCGGTCGTAAATACAGCGTTAAAGCCAGCCTATCCCCGAAATGGATCTTTTGAGGGCCAAAATTTATTATTATTTAATTATTAATTAATTATAAGATATTTTACTGAAAATTAACGTAAGTTGGATTGTTTATTTAGCCAATTTCGAGGGATAATAATCAACGTAAAGAATTAACTAACAGGAAATACCAATAAACTTCAGTCTCACAAATTCTTTAATTTTCAAAACACATGTACATTTCGTTAGCTAAGCTAACATCTTCAGGTGTACATACAAGTGTATTTTCAAATACTAAATGCGTAAATATAATAAGTATATCCTAGGCTACAAAAATTAATCATCAGGACTACTATATTCAATAAATTCTAGATATTTGTAATTGAAGAGTTTTAAATCAGTATTGAGCAAGCTATTCATATGTTTTTTCATATAAATAGCTTCCCACATATTAAGATTCTTACAATTTGAAGACTTAATTAACTCTAAATCATCAATTGAAAAAGTATGTCCTGTATTAACAAAATGATACGCCAAAGCGGATTTATCGGCATTGTGATTCTTAATATGATATAAATGCTCTTTAAATCTAATCTCCGCATTCCTCTTTGTTTGACCTATATATACTTTATTACAAACACCGCATTTGATCTTATAAATCCCAGAACATTTTTTAAAATTAATAATTTCAATATTAAATTTCAATTTATTTCTTAAAGTATTAGAATTCTAATACATTGTGTTTTGAAAAGTAAAGAATTTGTGAGACTGAACTTTATTGGTATTTCCTGTTAGTTATCAGTATATCTCACAGTGCTCGATTTATGTTCTATTTAACGTAAAGAATTGTTTTGTGGTTTTCTAGTTTTCAAACCTAGCTACATTGCTATATAATTTAATTTTGAATTTTAGGGGGTGGTTACGTTCGGACTGATCTACCACGAACCGTTGAAGTACATCGACTACAGTTACCCGAATTGGGCGGAGTGGGTTGGCTGGTCTTTGGCCCTCTCCTCAATCCTGATGATACCGATAGTGGCTATTGTTCAGCTGGTCAGCACACCGGGGACACTGAAAGAAGTAAGTTCGTAGAGCAATAATGATTCGTCTATGTAGGTTTTCGCAATATGTTTTACCGGACTAGTATTGTAGGAGGGAGGATTTATGTGGTCTCTGTCCAGCTTACTTTTTGTTTAATTTTATCTTAAGTAAGACAACATTATTAGAGCTAACTATATTTATGCAGTCTTGCAGTTTGTCCAACTAGAAAAATAAGTGCTTTTTCAAAATTATTTAAATGCATAGCCGTTTTCCCTTCTTTCATAAATTAACACAAAATTATTATTTCTTACTCCTTCATGTATTAATTTAAAAGTGCTTAATTAAATAAACTTAATTCTTGTGTAGAGTGCGTTATTGAATATCGGCATAAGTTTAATATTCTTTACTGCTGTCAGATCATACACAATATTAATAGTAAACGTATTAATTTGCGAACTAATTTAAAGTTAATATAAATGTCTTTAACAAGTACACTGAGAGAAATACATACTATTGAGGAGTAAAAATTCGCTAACGACAAGTAAATATCTGGATTAAATAGGCGCCAAGTCAGTTATACCCCTAGAACAAGCAAATGAGTTTTCTTAAAATGACTTACCTGCTATAAGCTACCAGTTTGTTAAGAAACAATATAAAATTTCTAGTTAATGTAAGTTAGAAAATTTGCTGCTCTACCAAACAACTTGCTTGTAGTAAATTACATTTCTTTTAATAGCGAATAAAAATATAGTCATGATAAATAACGAACTTACTGAGAATGATGTTTTAGCCGCTGGTGCTTACTTTCTTTTCATTGCTAACAAGTATAATATCTTATAGTATTAAGTAACTGCCCACTTGACTTTAAGTGAGCCGCTTAATTGGCGTAAGTGAGCTGCTTATTGGGTACAAGTGAACCGCCTACTTGGCGCAAGTGGACTGCTTCCTGGGTATAAATGAGTTGCTTACTTGATGTAACTGGACTGCTTACTCGGAATAGTGAGCCGTTTACTCAACGTAAGTAAACTGTTTACTTGATATATGAAGCCGGGTTTTACTAGGAGCAGGTTTTATGCGTCGCGTACAACGTAAAACGCCCAGCGCAATACGCCGTCCACTCAGGTCAAACAAAATAGTTGGCGTCGTTTTCCTATAAAGCCCAACTATTTTATTTGGTTTGAGTGGATGGCGTATTGCACTGGGCGATTTACGTTGTAGGCGACGCATAAAACCTGCTCCTAGGAAAACCCGGCTTAAAAGTAAATTTATTAAAAGCAATAAAACTTCATGTGGTGTCTCTTTTGCTATAATCTACAGCAGAAGAGCTCAAAGGTTCATCAAGTTCATTAAACATTGGCTGATGTGAAACCCGTAGAGAAGAAGAAATGAGTAATAAATAATAAAAATGCGTTAGTGTATATAGATCTTTTATTAATATTTGAAAAGAACATACATGAAACTATAATAAACAAAATGAGCCTCGATAGAAAAGACGCTCTTACATAGAACTATTATTATGCATACTAAGATAGTGCGAACAAATACGTACTTCCTTTTATTATTGGTACTTCAGAAAAATGTTGCTTAAATTCATTTAGACAAAAGTTTGTGAACTTCGTGATATTCATTGTCAGCCAGTCATATGCAAATTACTACTTCCGACCTTCGTTATTTGGTTTCTATATACTATAATGTAGTACCCATCTATAAAACAAAAATCGTGAAAATCGCACTGCAACCAGTATTCTTAAATTTATCCTAAGTAGCCCACATAGCATTTACAAACTCATAACTATTTATCAAGTACTTAAATATATATTACTTACCTTCAAATGCAGCAATATAATCTGCCAAGCCCCACTCTAATAACTCTGAGTGATATTTAAACACCATTATTCCTAAATTGCAATACGGACTACGTAGCACAACGCATCGCCCAGCAAGTCACAAATAAGAATGGCGTCGGCGTGCCCGCTTCCTATAGAGCGGTAATTTACCAGCTCACTTATTTTAAACAAGCCGGCAACTGAAGAACAATAAACATTTTATTTATGGAACGACGCGCTTGTTTTAAAACAGCTTTTTACTTAGGACTAATAAAGAACTTATTTATAGCTAATAAATAAACACAATATGCTAGTCCTTACAAATTCAATCATTAATAGCAAGTAAGCCCGCAATTATGACAAGAAACAAGTTTTAGCATTATCATCTTACTAATGCTTAATCGGCAACTTTATTATGAATATACAACTCTTAGCTACTGTTAATAAAAATTTCATTAGGAGAACCCAGTGCACTTTAAGCAAAGGCCTTATTTAACTCATTTTTCTCAGTGTAATTCATTCTTTATTTGTCGATTCGTTTAGTTGTCCTATCTTCAATAGTTTAATTGTCATGGCAAATAATTTCATTACTCATTATTTTTCTTTTATTTTTTGAATGAGGATCTTTATATCTAAGTACACATTTGACAAGTAACAATTTTATGGTTGCATGATAGTAAGCAGTGATAAATAATTAAATCAAACTAAAGCACACCAGGATAAAATAACGGCTGTATTAAACAATGACACAAATTAAAAGGGAAGGAGTAATTGAGAAAATTTATTTTAGTTTTTCTAAAATAACAGAAAAGTCTACTCTAATTATCAAGTCTAATATGAATATCTTACCGTAGGTGTTTTGATATTTTGCAATATTAGCAGGGCATTCGATTGCTTCATTCATATTTTGATAACGAAGCTATGCGATATTGATGTTAAAGGATTGCCGTCGGGGTGGATAGATTCCTTTCTGGATAATCGATCTTAATATGTAGCAATGAATTTTGGGGATCACATTCGTTTTGAATTGTATTGTACTTTATTAGACAATAGATCAGTGAGATCTAGGCTTTGTCAATAAAAATCATAGAGAAATATAAACAGATAAGATAAATTTTAAAAATATAAAAAGACTGGTACTCAATCTCAAATAGATTTAATTTATGGTTATGTGTTTTCACCCAGCTGGGTCATTTTCAGCGCTGTTAAAAATAAGACTATATAACAGAGCATAAAAACATAACAACACTTAAATGTTGAAATCGAAGGAAGCTGGAGAAGTCTAGCTGAATGTTGTTGTTTCTGTGTGAAATTTAGAATAACTTTTGACAATTTTAAATTTAAATCTGTTTCAAATTTAAAAATAAAAACGAATTGATTTTATATTTTCATATAACAACGCCTTAAACGCCAAATAGCCTTATTTTTTAACATGGGTCTATGGACGACCTAACTGGATTGAAACATGTAAGCCTACCTTAAATCTATTTGATATTGAGTACCCTTCTTTTTGTACTTTTACATTTTACCATTTACTACTTAAAAGTTATTCCGAGTGGCTAGTTTTGAAATGAAAGCTTGGTATATAAATATAATAAAAAAATAAAATCTCTTTGAATGATAGGAATTAATAGGAGCAATTTATTATTTGTTTATTATTGGTTATTTTAGGGTTACAATAATTACTCATCGATCAATTGCATTAGTTGTATGTTTGTTTTAGCTCTAGTGTAGTCGTTTTCATTGTGTAATGTTGTATTCTTTCAGTGTCGTAGAACACACAAATAAAAAAAAAATCTCTTTGAGTGATCTTAGTAACATCATTGGGTTATTGATTATTTTAGAGTTAAGATAATTATTCATTGATCGGTTTTAGGATTATCTACATGTACATTTCAGTCAATTTTTCGTATTTGCACTATGTGTGACATTAGTAACACTTTAGTTTCAGGTCTATAGCGTTAGGGATACTTTTTAATGGTTTATCGGGCTAAAGTTACAACTTCTTGCAAACCTCAATTCTCTTATGTGTCTTTTCCTATAGCTAAGATAAACGTTACTTATCTATATTTTTATACATATTTCATGAATTTTATATATTAGCACTAACGAGTTTATATATTTTCGCAGTATGCGTATATCCTTTTGCCAAAATAAGGTGAATTTCAAAGTATATTGAATATGTTGTATTTTCTATAAACTCTTCTTCTGAACTTGGACAGTGTGTACTGCTTGATCTCTTGTACTTCTATCAGAAAACTTTCAGCACTGTTTTTGTGACTACATATTTGCTAACTGTAAAATTGATTAATTTTAATGTCATTGTTTTCAGCGAATAGCCATTAATATTTCTCCAGTGGAAGAACACGAACAGCTGAGAGAGAATAGACTAGTCACTAGATTTCAGGCCAAGCATTGGTTGTTCGTGTAAACTTTTCCGAGAAATGCCGTAACCATGTAAGGATACACAGTTATATTTGTAAGAAAGGATGCCGAAACGTTTCCCTGTGTTTTCTACCAACTTACTTAAATCATGGTAGCAAAAGGATGAATCGACTAACGAAGTAGAAGGAACAAACGATAACAGGTATAATGTAGGAGTATTTTATAGGTATGCAGTACAATTACTATAAGATTATACTACTGTATAGCTCCCGCATAGTTTAAGAATATTTATTTATTAAGGGAAAAGAGAAAATATAATACGCTGGACGTACTATATATATCATGTATGGATGTCATTACAATTATCCGAAACGTGCATAACATTAAAAAATGTCGATGAGACATGCGAATTGTATGTATATGTAGATAGATAATAAGAGAGCTTTATGTACATTTGTCGTGAAAATAACACCAAATTGTTCGACTTATTGCAGTATTAATAGCGATTAATTTTATTTATAAATACTCTACGACAGATATATTATATAGAAGTTGAATAATTTGGTGTTGCAAACTTAAGTGTGCCAAAAGTGGAAATGCTTAATAGTAAAAAAAAAATAATGTATGTTTCCGAAATGTCCAATATCTCATTAATTTCAAGTTTGAAAGTAATTTTGTTATATAAGGACGCTTCCGCCTTCGTTTTGATTTACCGTCAAAGAGAGCTTTCTAGGTGTCTAATTCAGAATTTGATGTAACTTGATAGGAACAAGAGATAAAGGTGATGTATAAAGGTAAATGTTATTTCATATTGGGAGTTCGTTCATAAAACGTGGAATATACAGGATATTGCACTTGACTCTTGTATGATGAGAATATATTTGTAATAATATGGAAAAAAAGTTTTAAATAAAAGTTGTTCGCTTTAGGGAATTAGCATAATTGTATAAATATTTAATTATACAATATCGTGATATATAACCGTTCTAAAATTGACTACAAATAAAAAAAACTCGCGTCTGAAGTTGCAGTGGACATTGAAAAAAGATGAGAAATGCTCAAAAGAGGGAGTTTTTTTCCACCAATTAGCGGAACATCTCAGGTTGTAATTAAACTATTATTATTTTTGTTCTGCTGAATCCTTAAGTTTTTCCAGGAAATAGATTGCATATGTATTGTTTGTAAGCTCACATATCTACTTTCGGGGGGAGAATACGTAAATGTTCAAAAACTGAAATAAAACCAAAAAAATGAAAAAGATAGCTAAAAAGAGAGAAATGGCTTGCATTTTTTTTGAGGAGCCAGTTGGGGCAAACGGTTTAATAAGAAGTAAAAAATAAAAACCCTGTACTTCAATACAGTACAACTCTTACTGCCTACAAACGACTACAATGTGTTTAAAAACATCAACTATTACAGAAAAGTGAAAAAGAAAAACACTTCTTTTGATCAAGTTTGTGGAGCATCAAAAACACATAAACTTTGTAAAAATAAGTTTACTTTACTGTAGATACACATCTTGATCTTGGCCCTTCATATTGCTACATCCATTAAAATAATCAAAAATGGATGTTGTTTAAATACGAGTAGATATTCATGAACAATAACGAGCGTAAAGCAATTTCTTTTTTGACTAGGATACTTGCATGGGCTTAAACCTCTGGTGTATACACTAATAACAATACTATTTTCTACTTGTATGAGAACTCAACGCTAGTCCTGCGCACAAATGTTTGTAATTTCGATTTTTGGCCAGCTTTTTGGCTGAAATATCAATCTCTGCGCATAATAATCAGAATTGTCACTTTTGCTCGCCACCTTTGACCTTTTCAAGCTATATTTTGTGATCTCAAATGCCATCTTGGCAGGATGACTAGTCAGAAGCCAAATAATTAAAACCAGTATTTATACCAGTTCTGTATTTAGGAAGAAGGAACAAATTGCAGTTTTTGTACACATTTAATTACGGTATGAGGAATACTTACAATTTATTATTACAATGGGCAAAACTTGTTTATTTCATGTTTAAAATATTAAGACCTTAACAAAATATACTAACTAGTAGAAACAAACTAGCTTGTTGTACCTCTGTAACATTAATATTCAAATACTGGAATTTGTTTTTATTCAACGTTACTTTAGTAAGTTTGTTGTTGCTTTACAAGACACACTTATTACAAACGAACGAATAGTGTGAAATTGCTTTATTTTTTTTTTGAGTTATAGGTTTTGCCAAATAATGAATATATTGTTTTAGAGTTTCTTCAAAGTTTTTATTTAAGTTTTTAACAATGTAAAATATCTCCATTTTGTTGTAAATATTGTATAGGAAATTGTTAACAAGGATGAATGAATTTGTATAACGCTACCAAACAAATAGAATGTCAATGCATTAAACTACAAACTAACCTAAAATAACTGTATTCAAATGCACATAACTTAAAAATTCTTAAAGAAAAACAAATTTAACAACGTACAGTTACTAGCCAGCTCCACTACAATAAAGTAGAATCCAAGCATTTCAGATGGGTAAATATTCCCGCGTGTTTAAGAAACAATTCTGATTGTTACGTTATTTTGTGATCTTGTTGGGTTTATTTTTTCTGTTGCTACTCCTGAAAACTTCCAAAACACGCGGCATATAATGATAGTGCATATGGCAGGTGCAGAGGACAATCTTTTATAATATTTTTGTATTGATGTCAGCCGCTACTGCAAGTGCTATTGTCGTCGGTCGCGTACTTCGGAGATCTACCTTAATACGTCACGAACGTACTCGTGTAAACGACACCTGTGGTTATTGTGACGGTAAAATTGATAGTATTCGAATGGGTTATTAGTGAAGATTGTGAAGCAAAATTTTAAATTGTAAACAGGGTGTCATGCCTCGTACACGCCTACGGGTTTTTTAAAAGGAGATAAACTAGGGCAAACGTAATCATGCGGATAATCCTATTCTTTCTGTTTCAAGTTCTACCACCAACCCTTCTTGTTTATATATTCCCCATTTTTCTGTTCCATTCTATTAGCAGTCCTTCTCCATTGAATCACTCTGCTCGATTGTGCTCATCTATTTCGTCCAACTTTTCAAGATGCTCATCCTTCCTCATCGTCGAGGAAATTGGCAGATCTGCAGATCAAAATTTCGGAAACGATAAAAAATTTGATATCATCGATATCGAAGAATTTGAAGGATTGCTTTACAGTTTGGTTTAATCCAAAGCATCTCATGGGAATTTGTACGTATGTAGAGAGGGTGATGTTACACTGCGACCTAAAAGATCTATTGTGTCCTCTATTCTTGCTGTTTTACAGCTTGCCTCCCAATTCTATTCCTTTTAGAAAGTAGGATCTCAGAAGGCCCCAGATTAGGTAAGTCTCCCTCTTCGGGGATTTAGAAATTGAAATGTATCACAAGATTAGTCCAACCTTTTCTCTTAAAGTTTTTTTCTTTTGCGCTAGTGGCCCATAAGAGACGCATACAAAACCTCCGATTTATGTTTTCTCTTAGGCCGATAGGCAAAGAAGAGCTTGGAAAAGTTTTTATGTGCAACAATAAATTTGCCATCATCCATACAAAAACATGTTGATATACTGATGAGTGAATCAATGAATTTGCTTTTGTAGTCCAACACCGGAGTCTCAACTCCTAGGGTATTCTTTCGAATAGTCGAACACTGCTATTATCAACTTCAAACATTAAAACGGGATACTTACAGTTATAAGTTATCAGACTTTCATTTTATTTATATCAAAATGCAAGGATTTTTTTTTGCAGACAAAAATTAATCAAGCAATCGGTTTTATCTAAGGTTACCAACTGTCACTTTTGACAGTACTATTTTACGCAAGTCCGTAACCCACGTTGCTGACGATAAATTTATAAATCAGTTTTGTAGTAGAATATTCCTTCCGAGAAAAAGTTAAACGTGAATATAAACTTTTTTAATTATAATGACGTCATCTATCAGTTCGCTCAAAATCAGAATACATTTAACGAACGCGCTGTATTGACTACAAACATTCTTTTTTAGTGAAGTGATTAAGTTTTAGAAGGCTCCAATATTGCCGTTGACACCGTCAAAATGTTGCAATCTCTAAGTAGGGTTTTCAGTAAACCTAGATGACACATTTCACTAACTTTTCTTTGTTCTATTCCTTTAAACTAGTTTTGTATTTTATAACCGGAAAAGCACTGGTTGATTATGTATTGCTGCTACGTCTGTTAGCTTTCTGGGAGCCTTACTCATAATAACTTGTCTTTTGATAGCCATGCTGCTTTCTTATGTTGTCGAATAAATAAAGCGCACTTTGTGTTATTAAAATTAAGGTCAATCCTAACCCAAAAAAAATATTGCATGTTTATTGCGCGATGACGCATTCTGCCATATCATATATATTTTGAGAGTAGGGCATTTATATGTCAAAACCGTGTGGTCAGATTGATTTCTGATGTGTCTTCCAGAGTTTTCTAAAAAATACAGCATCTTAACCCTGCATTACATTTATACAGTCCTATTATTTATTAAATCAAACATTGACAAAATTTCATTTGCCTAGCTAAAATCATAATACTAGAGCTTAAAGTTTGATTTGCTGTACCCCACATAAGGCGCTTAATAAATCACCAATTATATAGTAATTTGCTAGAAGATATCCGCAGCATCCGTTTTCTTGTTCACTTTAAAAATAAATCAAGGGCTTTTCTTCTGGAGAATGTATTCTATTCTATTTCTGAATAATTGTGCTGTTATGTTTTCCGTATCTACCTTTCCGTAGCTTCCCAAAAAAAAAACAACACCTTTTAGGGGGGTCGATTTTGTTGTTCCAGTTTCTTTGGGTGTAATTTTACATCACAAGTGCATTTGTGTCTTTTTTGGTGTTACTTGCTTTTAAAACACTCTGTATATCTGCAAATCTAAATACGATTTTAAGTAGGATTAGTTATTCGTGTTATCAACGAACTCCCGATATGAAATAAAATGTTCGTGAATTATACGTAGAAAATAATGAAAAATTAATCAATCTTCGAAGAACGCATTGAAAGTAAATATCGGCCATAAAAGAAAATCGTCGAATGTCCAAACATTCGGTAGTCCATACAAAGTTTGATCAAAATTTGAATTTGCAACCTAAAAAGCTCTGAAATTAAATAGGATCACTAATATTATCACACAGTTCCAAGTCATGTTCAATGGGTCCAATGTATTTTGGCTGGTCCAAAACAAGAGAACAAAAAAGATTTTTTTAGTATATGTATATTTGTTATTTGTTTATATTGTTTATACTTTATAAATAAGACAATAAGAACGATGTACTGTTGTAACCTACTAAAGTGTATGAATCTAGTTTAGATATATGTCTACGCAGAATTATTTACTAGGAGGCTTATCCTTGCATATTTTTTATATGTAGATATTTTAAAACGAGATGAGAGTTACTTCTTTCATGCATAAGATTCACTAAATCTTGTTTAGTTTCGTAAATTACTTTAACAACATAAAATGGTGATTTTTTACCAATAAATTAGAAGACAAATACATTCTTATATGTATCTCTTAATTTATTTCAAATATTAATGTTATTTATTTAGTTTTAGTAGAAAACGTGTCTGTGTTCTTCCTGTGTAAATACAATTTTACTAGGGCTTTGTCATTGTTAACCGTAAAGAATTTGTTTATTCTTATTTTATTTATTAAAATATGTTTATAACGGTAATTGCAACACAATCATTAGACTTAATAGTCGTACATTTCTATATTTAAAAGCTATAAACATACATACATGCCTACTTAAAAACATGATTGTGCGCAAAACATAAATGTTAATCAGCCTGCGACTAGATCTTCTTGTTAGATGTTTAAAAAACGTGGAATTTTCTGCAAACATGCCTTCGTTGTATGAAAATTCCTGCGTTCCATGAAACAATATATACTTGTTTGTAACATTGTCTATGTCTCTCTCTGTGGTAAATGTATTATTTTTTAACGAAGAAAAAGAATAACAAAATGTTAATTAGTTTGAATGTAACTTGTATGATGAAAAATAAAAGGATAGGAAATAATGTTTGTTTTATTAAAGGTAGCAAGAAGTTTGTGTTTTTGTTTGAAGAACAAAATGTCTACGGTATCGCTCATCGTTCAAGATAATAAACAATAATTTTAATTCTAATGTGTACCTTCAAAAGTTTAGATTTTTTCGTGGATACGAAGGTACGTCCCCGAAATTACTTTTTAACGCCCTTTTGGTATGGGCATCCGCTTCCAGCGCCCCCGCGTGCTGTTGCGTTGTTACAACATGCATGTTCTTCTATATTTCTAGCATTGTTTTAACAATCAAGGTAATTATATTTTAAACCTTCAGTGTTATTAGGGCAACAAGTATTCTGGGTAAAATAAAGAATTATTGCATGCTAAATCTGTCAAGAATTGATTAAAATAAAAATCAACGGTTGGGTTAACGTTTTAAGTAAAAATTAACAAATGTTTTCTGTTATTTCAAAATAACTATTTCTATTGTGTTAAACAATAAAATTATGTTCAGCTAAAACAATTGCTTTCCGGTTAATAACATTATATCGTAGCAAACCATACGGGTATTTTTCATTTGGCCTTGCAAGAAAATCTTCAGGTGTCATGATATTGTGCACTTATCTCCTCATATTCATAATATAAAGTATAAAATATCCTACGGTAGATATATTTATAACTAAACACAGCAAATTCGACACACATTAATTTAAATTATAAGAAAAAAATATAAAACGTGTGTGTAAGCACTTGCCGCATTATGAATCATCAGTGAATTATACGATACGACTACACACTATTTTGTAATCCAAGGTTCGTTTCATTCGTACGGCTAGCTGCCGATCGCAATCCCAATTACCGATAACGATCGCAATATCTACGACTATGTATATGGCAACAAGATGTCATGTCTATTTATAACGCTAAGAAAATAGCAGTTTTACTGACATCTTAATATTCTTAATTCATTCAAACAAAATATTTTGTTAGTTGGCTACTGATCAAAGTTTTCTATTTGTTGATGACATTATGATCATTGAACATTTTTGGACAATTCGAAAAATAAACTATTTCTCATTTTGAACCAACCTAGAATTTACTGCACCTGTATTTTACAGGTAAATGAATTTTAACATATATTAGAATCATGTCAAACTTGACGCATGAATTGACTGTACGCATAGGGTACAAAGCGTACAGACTGCACAGTCGACGAATGCAAAAATCGCCAGCTTTTTATTGGTGGAAACAGTTGTGACATTTTCAAAAACATATTTTTTTTCTCCAAAAATACTGATTTCATAAACAAAAAACCTGGATTGTTTGAAGTTCTTCTATTAAATAAAAAAAATGGATCCCGACCGTATTCAAAATAGATTTTGAAACACTCTACCTGAAATAACCAACCTGCAGTTATTATTGTTTAATGAAAATAAAGGCACTAGTTACAAAAACATAATAACTAAACCGAAAGATTTTTAAGAAGAAATAATGATACAACAAACCAAAAGGTAAACACAAAAGGAATTCCATTCTTAAAAAGTTACATCTTTTAACCACTCATTTAATCTAACAAAATCGTTATTTCTTCACGTAACATTTTCAATCTTTAATTTCAAGGCCTCTTACATATTGCATGAGGTAGATATATATCGCATATTGGCAAAATAAATTTATAATACTTACACTGTAACACTATAATAACACATAATAAATTTCATGAATAGAGGAAAGATATAATCAGTAAAATGCTGCAAAAGAGCCATTTAATATAAATATTTGTTTTAGAATATGTTGAGCAAATTACTCAAGAATTAAAAGATTATAGGACAGATCAAAGTTTTGAAAACATTATTAATTCAGTAAAGACGATGGCAGATAATCCATTTTTCTAGATATTCGCCAGAGAAAAAAAATAATGCTTGATTATGAAGGGAACGATGAGTCTTCAACTAATGCTAAAGATAATTTTAAAATACACTTCTTTTTTGCAATACTAGACAGTACTCCATCATCCCTGAGTGAAAGGTTACATTATTAAAAGATAATCATGAAATGTTTAAAATCATCCATAATATCAACGCACTCAAACAGTGGAAAGAGGAAGATATTTTAAAACATAGTAAATACTTACATTTAAAATTAACCTGCAGCAGAAATCAAAGTGCTCATGATATTGACGGAAATGTCATTTTTGAGGACCTCAAATCTTTACAGGCTTTCATAAAAAAGATATATCGTCCCATTGATGTTTTAAACTTTTTATATGAGAATAATTTACAAAGTATATTTGCAAATACATCAGTTGTTTTTTTTAACCCTTCGGGACGCGAAATGACTAGAGTTGGATAAATTTGTCTTGTCTATCTAGCAGACGAGAAACGACTCAAAGCATCAGCTTTCAACTGGAGTCCTTATATACGATGTACACTTTATTTATCAAAAGCTAAATAATTACTACACAAGGCTACCTATTCTAAGTACCTAGTATATGGATTTCATAACAATTGAAATGTTCCTACCCTAACTAAATACAACTAAATACATAATTTCCCCATGATTGTTAATAAAAAAAATATAATGCAGTAGCCTCACAATTATGTGAATACTACTTTATGTGAAAAGCTGAAATATGTGAAATGTGATTAGTTCACATAATCGCGAGTCTACTGTAAATCGGTCAGCTATCAGTATATTTGCGCCCATGGAACGACCTTAGTTATCTCCCAGCATTCGTCAAGAAGTTATATACGATGTACAGCTAAGTATACAATGATGGACAAATCTTTTGAAACACACATGTTTAGTACTTATATTTCTTCCACTTCATTTTTAGTTTCAAATCCCTCAGCGAGACACATTAACTTCCGTGATTACTGTAGTGTACATGTAAGTCTCTTTTTCCTTTAACTTTCTTAATGTTTACATACAGAATATGAGAAACATATCTTGCTTTAACAAAATTTAGAACAAGTTGATCGTATTGTTTTTAATGGTAAATATGTTGCCTAATTATCGTCTCTATCCACTACTATATTTAAAGAATTCGTAAATACCTCCGAAAAAATCTGTCATTATTTCTAATGCTTCGCACTACACTGTATCTATATATTGCAATGTATCAATTTATCCAAAATTGTGCGTCCTTGGTTCCTTTTCTGTCTAGTTATGTTTGATAGTTGTGATAGTTTTCACATACATTTTAATGTGTTATATTGGTTTTTTCGTCTGTATTTTAATTAGTAACTGTTTCAAATTTTTCTCTCATCAGATTTATATGTTCTTATTTACGACGCATCATGTTATATAAAACGAATATTGACGTTTATTGCGCGACGATGGTTATTTAGGACCGAAACATGTCGCAATAAGATATTAAAATAAAATAGGATTGGAATACAAATTCTCGCTTTTAATTTTTCAATTATATACACTAATCCTCTGGGACACCAAGCATTATCCAAAATTGTTTTCATTTGTATATGTGGGTACAATGTAAATGGTTACCTAAGTTCTTGTTTTCTTTTCATTTCTCTTAAATAAATATGTGATATATTTATACATAAGTTAGAATTAAACATTTTTATATTAACTGCCAGATTGTCCAATTTTACACCACTTGATTTTTTCTCTGGAGACATGTTAAGTCTAAGGTGTGTGCCACGCGTTTAGTTTCCTTTCAAGAGTTACATCAACATATTGTTGAAGAATGCCAAAGAATAACTTGTACCATTGTATGAAGGGTAATGGTCATCATTTTGAACATAATAATGAAGTAAAATTCAAACCATTTCATTCCAATCGTATTTTATTGCACAAGTTGCAAATGATGTACCTTTTGTATGTTGTTTAAAAAAAAATGACTTTTTGATACATGTTGCCCCAAAGAGAATTAAAAGATCTTTTGAATAAGTGGTCACAAGACCTATCTTCCCTATTCAAATTTTATTGTGACACCAAGAATGATTTTAAGTCGTCAAGTTAAAAGTTATCCCCCTTGATAAGACAGATGACAGGTTTCGGAATTTTAGATAAATCACAGCAGGTAAAGAATTATTTGAGGTGGTTCGTTTCAATTGAAATGCCCTCTATTTGTTTCTATAAAAATAAAAATAAAATGATAAAATTGGTAATAAAAAAGTTTTATATGGTTCCAATTAATATAAAAGTCCTGTGTTGTACTTACACCTGTATAATGCAAAAGTATAAGTTCAATAGGAAAATAGGGAGGAAAAAAATAAACAATTATGATGTTTTCCTCGTCATTCATCGGAATGATGGGCCTGTCATATTAAATATTTTATTTACTAAAAAAATCACAATCAGTTTACATTATTTCTTCTATTCTACCGTTTCACAGAACATACAACCACAGTACATTTAATTTCCAATAACGAGTGACATTTGGCAATTTTGTCATATTTCAATATATCAATATGCGCAACTTTTCGATTAACGCAACATTTGCAAGTATATCTCTAAGCGTAACGCAACATTATCCTATTCCTTACGGACGTGTCAGATCCCAGAGATTCTAACAGTCCAACATTTTTAAAAGTATGCGCTTATACATAAAATTTTTACGCAGTCCATCCGATTATCTTTAAGCTTGGACAAAATTGCCAACAGATAGATTAAATACTGTTTGCATGTTCCTCCATAATCACATTATTTCATTTTTATCTTGACGAGGACGTATAAAATATCATCTCCAACGCAGATATATGGCCAAAATAATAATAAAAAAACAGATTTCCATATATTGAGTAAACACCAATATAAAAAAATAAAAACAATGGTACATGCCATAAGATTAGGCCAGTCTACAAAATATGCACAGAAATATGTATGTATATAATAATAATTTTATTATGTATTATCCATTCGTATAATAATGTAATACATGCTAAAAACGTACTGGAAAGTACAGTTTTTTAATTTAATTTGTGCTTTTTTTATTTGTATTTCGGTATTAAAATGTATACTAGTAAAAATATTCAGGCAGATTAGATTTTATATTATCTAAACATCATAATAGACTATGATGTTTAGGTTTCAGTTTTAAATTTCTCGTTTTATTTCTAAATAAATATATTTCAAACCATGTTTTATTTTTAATTGTTGGTGCTTTTTTCTGCCCAAATAATTATATCAGTACTTGGCACATAAATATAAAAACACTGTAACAATGAAGCTTGATTAGTGTTTGACACGAACTATGTCTTAGATAGTAAATTGGTGATGATACAGATCAAAATGTTTGAATTTATAACAATTATAAGGAAAAGCACTAAGGTTAGTATTAAACAGGTATTATATATGCGTGTTATATTATTACCACAGGCCGGACCGGTGGCAGACTCCATTTGTGATAATTCATATTAGAGTATTATGCATATACCGTAGTGTCACAGAGGCTCAGATGTAATCGTCGCAAAAAAAATACCAATATTTCGGTATTAGTACAAACTAGAATCTTATATTTTGTTTATTGAAACTAAAACAAAGTAAATATAAAAAGTACATAGTACGGCTATGTAGTGCTTAAATAGTACACTTATAAATGTTGTACATATTCCTCTAAACAAGCTTTATTTGCTAAAGCATGTTAAAAAAAAAACTTTATCGCTAAACTGAATTTGTTTGCAGTATAAAAAAAAACAACTACTTTTCACATCATTGCTAGTGAGAGGTACAGGGTTAAGACACTTTTTTTTTTAAATTACACTATCCTTAATATTTTTCCAGTTTTTTTTTCCAACAGAGATTTTCTATCATCCTTACATCCAGATTATGTTTATTTCTTGTAGCATTTAGTTTTAAATGCAAAATATTTTGTAATATTTGTTAATATTTTGGAATTATTAATGTAATTTACACTATTTTAAAAACAGAAAATTAAAGCAAAAGTAAATAAATAAAAAAACCTAAAATAACGAATATATCCTGCAATCCTTCATTGGTCGAATTGAGATTGCTGAAAGTATCAGGTGCTGTTTTTAGAAAAAATCAGATAAGAACTGAATATTATAATTAAAAGTTATAATAATTAGTACTATTTATCACATAGAAGTAAGTTATCATATGGTAAATCACTGATATGAAACAACTTCAACCACAAATAATTATTTAACCTGTTTTACTTGTAATTCATACAATTGCATGGTCTGTCGTATTTGCAATGTTACGGTCTGCTGCCGGTCCGCTGTCTGGTAATAGCGCAAACAATGACAAAAATTCTGTTTAATGTGTTTTGAAAATTCTGCAGATACCCATAACATTCTATTTCTGCTCGGTAAGGAGTATTCAGAAAAGAAAAAAATCTGTTTTTCAATACGCATTAAAGAATCATTTGGTTCATTGCTTTGTGTGACGACCTAACACACATATGTAATGTGCGCTGGGAAAAGAAAGAATGTAAATGCTATTTGCCGGAGAATATATCTTGGTCCGCCAGAATAGGCCCTTTGCACATAAGAAATTATACACAAAATATTATAAAACCAGGACAACTATAATTTTATTTACGCCAGCGTTCACATGACAAAATAAGATAAAGCACGACAGAATAAGGTAATGAACGACAAGATAAGACAACCCACGACAGAATAAGACAATGAACGACAGAAAAAAATCAGTGGTAATAAAAACAAAAATATCTTTAACGGACATTTTCTTTTCTTGCTGTGTAAATATCTTTATAGATAGATAGATAGTTGTGCAGTATATGGTACATACTGACAAGGTGTCATAACGTAAACGATAAATTAAGCCAAAACAACAGATCAAACATTATAAATCATCTGCCAAAAATTCATAATATGTGTAGTAAGCCTTATTCACCAACAGCGATTTTGTTTTTTTCTTAAAACTATTAATATTAGTTAAACCTCTAATAAGAGGCGGTAGTTTATTAAAGCATTGACATCCTCTGTATATAAAACCCCTTTGGTAAAGAGCGGTACTGTGCAAATCGGGCTTGTATTGTTCCTTATATCTTGTATCATGTGAATGTTGCATGTTGTTTTTTTTTTGAAACATATTACGATTTTTAAATACGAAACAACATATCTCTTATATATACAGCATGTTGATATTCTGTAATTAATAAATGAGGTTCTATGCGAGTCACGCCGTCCGAGTCCTGCAACAATGCTAATCGCGCGCTTCTGCAGCCTAAACGCCCTCACTCAGTCAGTGCTACTTCCCTAATGTATCACACCAAATTGTAAATAACACTGGAAACAAGTAAAATGTAATGTGCGAACCATATCCGAAGTCGTGTGCTGTTTAATAGGTTTTATAGCATAACAGCAATGAGCTATATCGTTCTCTACCTTTTATTGGCGCTTTAAATACCTTTTTTGTCGTTAGTTTACCTTCTTCTGTCGGGACAATGAAGTTAACCTTAAAACATATTAGTATTAAGTACGATTCTATTGTACATTGCCTTATTCTGTCGTGCAATATGAACGTTTGCCGTGTGATAACATCTTTCAACGGGTATTTTCTTTTTTTGTCGTGTAAAGGATTTTTATATCGTTCTAAACATTTTATTGGCGTTTCAAACATTTCTCTTGTCGCTAATTCAACCTTCTCTCTCAGGCCAATAAATCTAACCCTTTGTTACTGCCGTTACCAAAATTATAAACATATAGTTTGGTCAAGTTAGCTATCACGCTTTCGTATTTTCGAAGTTTGACTATGCTATGGTTTTGTGCAAATTTGTGCTGCAAAGAACAAATTTTATGCGCCTTCATTTTTCGATAAAGTTAAAAACGGACAACTCTTGAGACAGTCACTGTGCTTTCAAGTTTTGAAAATTTTACTCTGTCAACGCTTTGTGTTTCACTGGCGGTAAATTCCTTTATAATTCTTACAGTAACAGAGAAAAGATGGTAAATAAAATTTTATTGAAAAATCGTAGTTCTCTAAGCTCTTTTTCTAGTGTTCATTGCCAAAAGATCAACTTTCCATTAAAATCACGTTGGTTTAGTACTTGATAATCATGCGAATTAAATTTATTTTTATTTAAAAAAATGCGTCATAAAGATATCAATATTTTTTTGTGCCTACGACCGCTCACTGCCTTCTAGTAAAAACGTTTTTCTGATTAGTTGCAGTTTTATGTCTTTCCTTCGTTCGTATATTCTACCTTTTTAGTCCTTCCAAATTCCATTTTTAATCTTTCAAGGACAGCACACTTAGTAGTTAGTGTTTTTCTACGTTTGAATATATCTGTGCTTCAGACAACAGTTTTGGTCACATTTTCTTAATATAATATCCAATGTTAGTGGAAACATATTTTAACGTCACATCTCAGCTCCGTTACGGTTGAATATAAACTGCACGCGCATAAGGTCAGTCGTCAGTGTCAAAATTATGTGAAGCATTTGATGCAGTTAACATTCCTTTGCCTAAATTTCAAAATCCCAAAAGACCCACCCCTCAGAAAGGAAAAACAACTTTCTATTGCGTGTACGGAAATAAATATTATTTTGTTGTTATAATATTCTTTTTTATATTTCGATACTTTTATAACTACTGGGGCTGAAACATACAGATAATCCTGGAATTAATGGCTGAATAATTATTTTAACCCTCAAATAAACAATAACAAATGCCTCTTGCTAAGATCATTCAAAGAGATTTTATATTTTATTTACATATTCTACTACACAGAAAAATCTGAAAAAAATAAATAGTAAACCTAAACGTATACAGTCTAATATACCAAAAAGCCAAGTTGGCACCTTGAACCAAACTCAAAAAAACCACTCCTCAAAAGGGGAAAATAGTGATAACTTTGAACTGATTGAATGCAATTAGTTCTTGATTTTTTTATAGAATGCCCATAATCAGTGTTTACTTGCATAATTGTTTTGAACGTGATAGCTTATGTAATTTCTGAGAACAAAAATATTTTTCCACCCTTATACTAATATCTCGAATGGGGTGGCATCGATTGAGCTAATTTTTGGTATTTGCAGTATGTGTGACAGTAGTACTCATTCGCTTTCATTTCAGCCCGATAGCTTTAGGGGCACTTTTCAATGGCTTATCGGAGCAGAGCCTTTGGATCGCTTATTCTCAGGAGTAATTAAATTACAACTTTCTCAACAATGTTAATGATATAATTTTTAAAAAGTCAAAGATATCTCGGAAACTAACGAGTTTAGGCCTAAAGCATGTTAAGTCTTGTTTTACTGATACTTTTAAAAATCAATCTTGTACAAATGCCGATAATTTTATATTGTAACAAAATCGTAATCCTCCAGCAAATTATAAAAACTTGTTTCCCTATCCATTATTGTTTAGGAGTTACAGAAGAATTTCCTTCCAGTGAAACAGCCTGTATATATTCGCAAAAACGAATAAAATCGATTTGAGAATAATTTAGTACCATTAGTGAAGTTAAGGAAATCTCAAGTAAAATGTGAAGTTCTAATACAGAGTAACATTTTCTCACTTTCAGTTCACATAGTGATATAATTGCTATGCAAAGATTAGAAAAACTATAAGTAAAAGTGTACATATTGGCTGCTTCAAGCTGAAATAGATGTATTTAAATTGTGTGTGTGCGACTTGAAAATTACTGCAGAATTATTAAACGACCACAAATAATTTCTTTACTTTTATAATTTAATAAATTTTCTTTTTCCTATATTTGATGTAACCATCTTTATTTGCACAAAGAAGTCTTACACGTTGGATTATGGTTGCTTATATTTTTTTATACGTATTTTTCCGTATTGTTTACATTTTGATCTGTTATACCAAAATTTGATATAGAAAACTCTTAATATTAATGTTTTACATAAGTATATATCGACAGTATAATAACAGTGGTGTCGTATTAAAAAAAAACAAGTACAAAAGAAAATATCACAATACATATATATGTGTGTATAAAAGGATACTAATAGTACTTTTCATATAAATTTGTAATGCGCATACAATGTAATACATATCATAATAACATACACACTACAAATGTTTGGTTCACTGCTGACACTACAGAAATATTCAGCAGTTAGAGTCATTTCTTTAAACTTTTCCTTTTTTTTAATTCAACCTGATGTAGATTAATTTTAAATGGTATTCATTTGCAAATTTGCACTTTTCTCTAATAATATTTTAGATTTATAATTGATTGGGATGGGAAACGAATCTGTAACCAGGTCTCTGTTCTTTAACCAGAATATCGAGCATACCACTCATTTATTACTTATAAAAGTGGTATTTACGTCTAGTTCACTCATTTCAACTTTTTATGCCCTAGTCCATTGCTTAAGAAATGTGTTCCACTACACATAGACGAAAACGAAAACGTTTTACCGATTTAAAATTTTTATAACTTCATCAAGTAGGATGTTTTGATGGAGATTATAAATTAAGCGAATTTGCTAACAAGGAAATGACAAAACGCAATCTAAAATTCTAATTTGAAAATAAGGAAATATATACATTTGTATATAGAAAACAAAAGGACGAATCTAAGAAAAAGAAAAGACAAAAATTAAAATAAATTAAAACAAGTTGTTTTGAGCATTATAGTGAGATAGCAATAGTTGCAGAATGGAGGAGGGGCTACATCTTAATCAGGCGTAAAAAATATTTAACTTAACCGTTAAAAAATAAACAATGTACTAAAGAAAACAGAACTGTGAATGTAGTCCGTTATCGTTCCATGAATGCCAACTATTTGTTGCGCGAAACTGAAGTCCGTGACCTTGACAACACTTGGTTCCAAGAATGTGGTGCTATTTGCCACAAACTCCGTCAAATCATGGCATTATTGCGGGAACCAAAGGATGAACAGTTAATTTGACGCTCTGACGGGTGAATTGGTCGCCTAGATCATGTGAAATCACACATCTAGATTTTTTCTGTGGGGCTACGTAAAGTCTACATGAACAAACCGGCTACAACTGAGGAATTGGAAGCCAATATCATTCGCCACACTTAAAATTATGAGTTTGAAGATCCATAATTAGGTTATATTATTAGATCTATAAAAATGAAGCACTTCCTAATCATTTATTATTTACCACAACTTTTCTGCAACCGATTTCGGTTTTAACAAACCTTAATCAGGCAGGTTTTACTTCTAATAATCAGAATTTGAATAAATTCGAAAACTACATAAATAGAAAGGTTTGCGGTCATCGCGGGCGAACTTTCTCCGATGACCATCAATTCTCGCTAGCGCGCAAATTACTCGTACATTAAAATTAATCAGTTTAATTTTAATATAGTTTGCGCACTAGCGAGAATTGATGGTCGTTGGAGAAGGTTCGCCTGCGATGACCCCAAACCTTTCTATTTATGTAGATTTCGAATTTATTCATCTTCTGATTATTACAAGTAAAATCTGCTTGATGAAGATTTGCTAAAACTAAAACCGGTTGAAGAAAAAACAATAACATTTTTATGTTTAATACTTAAAAGGTTAAATGCGTCATTGAAAATTGGAACCTCTAAATGGACTATGTTAGCTGCAGTTACGATTTGAAATTTTGATTTTGCAGAAAAATAGTCTTTAAAAAATAAATGTCTAGAATGCTCATTTTGTATGATAATAAGGGTTATCCGACAAAATTAAGTTTTCTGTTTTTTTTTTATTTTTGAACAAAGTTCCTATAAATGAATTACTCGTTATATACCACACGCTAAACTGCTTTTTCCAAGAACCAAAACTTAAGGACTTAAGGACTCCAAGTAGCAAGTAATATAGAACCAATATTCGCCTAACACAAAACTAATATCACAGTGTTTTTAATATTACATTTTGGAAAGCAATATATAATATTTAATATTAGATATTTGGATCAAATTATGGAAAGTTATAATTGTGTTTAACCATATTGCGTATTTGTTCAATTTGCTCGTAAGTGTTTCTGTTGTTGAAACAGTGTACCAAACACTTGGTGTGGTAATCTGTAAAGTAAATATTTTCCAATAATCCCTACACAAACATTTTATACGCTGCTCTCACATTTTTATTTTTATTATTATTATTATATATTATTCACCTTTCGCAAAAAGACGTTCATTCATATGTAATTACATAAAAATAGCACTATGTACTTTTTTTCTTGGTTATTTGTTCGTGTTTATATTTGAGAAAGTTTATCACAAGGACGCCGCTATGGATGACGGCGCGTGGCAGTCTTGCAGAACTTTTATTACAGGGCCGAGCTCGCCTCCTCCTTGCGTTCCTCTTTGTCTTTCTTTTTCGACTTCTTTCTCCGTTTCGAATCCCTAGTTTTCGGCGAACGTTCCAGAAGAAACAAAGCCTCATGGAAATCGTCCGAGCTCAGGTTCGATTCCTGAACGTGCAACACGGAACTTAGAGCGCCATCTGTCGACGATTTCGGGAAGCGGAACATCTCTCGTTCGCGTTCTGGTTCGCTAGCGCTCTTCGATTTCGTGTTCTCCTTGTTGCTGCCGGACGACGTGGCGGGGCTCCCGTTTGGAGAATGTACATTGTTTCTGGAGGTCGCTGGTGTCGTCGAGCGTATCAGTGAAGGCGTGAACGGTTCCGGAGGTAATGGTGTGTTACTAACAGCGTTCGTATTCAAACTAGTACTGGAGATATTCAATGAACAGGTAGATAATGGCACTGGCACGCTCAAACTAGAAGATCGCGATTGACGGCCGGAATTTGCTATTAAACTGATACCCGGAGATTTCGGCTCCGGAGTTCTGGATATGGAAACTCCGGAAATAAACAGAGTGGGCGATTTGGGAATCCCAGTTTCCGATTCGTACTCGTTCGAGCTATCCGTCTCTAAGGGGTAAGTTTTGCATTTGGTTTCGGGACTTTTGCATATTTTAATTCGGAGGTTCGAGGAGGTTTTGCAGGACAGATGTGGCTGGTCTAGCAGGAAGCCGGTTGATTTTGAGAAAGAGTTGCCTTTGTGCCCTATTTTGGAATGCTTGAGGATTTTGGGACTTTTTTGCTCTGTTTTGGGGGGTGTGGTTAAATCTTTCTTGAAGGTAAGGGTGTGGTCGGAATTTCGTCGTATATCTTTCGTTTCTGTCTGTTTTTCTACCGATTCCTCTTTCTTCTTCTCGTTTAGCAGACCTAAAAATAAAAACAACTACGTAAGCATTTGAGTGTATCACATTAATTAATAGTAATAGTGTTTATTTACTACATCGTAATATGACAAGAAAAATATAAATATGTCTGTAAAACAATAAAATAGACCACCAGGAGAAAAACACCTCTAGATATTTATTAAAGCCATATATGCAAAGATTGCAAGCTTTTTACAGTATGAAATAATTAACGACTTCGGTTCGAATCCGGCGTGAGGAAATATTTCTTGAAAAAACCACTGGTCTTGTTCAAGTTCATCGTTTACTCAGAAGGAGAATAAAGAAAAATGTTAAAGCAACTGTTAGAGGAAAGCCCTACGAAGTATTTCCTACATTTCTTGTTAAAGGCGTTCTCCTAGAACGCGCCTTTTAAAGAAGGTGGGTTAATTAGTCGATCGATCCATCTAAAATAGACCATATCATAAAATGAAAAATATGTATATTTGGGTATCATTTTAGGAGTGTTGCCGTAGTTTTCTTTGATAATAATATAGATTAAATTTTTAATATTCGATTTTTCAGTTTCCCTGTTCGCTATGTTTGTTTCCCCAATTCCCTACTTTTTTTCCAACTCCTTTTCCTTGTTGTTTTATTTTCCCTGTTCCCTTTTCCGCAACACTGTCTCTCCTTTCCTTACTTCTGCTCCCCTATCCCTTTTCCCACTTCTTCTTTTTTCTTCTCTTTTCCTTTTTATCTATTCTCTTTTCCGCATTTCCTATTCTCATTCCCTTCTTCCCATTCTTTTTCCCGTTTTTCTTATTTCTATTCTCTTATTCGCTCTTCCACTTTCTCATTTCTTCTTCCTTTATTCTTTTTACCCATTTCCTTTTCCTTTTTTTTCCATTCTCATATTCCAACTTCCTTTGCCATATTCCCTTTTCTCGCTTCCCTTTTGCCATTCCCTACCCTTCTCCCTTGCTTCCCTTTTTTCCATACCTTTTCCCAGATACAATTTTCCCAACTCTCTTTCCATTATTCCCTTCCCTCTGTTCCATTTTCTCAGTTCGTTTTCTCCTGTGTCATTTCCCCGTTACCATTTCCCTATTTCCCTTTACCCGTTGCCTTTCCAACCCCCTTTTCTTTGTTCCTTTTCCCGGCTTTTAATAATTAAGAGGTCGCAGAATAACAGTTCTTTTCTACATCGCTTGCAAACAGTAAGATGGCTTCAACTTCAGAAGATCGGCCACTGCCCTGTTTACCTTTCTCTTGAAGTCCTGAAAACAATCTTATTCAACAAGAGTAGGAGCTATTCGTTGCGTTAAATATCGTGTATAGGAGTCTCAACTTACTTTTAACTTCTTAAGTTTTCCAGTTAAACTCAGTTAAACTTAGTGCAATTATTTTTTCTATATGTTTTCAGGAAATATGTATTGCAGATAGTTTTAATGATGTTATGAAGGACTATAAATTTCTCTTACGTACCTACTGCTGTGGTTTATACAACCCATTTTTCGCTGAGTGTATTTTAAGTTGCATATTATGCTTGTTGTGATTATTTTGTTTGATCAGCTGATTCTCAATTTAGCGAGAATTTTCACAATTTTGTTTTGTTTTGTATAATTTTAGTTTAAGAGTTTATTGTACGATTTTATTTATGTAGTGTTAAGTTTTTTTTATTAATCCAGTAATTCAAATGTCTATTGTTCGCTTGTGCTATTTTAATGCGTATTCTATTTAATATTGTCATTATAATGTTATACGTCTGCGTTGTACGAATTTTGAGAGAGGGATTTTTGTAAGAAAAGCAATTGTAGGATTTTGTTACGGAGTTCCTTGTTCGACTATTGACGTGAGTAGACGTATTTCTTTAGTATTTGTTGCCATTTTGGTTATTCATATTGTAAAATTAAATTTTCTTTTATATAGTCAATCAAAGATTTTTTATTGTAATAATTTTAATGTATTAAAGTGTTCACTTTGTAGATATAGGATCAATTATTATTATTATTTTTTTGTTTAGAAAGATTTATTTTAGTTTTTTTCTCCCGTTTATATTTTTAAAGAGTTAATCTTTATGTTATTCTATTTTGCCGTATCTTTTTAATTTTTCTATCACCTTGTTTTGGTGAGTGGAAGCATTATTCTTTCTCTTAGCTTTTTCATTTTTTGTAAGTTTCTAGCATTTGTCCAGACTTAGATTACTTTAATTTGAGAAACCACGTGGATAGAAGTTCAAAGAGATTGAATAATCTTCCTGAACAAATAAAACGTTTCGTTTTTGCTTTGCATAGGAAATAGCATTGTCCTATTTTAAATTAGAGTCAAGTGCAGTTTTTATTTTAGGCCAGAACCTTCAGTTCAGGTTTTTTTCTGCACCATTGTATTTTAGCCCATTTTGTTAAAATAAATCGATTGTTTGATAGCGTTACTGGGTTAAAAATTCTGTTCTTTTATTTTATTTTAAACCTTTACAATTTTTCGTGCTATTAAGAAAGTCTGATTTCATTCACTCATAATTTACTTTTCGTGGTTAGATTAAAGTTTTAATTCGCGAGGGTAACTCTGAGATTAATAATTCTTTTAAAATCTTTTCCGTTGAGCTAGCTAATATATATTTTCTTTTTCATTTTAAATTCATTTTGCATTTTTATTTACTTCAATTAATACAATACACTACGTATGATATGAACTCTAGAATAGAAAGGCTATTTTCTCAAAAGCGTGCACAATTTCTCTAGAAGAATTCTATACACACGAAATGAAATTTCCCAGTGTTTTAAGAAAAATTAGAAGATATTCACTAAACTTTACATTCAGACAGATCTTAGAACCAAAGATTAGTAGGAGACTTAGTGTCAGTAGTGATAAATTTTATATAATTCTCTTGAAAAGGAATATGTGAAAATTTTCTAACGATTAGTAAGTAAAAATATCAAAGGAAGAATGCCTAAGCAATGAACGAAAAAAATGTGCCATCAAAACGGGGCTTGTGGTCTATTATAGCCATTTAGCAGGAATGGCAATGCATGAATTGCCGGAGCTAGATCAGTGACTGCATTGATGGCTTTACTCTAGGAACACTTTCTGGGTGAAGGTTTAGAGTGTGATCCGTAGAGAGCGCACATCTTGAACTCTTGTTTGCATAGTGGGTAGTATAAAAAGCTTGAGGTATGGGCCCTGGCGATACCTTTTTTTTCGGATAGTAAAAAAATGCAGTGAATTTCTGTTTAACATAAAAAAGTTATTATTGCGATTTTATAATAATATTCTTATTAGACGTTTGTCTGAGAAAGAAAATGGTATTGATTGATGATAGTGGGCAAATATTAATGGGAAGACATCAAGGCAATAAACTATAAAGTAAGACATAATATAATACTAGAAAGAAATTTAGATTTTCACTACTATTTTAAAATCTACATATTTTCTTGAATAAAGACATACTTCAAAAATTAACACATACTCAGGGTAGGTCAATTAGGGTCTTTCAAACAGTAAATTTTAAGACGAGATGCTAATTAGCTTATGTTTCTTACCTGCGCTTTTATTAACAGCTATACGCGTCAAATAGTTCGTTCTTGGTAAATGCGCCGAACAAATCTTAGCCTTGAGCGAGGCAAACGGATTTTGTTTGGTTTTGATTTCTTCGCATTTCGATGATATGTTATCAGTCTTTTTCATTGCCTTATCATGCACGGAATGTTGCTCTTTCTTTACGTTAACGTACAACTTATACTCGTCTTCTTCAGCAACTCTCTTTTCTAGATCAACAACAGGTTCAAGTGGTTCACACACCTTTGTATCAGTGCAATCGGAGGTGGTGGTTGTGTCTTCTGTAGAACTTTGTCCTTGATACGATTCCTCTTCCGGGTAACTTGGATGGAGACGCACCAGCTGCTTTGCGAGCACAGAACTAGACGGAAGCGCCAGTATTCTTTTTGCAATGTCCTCTGGTTTATCATCATGTTGGGTATTGTGGTCCGAATCTAAGTGATACCTAGGTTCGTCACCGCTGGTCCTTATTCTTGTACCTCTTCCAGACCTTCTAGTGCAAAGGTCTCCTGTAGAATGGGACCTCTTTAACGTGATATCGCTGTCATCGTACTCGTCGGAATCCTCGAAACCGAAACCTTTCTCGTGGATATCCGATATTTGAAATCGCCCATCTTCGTTACCGTTGCAAGGTTTAAACAGGCATTCTTTCTCTCGCCAGTCGAGCATGTTAAGGTCTACTCCTAAATTCTTGAAATCTATTGTTTTATTAGCGAGAGATTTGAGAAAACAATCTACCGTGATGTCTTCTTTGGTCTTCTGATAATTTTTTTGGTTGGTGTACCCAGAATCCGTCGTCGACTCTTCCTGGTTTATCGCTGACGATTCTTGCAGGCTTAATTCTATGGCTAGTTTCATTTGGTCGTCCCCAGTATCGTTACTATTGTTAGAGATGCTTGAACTAGGATCCGGTGTTACTGCAACATTGGCTTGAGCTCGTTTCACACGATCTTCGATCATTTGTAGTCTGGACATCTCTAAGGCTATTATTATTTCCATGTTATAATCTGTACCTGTAATGTCGAATTAATTAGGATTGATTTTATCGGTTCTCAATTAATATGAGGCAATGGTATAGGACGTAGTACCCCAGGCAAAAACTATTACGAAATGAAATTAAATTTACAAAAAATAAACTAAAAGAAACAAATTGTAAACCCGTATAAAAGAAAATGCTTAACAGATAGCTTAATAAAAACCAGTTTGGACAAAATGTCGGTGTAAAGTTTATGTTAGCAATATATAAGTTGCTCAATTAGCCAAATTAGTACTGTAGACTGTGTTGCATTTGTAGATCAGCTGTAAATAATAGAGGTGGTGCTCTGTGTCTGAAAAATATGTAAAAACAAAAGTGTGGACCAAAAATATGGCTTAAGTCATAAAACCTAAAGAGAATAGAGCATCTGCTGACAATAAGTTATCTGTATCAGGGTTGCAAAAGCGATACAAGTATATTACTCACGCATTCTGCAATTCAGATTATTGCATTTAGAGCCACATTGGTGATCCGTTGGCGAATCCTCACTCTGTAGAAAAGATTTATATTCACCTTCTTCTAAATCTGAATCATATTCAGGCCATTGGCAGTCCCTCAACCAGGCGCTAGTTTGCGACAATTCCGTCTTAAATAGGGCATAATTATCTTTACTGTCTTTCTACGTTATACAAGAACATTTACATCTAGATACCGTCGCTTTTTCGCTTTCCTTTGTGCGGGAGGCGTCTCTGGTGGTATTAAACCCTGTGCTACGGCTCGAACAAATTCGTGCCTTTTTCTGCGAGTCAAATTTGTCGTCTGGATTATGACAGCCTTAGGTGTCCTCAAATAGGGCCTGGCTATCATTTCGCTCAGTTTCTCTGTAACTTCTTCTAATTCATTCTGAAAATTTTAAAAAGAGTGTACCGTGCTATTTGGGATAATCGTATTTGAGCCGAAATGAATTGTTTCTACACTTACTTGCATAAACTCAAATATTGTCTTGTTGTAGCCATCATCTTCTAAGTAATAGCCATAAACATATGAACCGCACAACACCCTTCTTGCCTTGAGCAGTTCCCTAACACCATCCTCGATGAATTTAGTGCCTTTTTCGCCGGAATCTACAGAAGCGCACTGTGGTAACTGCGTTAGAAATAACTACACGTACCTACCTTCGTTTGTCTTTAGGCCTACGCTGGAAGCTAGTAATTCCATTTTTTGCCTGATCGTAATCAGTAATGGTTCTTCTAATTTTTGACTGTTCTCGTGATTCTTGAAACGAGTATAAAAATGTAGGAATCTCGACATTTCTTGCATCTGATTATTTCGATCCAAAGCTTCGGATATCAATGAGCCTTGTTTCTCGTCGGCCTTATGGACCGCTTCGAAACGGTTACAGCGGAAGTAACCCCCGGTTGCGGAACTGTGTCGTTTCCAGGATTCCTGGCATACCCAGCAAAAGTCAAATTTGCACTGAAATATAGGTACATTCAAAGTTAATTCAGTTCAATGGCACTTCAAAGGGATATAAGCTCAAGAATATTTTAGTAAAACCTGGATTTACAAATTCACAATTTAGATTAAGGATTAATGGAAAACCCTTTTATGGGGCGGTAGTAGATATATAATAAGTACAAGATATTTTATACGAGCGAAAAACAAATGGCACATCTTCCAATTTTTGCAGAAGGACATTGAATGTTGAATAGTGAGGTAATCAAAAAAGCAGATTAAATATACTGTAAGGTAACTTCTTTAAGCTTTAAGATTGCAATAGGAAGCATTATCTACAAAGTAAATTTTCAAAGATGGCCTAAGTAGCCATAATAGCAAATCGGTCATCTTTCATTTGATTCAATCCAACGTCGATATTTCTGTTATAAACACTACCATCGTCTTTTTAGAATTAATGAAATCAAATTCGAATTTGCTAATGCTCAATAAAAGGAGTCATGATTAAGGATTTGCATTAGTTTTTGCTAGGTTGTCCAATAAGTGTTTGTGCATGAAGATAGGTATTACTTTTATGGCGTGATTTAGGTTTTTTTTATTATTATTATTTATAGTGGTTTAAGGCAACAACGGAATATAAGTTTCTGCAAATCATTTCACATGTTGGTATGTACCTAGTAGAAATTTGTATGTTTGTTTTTTTTTCCGGTGGACAGTTATTAATTATAATGGAAGAGAAATTTGGATAGATGGAAGAATTTAGTTTGGAAAATTTCGTGAATATCACATCAAACTAATCGATGAAAGGCGCTCTGAGAAAAGCAGAATAATCCTCAATCGCCAATTGTCAGCAAGTCTTGCCCCTGCAAAATCTACAATTGGTCCACATTTGAAGAATATGGGTTCCGTTCAAAGAAAGCCCCGAATGAATAGGTACAGTTTGCTGTGCTAGCTCAACATAGAATTCAAATTTAACAAGTACTGTTTCAAAATCATGGAGATCAACTAGTGATGAGAAGTGAACTTTTCGCTAGACAAAACATAAATGTGGGATCATACGAAGAGAAAAAAAAACACCTTATATGATTCATTAAAGCTGATTCTGGCAAAAAGTCAGGCTGTGAATTTGATGGAATTTTGAATGATGAGTTTTGATCTTTGATCTTGAGAGGAGAGCTGTAAACGGATTGGTGAGGGTATTGGAAGCAGCTAGATGGGATTTATGATGTAGTGTGCAGTTATATTGAACAACATGTATGGATCCTTCCAGTTGAAGCTTATACCAGTGGTATGTATGCTAGAGAGGTTCTGTAAAAAAGATACAGGCTATTGAAAGATCAGAAGTTGCTATGGGTATATCGCGAAGGTTGGCAAGGTTCGGAAACTAAAAAGTGAGATTCACATTTCATTGGATTTAAAAATATTTGAAAGAGTTGTCTTAATTTTTTCTAATATTATCTAGCCTTTGTTTTTTTTTATTTCAAAAAATACTCTATAATCTAGTAAATGGAAAGGAAATTGCCTATAATGTGTAGTATTACTGTAGTTGCCAAAAACTTATTTTGACTAATAGAAAATAATTGTAATTAAAAAAATAAAGCAGGAAAACAACTTTTGTGTTAACGAACGTCTTTTTATAATACTAAACTTGATGCTTTTTTCAGAGATTCTCAATTCACAACAGTATAAGCTTGACATTCCGAAAGTGTTTATTCAAAATCTTCTACAATTGCATTTCAAAGACCACTGTTTCGAGACTAAATGGAAACAATTACAACAGGTTTTGCTTGATCGAGAGCTTCCCGCACCACAGACAATTTGTGTATAGTTTAGTATTAAATTTATCAAAATCTAAAGTTAACCGAAAGCAATTTTCCAACAATTAACCATTCTGCTTCTGCAGTGATCAAGTATCTTAAGGCTCTACTTAAAGCTAGTTTTTCTTTTTACCCTGTACACTGCTTTGTGTTTTCCTACAGACGTGAAACTTACGTGAAACAGCGACAGTAGCCGGTATTAGCTCATTCTTTTTGTAATTGTTGTATAGAGTGGACACACATGGATAAAAAAAAGAAAAAATGCAGCTTTCTTGAATTTAAAAGGAGTTGAGGTGGTTGAGAACGAGGTGGATTTTTATTATTAAGAGACATGATGCGTTAAGGCAATTTATGAAGTGCTCAAGAGGGGAAACAATGAATAGTCAAAATGTTCATTCAAAATCATCTTCTAGGCGACTTAAACTTGAAAGACGATTATGGAAACAAAACACACTTTCGTCTTTTCAGTTTTATTAAAAGTATATTGAGAAGTTCTTGATAATATGTACGTATATATTGTTTTGCCATTTAGGTAAGTGAATCTCTCTATCGAATACCATATCGTATCATTATATTGATAGAAGATTTATTCATTTGTCAAGGTTAATTCGAATTTTATGAGCACATAAGTGCCTAAAAGTGATGTACCTGCATAAGTGTTGGACTTTTAAAGGTTATCACTACTTTAAAAGTATTACCGATAGGTTAGTAACAGTCATATAAAGCGTTGTCACAATACATGACAGATTCTAAAAATCAAATGAAAATTAGTGCATTCCATTACGAAAACAAAGTTAGATAGCACCTCCTAGCGATGACGCATTTAATCTTTCGGAATTTTTAAAAGTTTATTGATTTAGGAGATACCGTCCTGACTCATTCTTCGTTGAATACTACTATATTTTCCCAGTTTACAATCATCTATTTATATGTAGATATTCTTATTGGTGGAATCTATTTGTCAACAATAAACATTTAGCCCTCCACCAGCTCATAGATTAAATGTTTGAATAGGATTTAAAAAAAAGAAACATATATACTTAGAGAACTATAAAAAGAAGGAAAATGAGAGTTTTTTGGGTGAAGTTGATGACGTGTAGCAGAGCTCCTTTGTTATATTCTTTTCGCCTTCGTTGCTTTGTTATTATATATTAAATCGATAAGCTGAGAAATATTTCCTAGGGCAGTTTTATCATCATGTGATCAATTTTTGTTTCAACAAGTATTGTTTGTATCTTTTGTCAAATACAACATCCTCTTTTTTACACCTACGTTTTATGCAGTGGTTACATTTTGTTAGATCCTGAAATATTCACTCCGCTTCAATCTACAACATTTGACATTTTGTTGTGCACCTGTCAACCATAATCTACAAATTCTTATGCGAAAAAGATAGCTTATGGTAACATGTATTACTTTCCCGGATTGCTTAATTTACACATACAAATGCCATTCCAATTTGAAGAGCCGCATCACCATTCTCAGAGAGCTACGCTTTTCCGGCCTCTGTCAAGCAAAAGATCAACTTTTAGGTAAAACATTCTAATATCGGAACGATCGTCCTGATTTAGTGCATGGATGCAAGGAATTCTCAAACTTGGCCGAAAAAGTATTATAGCAATTATTTATTTTTGCAGGTCACTGCAGACTTAGAAAGCAGCTACACACACAGAAACTATCTGAGTAGACCAATTGTAAGCATTCATAGGACAAGGAGATAGCAAAGTATATCATTTGCCACTATTCATCAGAATGGCAACTTTTGGGAACACTGTAAACCGCACAGTATTGCATCATACGAATGTATGAATCTCCAATGAAATCAATTCTTATATTGGAAGAGAGTGATTTTGATCATTTCGCTTTTTAGATCTGCGGATTTTGATATTTACCTTAGAACACTTCATGTGATTGCAGCCTTCATTCTTTTGTATGGGGCTTTTGCAGTTAGGACAAGGTTTCGAATTTGTCACCAGCCACAAAATATTCGCGGCGTCTTCGCTACCACTGCAAGACGCTTGCAATTCTTCTGGTTTCACTTCAGCTATCTTCACTTGCCACTCTTGCCATTGCTTACACCCGCTTGGAGCATGTGCTTCACCTTCAGAAAAATAAAATACACTAATTATTTTGGTATCGTGAAGATTTTAACATACCTAAACATTCCCAGCAGAAGAAGTGAGCATTCCCACAATCGACTGCATGCGAAGTTACAGGAATAGATTTGTTGTTCACTAAGTGTTGTTCTGCTTCTGGTAGGCGCACGGCTCTTCCGCAGCCAGGTATTGGACACCATTTTATTGATTTGTTACTCTCAACAAAAGCCTGGGATAACAGTGTATTTAAGTCATGGAAAATACAATATGTGATTATAATCTGACCTTTATATCGAACTGCAGGTATCTTCTGGCCATTTCAGGACTAACTAATTTTTCGAATGAGCTCCACTGGAACTAATATATGACATTGGTAGGCAGGGCACAGGATGTGGTGTGCATCTCCGTCTTGGATCTTTATAGTTAAGTAACTCTCCCAACATCGTTTGCAGAACACGTGTTTGCAGGACATCATTACTGGTTGTTCCCAATTATTAATGAGCAGAAAACAAATTTCGCACTAAAAATAAGTGACCGGTGCAAATACGAAGAAAAAGTGTAATAATTTGCATTATTGTTTCTACCATAATTTCTGGAATATTAGAGAGCTCTTCGCAATTATCCGGCGAGTTGCTCGAATCGATGGAACTGGCATGTTGCAAAACGGATGTTGGAGCTTGAACACCAGCTAATTGACAACATTCTACTGGATCTTTCATCCACTTCTCGAGGAGTACTTCTCTGGACCATTCTGAAATAGTTATTCCTGGTGTAAGACGTCAAACACGATTGTGCACTTGCCATTATTTCTAAGTAGAGCTTCGGCGGTGAAAAGTGGTACCTTCAGCATATCGGAAGTATCCACGAGAAGTTGATCTTTGGCTTCTTGAAGATCCTGATTCCTTAGCCCACTGTACACTTCTTCCTGTTCATTCAGTAGCTCGTCTTCATTGACCACGTCTGTACTATCTGCCTATAACCAACATTTTGTATAGAAATCAGTGATAATGCAAATTCATATTATTCTTACAAAGACCATTCTGCTTTCTAGTAATCTAGCAATGTCGTGGTGACCCGCTGTCATTGCTAGATCGCAAGGTGTTTGCTTATCGTTGTTGCCAATAAAGAGAGGTGCTCCGTGGGCAAGTAATAATTCCACGCATCTTTTAAGTCCCGTGCTAGCAGCCCAATGCAATGCAGTATTTCCTTCCTAAGAAAAAAATTTGAAATAGTTTTGGTATAGATTATGAAGGAGAATTACTTTGTCTTGAGCGGCCAATTCAACTTTTTCCCTCCCACCGGTAGCTAAAAGAACTCCCTTCCAGTACAGTAGGAGTTGGACGCAAGCAGCTCTTCTTTCTTGTGCGCTGAAACTTTTTGTGTTGTTTAATTGGCAGGCGCAGTGCAATACAGTCTCGTTTAAGCCGTTCTTTTTGTTAGGATTTCCACCCAAATCGTTTAAAAACGTTCTTAATAAATGCTTCATACCTGAAATGAAGTGATTTAGTTTAAAAATAAATGATATCTTACAATTGGTGTATTTAAAACAAATCGTTATTAGTTTTGCATGTGATTTGAAACGTTAAAATTCAAAAAAAAACATAGGTCTTTCTTTCTTCTCTTGATTTATATACAGGTATACTTCAATGAAGTGAACAAGTGGCGAAACTTGAGGTAGAATTACTTGATATAATTTTCAGCAAAATAGCTTAATGCATATTGGCCCGCAATTAACGCATTTTAAAAATACAAGGATTATCACCATTTTGGGAAGTACATAAAATACAGAGTCATGTATTCAATAAAACTGGCAAAATGAGTTTATTGACCATATTTTTGAATAATAAATTATAAACACAAATGGAAGCTATGTGATAGCACTATTATGTACATTTGGATAATAGGATAGGGAGGGGAGTGGAAAAAAGGTCGACGCTCTCAAGAGATTCAATATGAATTTTATATATTGGCGACCATACTAGTAAAGCGTATACCAGTTTGGAGCTCACATAGCAATTGTACAGCTGAGTAATTGTATCAGTAGTTGTGCAACTTCTCGTATTACATATGACGAAACCCAAAGCTTTTAGAGAGGTCGAGGTCACGTGGGATATATGCACGGAAAAGCATAGTTTGGAGTCAAAAGTGACGCCAAGATCTCTCACAGATAGTCATACACTACTGGTTGAGATTTACGGGTAAGGCTAACTATATTACATTTCTGAACACTCATTTGCAGTTTATTAGCTCGACACCAGGTAAGAAGCTTGTCAATATACTCTTGTAAGACAGCACAATCTTCTAAGGATCTAATTTCTTTATATAATTTCAGGTCATCTGCAAATAGTAGCTTTTCACAATCAATCGCGTCACACTTGATTAGTCTTGATATAAATCAAGAATAATAGCGGATCCAAGTTACTGCCCTGTGGTACACCGGATGTAGGCGAGAAGTTGTTGGATGTGTGACCACGATAAATGACAAACTGCTGCTGCCTCACAAATATGAGCGCATAAAGCAAGTAATTGATTGAGAGAAGCCAATAGCCTCAAGTTTTTGCAGTAGAATGCTGTGGTCAAATCGATCAAAAGCTTTGGCAAAATGCTGCATGATTGTTAAATTAGTAATTGTCGATCTCTTACTGATAGATCCATGTTGATTTTCAGATAAGTGGCATCGAACACGAGGGAAAAATGTAGGCGTAAAGACATATTTCAAACACTTTTGCGAAATTGTTGATAATCGCTAAAGGTCTATAGTTTTCTAACCGCCCTGTGTGCCCTTTTTATGGACAGGAGTGAATTTTGCGGTTTTCCAACAGTCTGGAAAAATATTGCTAGCGATAAATTAAAAAGGTAAGTCAATGGCTTTACAAAGATAATAGCACAGTCCTTAATTAAGAAGCTTGATATGTTATAATTACCCATTATAAACTTATTTTTCAGCTTCTTTAACGCTAATAAAACATCTGACTCGTGGAGTACCGGTTTGCATATTAAGTGACTGTCTATTTGATATAGAGATTGCTTGATTGAGAACGAAGTAGTACCATATGCAGACATGAAGTAATCTTGGAAGGCTTGGAGCGTTATAGCCCATGTCAGTAGATCATCACTTCCCTTTATTCGAGATAGTATGACAGCTGCGCGTTATGTTGATTTACTACCTTATCTAGATGGTCGTCCACACATCCTTTGTCAGCAAGGCAACGCACGTTCCCATATTGCTCGTCGAACAATGGACTTTCTCCAATAAGCAGGTGTTAATATATTGCCGTGGCCATCTAGTTCATCGGATTTAAACCCCATTGAACATGTGTGAGATATTATGGTGAGGAGACTGCCCATTTCGTACAATCCTCCACAGACTCTGGCAGAGTTAATTCACAAAGTTTAGCTTGGAACAAGGTGCCACAAACAGATATTGCCCATCTCATCTTGTCGATGTCTAGACGTGTACTCAGCTACGGGGTCGCCGAACACACTATTAATTCTTTTTCTTTCGTATTACATATTAATAAAATTTCTTACAAATGTTGTCGTTTCATTTTTGATGTAAAACTATCTATCACATGCCAAAAAAATCAAGTTGAACAAATTACTGCTTTAAGTCTAACACTGTTCTATTTAAAAGAATATAGTTCATGGTGTCGTTCCGTTAACTACAAGTGTAAAAGACTTGCAAATATGGCTAGAAAATTATTACAAATCCCGAATTTTTGAAACCAGTTCTTTAAGTTGAAAACTATTAACTAGCCAGTTTCGTGGAAAATCCTGTATTTTAAAGAAATCTTTTGAGGAAAATGTGCTTTGCACTCAATCAATATCTCCTTCCATAGAATTCATATTGATACAAATTTAATATAAAACTATCTACGTAAAATATAGGAAAGAAGATAGTTTTATAGAATTCATATTGCTTCAAAGTAAAAGCATCGGACGTGGTATACTAGTTGGATAAGTTTTCTTAAATAAAAAGACGGCAAAAAACATATTACCTACGTATATCGTGATTGGTGGATGAAAAATTTCCGCGCTTGCAAAGTTTTCTCATTAATAAAGCGTTTGCAAATAAATCCATGACCTACAAGTCTATCAACTCCAAACTGCCACGGGGGAATTTTTATTTAGTTTTCTAAAATCAATCTTCTACGCTGTGGTAGGTCATGATGTTTGTTAATTTAATTTAGAAAGGGTTGACGCAATTCGAGTTCGCCGACCCGTTTCGTTCTTGGGTAAATTAAGATACGAAACTTCAATCTCGTCTTATTGACATTAAACGGATTATCTGGCGTCGGTTAAAGATTCCTTTACGTACCGTGTTTGGCAGCGTAATGTAGAGCAGTGTTGTGAGTGTGATTCTCTCCGTAGCTCAGGTTCGGATCCAGGTTCCTCCTGAGCTCCGGAGAACTTTGGTAGATTTGCATCGCGGCAAATTCGTCGCCATGTTGTAGGTACTTCTTGAACTTGGACGAAGTGCTTCCCATCTTAGTCGAAACTGAAGGAGAGGTACTTCACGCGATCCAAGGACGCTACTGTCGTTTGTCTACCGTCGCACTAAGAGACTAACGCAAACAACCGTCCTTATCTGGCGAAACTGGTGGTTTCAAATGTTTCGTCTCTGTGGGTTGACGGTTTGTTGCTCTGGTCGACTTGCGGCGGATATGTTTCGGACGGTGCATGGCATGTTTGTCAAGAAACACTGCTTCCCACTTCCAGTAGCCATTTCGTTCGCTGAAAAGAGGAAAGAAGTATAGTCAACGTTTTGTGTATAGAGAAGGTATCTAATAAATCAGTGATTACACGTATATAAATTAAACGAACTTAAATTTCTAAATTTCGATATTCATACGGGACATTATGAGACACTTGGTATAGGTACGATCGGCAATGACTTCGCAATCGGCTAGAACCAATCAACGAAAGAGGTGGTGTCAAGTGAGAATAGTACGATAATTAGATATGGGTTAATTTCGGCTAGCGTAGTTAAAAAAAAGGTTTTAGGAATAAACTTGATAAGAGATGGACTAGGAAATTTATCGGCAGCGTGACACGCTTTAAGGAAATGAGGGTTAATTTGTGATATCAGGCAGTAGATTTAATAATGGGTCTCGATAATTTCAAATCATATTTATGTAGAATTGACAGAGTTAATGATTCGCGTTGCGAATGTGGTGGGGTAGATACAGCGGCTTATGTTTTATTTGAATGTCCACTCACTGATGAATGACGGTCGCGTACAGAAGTTAGGGCATTAGATAAGGGGTTAAATTATACAGCGATAATGAGACCGATCATCACTTATGTATCAGTAGCTTGGAGCAAAAGAACTAATCTGGCCACGGCACCAATTAACCTCTCGAAAGTGCAAAGATTAACAGGCGTATGCATAACTGGGGCTATGAGAATTTGCTTAACAGCAGCTATAGAGGTAGTATTAGATCTTGCCCCTCTCCATATTGTGGTAGAGAGCGTGGCAAAAAGAACAACATTCAGAATAATCAAAGAAGGAACGATTAGGCATAGACATCTCCCGGGACGACATACCAAAAAATTCAGCTTTGTGAAGGAATTCACCACAAAGCTTAGTAACAAGAGCGAATGGGACCATAACACGATCTTGAAATTGAATAGAAATGCCATCTAATGGTATACTGATGGCTCCAAAACGACAGAAGGAACTGGAATATGAATATATGGGCCTAGAACCAAGTACTTAGAAAGCTTGAGAAAATACCCAAGTATCCAAGGCGGAAATACACGCTATTGACGTCCAGTTCAATATTGATAGAAATTATCGAAAGCAAGGGATTATCATCATGTCTGATAGTCAAGTAGCCATCAAGGCACTGAGCTCATATAAAATCAGTTCCAAGATGCTCTGGGGATACTAAGGGAAATTAAACGAGCTAGGTAAAAGGAATAAAGTAACCCTCCTGTGGGTTCCAGGTCACACAGGAGTGGTGCAAACGAGATAACGGATAATCTCGCAAAAAAGGGACTGAAATACCTTTCGTAGAACCCTTTTACGGGATAAGTAGCAGTACAATACTGAAGAAACTGAAAAGAGAAATGGAGCACAGAAAATCTAATTATTGGAAGAATCTCCAGCGAAATGAGGCAAAGTAAAATTCTTCTGAGAATCTATAATTAGAAGAGGTTTACAGAATGTATCAATCTGAGTAAGAATTGTTCGCATATTAATGGGAATACTTTCAGGCCATTGTAAACTAAAAAGATATCTGAGTAAGCTTGGATTCGCAAGGAAATTTGAATGTAGATTTTGTGGGGAACAGAATGAAACACTCATCCATCTCCTCTAAAATTGCATAGCACTGTGCAGCTTAAGGGCGTTGCACCTAGGAGCCTGTGAAATCGAAGAGGAAGACTTACCTAACCTGGCTCCAGGCCTCCTACACTTTCTGAAAGGAATAGGATTGAAAGGTCAACTGTAAGACAGCAAGAATAGGGGACTCAATAGATCTCTTAGGTGGCAGGGTAACATCACTTTCCCCACATACATACAAGGGGTTAAATTAGCCGCGACGCGAATTAGTCGAATTAGTTGGTCGAATGGTGGGAATTTATTAGTAATGCTGCTAAAGAATTAGATAAGTTACGGCGTGATATTTAGATTGATAGTAGGGTGGTACGTATTTATAAATGAATATTTTATACCCTTTAGTGATTCAGACCACTAGCATTAATTTATAGCTTTTAGCATAAGTAGGGTATATAAATATTTAAAATATAAATCTTTAATTTAATTACTATAGATTAGAATAATTAAGATTAAGTTATTGTTAAATATTTGAATAGTTACTGGTGTTGTTTTGTTTGTTTTTAGACCACTACGTTGATCTATCCTGTTTCAATTTCAAATTCATGATGTGTGAAAAACGGAGCAGCTACCTGAAGACGGCATGGCTGTCGGAGTTGAGGGGACGTGGAGGCTGTTTCTTCCAAACTCAGGAAGATAATAACAATATGTTGGCCATCAGTAACAACGGACTTTTTCTCAGATTATGCTTCCAGAGTAAGGTTTTTACATGGTTTTCCCTTACTCCTTGGCGAATGCTGGGAGATAACTAAGATCGTTCCAAGGGAGCAAATTTAGTAACTGATTGATTTACAGTAGTCTCGTGATTATGTGAATTAATCATATTTTTGGTTGTTCACATATTTCGTCGTTTCACATAACTGCGAGTCTGCTATATTATATATTTTTTTTGAACCTCCACCTCCGCTCAAGCCGTCCGTTTTGACCGCACCTCCGCGATGTAACTTCGAATGTTTCCGGGCGATGCCAAGATTTGCTTCCAAAGTGTGTTAGTCCTATGCTATCAGGTAACTGGCGTCATGATCCCTCAGAACTCTGAGTGAACCTAAGATGACGTGTTTTTGCATTTGTTGAATGATTGTTTTGGCCGTAGCCGCTCATATGTCCAGTTTCCGGATTTCCCTCACTGTGTTCTCTCTAATTCCTCCACATACACCTATGATCAATGGGTTAAATGACATTTGGTATTCTGGGTTAGTATTTTTCAGTTGAAACATCAGGTCTGTTTATTTATTTTTTCTAATTGCTTTTTAGAAATATTACGCTCCGAAGGACATGACATTTCGAGGACGAACATCTTCCTATTTTTATTCTCCAAAATCACCATGTCTGGCTTGTTAGCACGTATTTCTGTTGTTGTTCTAAAAGGGAAATTCCAGAAGATTTTCGCATTGTCGTTGAAGATGACGGATGGAATGCTTTTATCTTTGTATGGCAGTATCTTTTGTCGGTCTATGCCGTACATATGTCGTAGATGGTAATATAATACACAGAGAGCCATATGGTGCCTGGTAATGTAGAAGGTAGGAGCGTATTTCGAACATGCGGCCATGGGCCATCGCCCAGATTTTCCGAATTCTTAGAACGCTTGCAAAATTTAATTTTTAAAACTTTTTTGTATAGGTACTTACTATTTGTACCAACTTTAGCAAATGAAATGCGAATCTAAGCTCCACAAATCTGCGATTATTAATGCAATCGAAGATACAGCACACTGAAATAGCAGTTAAAAATTATTTACATCAATTATGAATTATGCATTGCTTGATACACAGTACTTGTAGTTTCGGTTGCATAAATAATCGAATATCTGTGGAGCTTCAATTCGCACTTAATTTGTTAGATATTGTACAAAGTCTATAATATGTAGTTTAGGAAAAATTATGTCCTTTCCATTCAACATTTTATTAGATATTATATCAGTACTACATGTTTCGGCATTTTGCCATCCTGGGGTATTAAAAAGCGTTAAAAGAAAATATAAAGATTTTTTTATTAATCGAACGCTTATACTATTAAATCTTTAATTGTTGGTAAAATATAAAACGCTACGCCGTAGTTTAGGTAGGTACATTTCTGAGTGTGTATTACTAGCACGAGTAAAATACTTCAAACTCTAATCTCTAATACCAAACAGTGGAGTGTGTGACCACACATTTCAAGAATCAGTGACTAATACGAATATCACGCAGAAGATTATAGTAGTGTTGGGATGAACGTAGTTTCATTCACTTGTACAGCTATGCGTTAATATTGCAATGCGTAGCGAAGGAATGAATGATGCGAATTCCCCAGGATGGCTTAACGACATGAACAGACATACGAACATTTCGGGAAGGCAGGAGCAAGGAATTCTATTCACAGCATGGCTTTTATTTATCGTTTTAAATTTAAAACAAATGACTTGGTAATCAATTGGTAATCTGTTCATTCCTTAAATAATAAATTATTTACATATACAATAACGTTGTTACCCGTTTATTCTGGTGAAGGCAATGTGAAAGATTTACTTCGTGCTTGTTTCAAGCAGTTAATGAAATGGACTACTTTAAACCGCATTATGAAGCGAAATGATAGTGAAAGCTTTCTTCTCAATACTTGTTTGTATTTTTTTTTGTACGAATAACTATTAAAAATAAAATATTAGTATTTTATGATTTGCTACGATTAATTCTGTTTACTTATGTCAATGTTACCATTATCACAGACAGCGTTCGAATATGTAAGTCACAACGTTTCACGGTTCAGCTACTTATTACTACAGAATACTTGGGATTGCCTCAAAATGTTCTGTAAGAATATATGGATAATATTCGAGTAAAGAAATGTATATATTCCTATAATATTATATTTAAAACTTCTAATAATATTTACGTATAGTTACCTTAGAATATTCTTTTATAATATTTATGGAACTTTCAAGTAAAATGTAAAATGACAGTCATATCATAGGTAGTCATGCCATAGTGGCGTTGATAGTTGTTAGAACTTGATTTATAGTGTGTTATAAAAATACAATCGATGCTACGGAAAAGTTGGTAAGTATGGCATTAGAGGCATGGGAAACAATTAAGAAAAACCAAACCTGATTTAACCTGAAATTTTTTTTTTTTCTAAAGATAAAGTGTTGATGTGATTTTCTCAAAAAGAATTTATTTGAAACTTTTGGAATGACTGCAGTTTCGTTTCTTGTTGTTTTGTAGGCTGTTGTGAAAGACTGACTAGTAGGCCAGCGAGAAATTCGATAACGAGAACTATATAATGAAATGTTTAATAAAACTTATGTTTAATAACAATATGTTTTATAAACAGTATATATGTTTTGGTAAATTTTATAACCTCTTGACCCTCATACCTTTTAGAAGATAAGTTTTGAATAGGCTACACTGACTTCTATTAGTTTACACCGTGTAAATAAATTCAATGAGGCATAGGAGGATTTGTACGGTATGTGGGGATCCTGGGAATAACCATAAATATAGAATTTTATTTTAACAAGGTTTTGAAGATAGCGATAAATTATGTGAAAAGAACTTTCATAATATATTTGTTATATTCTTTGTTAGTGAATGATTTTAAACGTAGTAAAAAATAATGCAAAACACAAAAAATGTATACACAATTATTTAAAATGTGTACATAATTATGTTATAAGTATGTTCTCTGTTCTCAATTTTACACCTAGTTGTAATAGTTCTAAAACAAAGCCTATTATGACGCGTAAATATTGTGCCTTATCGCTAAACAATTTTAATAATCACTTGGCAAATAAGTCTTGGCTTGCCGTTTATGAAAGCTCAGATCCAAATGTCACCTTTGAAGTTTTTTTAAATATTCTTAATTACTATGTTAACTCTTCGTTTACTCCATGCGATATCTTATTTGTCCTTATTTATTGAAAATTTGCTATTTCTATCTCTTAGAACCTTTAGTTTATCTCATAAACTAGAACGATACGGGATACGCGGGATTATAAACAATTGGTTCAAATGCTATTTAGCTGATAGATGTCAAAAAGTATTTTGCCATAATATTAAGTCTACTCCGTTGATGTGTAAGCTTGGGGTACCCAAGGATCCTACCCTTTTTTGATTTGTATTAACGATTTCCCTCAATGCAATCATATTTTAGTTTATCTATTTATGCAGATGATATTAATCTTGTCCTTTCCAGTGTCAACTTCAATGATGTGGTCTATACACTGGTAGATGTCATCAAACAAACCAATCCTTAACTGAAAAAACCAAATGTATTTTATTTAAAAATAGTAATAAATATAGACTAAATGGTTTGCTTTTAAACACCACTTTCTCCACATTCGTATCGTCAGCAAAAATCTTAGGAATCACTTTCGAAGAAACATTTCTGTTGGAATACCCATGTTGATAATGTATGTAAATCTCTTCCTAGCATATGCTATGCATTAGTAATGTCTGTAGTATTTTCCTAAAAACCTTTTATTTTTTCCATTTTTATTCTGGAATGAAATATGAATTCATTCACTGACAATGAGGCAATTCTTCAGATGCTCAAGTGTGCTTCTTCTTCAGGGGAAAGCTATTAGAGAATCTTATGGCCCTAGGTTGGCATGAATCTTGTCGCTTGGTGTTTAAAAACAATGAACTTTTACTTTTTATGATTTGGAAGCTGTAGTTGTTCATAGAAGTTTTACACATTTTAATACTAGCACTAATCATTTGCACGACACTTGATATCAAACACTTTTGTTACCACCCTCACACAGTTCCACTTTTTTCAAAAGAAGTTGGGCTTTATGGACTGCAAGCTTTATAATAAACTTCCAGTTGAAATTAAATCTATTGCAAACTATTCTAGTTTTAGATTGCGAGTTAAGTCTAAGTTGCTATTTATGTGAAGAATTTCTTATTTCCTCACTTTGTAACTATATTTATTTATATGTATTACTTTATTCTTTTTTCTGTCTTTTTTTTTAATAATGCTTGTATTATACGAACATGTATTGAAAATAAACTTATATATTATACATTTTGCACTGTTTTTTTAGTACAAATTTATTATTGTGCGTTACCAATAGATTACAACGGCTCGACAGTAACTTTTTTCGTAACTTCAAATGATAATGGAGAATATTTTAACAATAGAAAATATGTAAAGAGATACCCTTAGGATGCTTTAGGTTCTTATTACACTTTAAAATCATTAATGACTGTCTTCACGATATTGTTAACATCTATAATTGAAATCCCTTTATTTTAAAAAAATACTGTTGAAAGAATTATTCTTGCGATCCTTGCTTGCCACAAATAAACAAAAAAATCACCTTTTTGAATATACCAGCTATATTACTATTTCCCACCAAGAACGTTACTAGAGTAATCATAGAATATTCGTGCACAAGTACAGAATATTCCTATAAATATTATACGAACGTTCTTAGAATAAGGAATTTAGCCTACTAACATTCGCAGAATATACTAGGCGTTTATGAGCATATCTCTAAAATATTCAAGCATTCTCCGCGCATGTTATAGGAACGATTTGGTACTGCTTGGGTGAGAGAGCAAATTTTGCAAATCTCTTCAAAAGCACTATAAATGTTCTATGTTCGAGATTAGAGTATGTATGTATCCAAACATTCTCAACATGTTCCTAAATAATCTGCAGTAAGAAGTTAATTTAATCCGAACTATCTCAGCATTAGTGCCCAATATTTTTTTTTTAAATAAGTGCAATCAAAATTTGTAGAGATTAAAGTTTATTAAAAGTAGTTAATAATAGAAGTATATACTTACATTATATCTGTTTAAACCATAGTGAACATACTCTTCTACAGCGCACAAACCTAATACTGTACTACTGTGTATGTGAAATTCGTAAGAACCATGTTAAATATTTACATTTAATTCGCTATCGTCCGAACATTATCGTTTAAAATACACATGGCTTGGCTGCGTCTGTTCGGCAGACGTAAATATTATACTGGATATGTATGTAAGTAGATACACATAAATAATATACGCGTCGTACTTACTTATCTGACAATTTCGAAAATAAATTAACTCGTTTGTTATTGTTTTTTTTTTTTGTGGTTATATTTAATGGATGATTTACGATCAAAGATTATAAATTTCGATTTAAATCTTTTTATGGCAACTTTTTAGACAACCTTTGATTTCTTGACACGTTAGCCTTCAATATTTCGGCGCGCTAGCTCTTTTGATTTCCAATAAATATTTAAAGATACAGCATATAAATACGTACAAAGTCAGAAGAGCTTTGTTTTTAAAAAATATTTATTAACAAAATAGAGTTACAATAAGTACACAACCTTACTGGCTAAAGGAACTAACCGAACTGTCTTAATATTTTAAGGAGGTCCTAATTATAGATTCCCTAAAGGGTCTGACCTTGTACAAATATGTTTGTCGCGAAAAGTACAGCTTTCACAAAGTTTCTAAAATATCTCTAATGGTATTTAGTAATTAATACTATGTTCGTGCGAACATAATTCCTCCCCCCTTAGGCCAAAACGTCCTCGTTTGGTGGGTTCGGATTGATTAAATTCGGGAAAGTTACAAGTTCTGTTACGTCGTTTTCTTTCCCTAGGCATTTGATAATACGTTTTCTTAATAAATAACAAGTAGTACAAACGATACAAATAATAGACTTATTATAGTAGTTACAGAAAAGTGTACATAATGACTGACTGGATGTAATGCTACATGATTATTTAAATTCCTTGCCTCTTCTTTCAATGTGTTAATGTCCCTAATATTATTTACGTTTAGTTTTAGTTGTTTGCTAGGTGAAATTTTCAATACCTCTAACTCGGTTTGAAAGGTAAAGTTACTAATAGCGTTTTCAAAGTTTGATCTTCTATTATTATTTTACAGTTATCTTGAGATGATATAGCTACATTGTGTATGACAGATTGTCTATTAATTTTACTAGGACATTCCTCTATTATTTCTATGGTTTCTCTTGTAGAGACGATTATTTGTTATTTTTTTCAATTGGACATATAACTTATAGTCGTTTGTTACTTCGGCGTAGTGCAGTACTTGCTTCTGGCGAGAAGCATTCTTTCTTCTGAGGCTCCTGGTACATAAAGCTTGATTGTCGATCGTTGGGCAGGTTTCCTCCGTCCAGAGTTCCTCCTTGGCTCCTTGTAGGTGGTATTGAGCTGGTGGCATCAGGATCACGTTTTGTGTGTTGGGGATAGGGTAGAACTTGGCATAGTGGTACTTGGAGATTTTAAGATGGGAACATACAACATGCAAGTAATCGTGTCATTTATCGATATTACCCGGAATTTAGAAAACTCTAAAATTTTAAAAGGGTGTGTGCTGTCTAGATCTATCAATTCAGAGCTTCTATAAATTGCCTTTAGGTGTTCTTTTATTTTTGTCAATTCCGAATTGGATATTATCTCTATGTTCACGATGTCTGAAAAAGCAAGCGAAATTGTTCTCTCGATGACTTGAAGGATATTTAACAATTTTAGGCTTAAATAATTGTTGTATTGTAGAAACAACTGCGTTTCCAGAATACTGCTCATGTTTTGTAGTAATTCAAAATTTGAATTTACGTTATCCTCGATTAGTTTCAAGTCTGTCGAGTACCTAGCAGTAATGTGATTTGCAAATGAATTGTATTTGTTAATTTGTTCTATTATTTTATTTTGGTTGTTGTATAGTGAATCTATGTTTTCGTTAATTTCGTCTAGATCTTTTTCGTCTGGATTGCCAGTGACATACTTAATTGCTGTACCAAGGGCGTTTATTAGTGCTCTTTTTGTCCTTTGATTCTTAAATTTTTGTAACAGATTTTCGATTTGTGCGCAATGATCTTTTAAGTTTTCAACACCTTGGTGAAGTATCGAGTTGTTCCCTTTTAGTACTAGAAGTATCGCGTTGTTGAGTAAGGATGTGTAACTTAGTTCTATATTGGTTATGTTAATATAAAAATAGAATTTGTGATAGTGACTTAACAATTTAACTAATCCTAAATCCTCTAAGATGTAACCATTTGAATTAATCGGCTGAACCTGAAGGGCCTGGTTCGGGCTGATCAGGGTCCTGCAAAGGAAATTTCTTTTTTATTCGTTTGAGCTTCTTAGTGTGGGCGTTCGCGGGCGATAGTGGTTTCGCGATGCCGCTGATTTTATTTTTATTTATGCTCGTAACATTAATTTTGTCATAGCAGGGGTCAGCTTTCCTAATTCTTTGTTTCGCGAGATATACGGCTGGTTCGTTTATCTCTATATTGTCTTCTGTGCCTTGATTTCGCTTTTCTAATGTGTCTTGGCCCTTCTTTAATTGTTTATTATACACTTGTTCGTAGAAAGGCAATAGTTCGCTTTTCCTTTTTTCGTTGTAGGAGTCGTAAATAGACATACCGAGATCGATTTCGTGCGCATTTAGGTCGTCGTATGGCCCGTATAAAAGTAAAAGGCGTGTAACCCGTAGTTGAATGGACGGATTGATTATACGTAAGTACCGCGGATATCATCAAGTTTTGTGGTGATTCGTTTCGGTTTTGTATTTTCTGGACTCTTATTTTCTCTAGGAGGGTTGAATGTACGCGTTCGACAGGGGAGTTCGAATTGCTATTATAATTGGTTGTGAAGTGCAGGTTAATTTTAAATAACTTACAGTATTCTTCGAAAACGTGGTTTTTGAACTCCTTACCTTCGTCGCAGACGATTTTTGTCGGGTAACCGTGGTGCGCAAAGTAATGACGTAATTTGTTCAGAATTGTAATACTCGTAAGGTCTGGCACATGATAGCTTGCGTATACTTGGAAAATAGATCGATTAACGTCAGAAATTTATTGTTGTCGAACGAAAAGGTATCAATATGGATTACCTCGAACGGTCTTTTTGCGAGCATTGGACCCGAAAGCGGAACCTTATAGGGGTTCCTCTCATATTTTGAAATTAAGCAAGTTTCGCATTCGTTTATTATACTATTGATTTTCGTTCTCATATCCGGCCAATAGAATTTTTTCTTTAGGTGGTTATACGTTTCGATGATACCATTGTGATTTCGCGTGTGATAATCGTTAATAATTTCCGATTGCTCATCCGCGTTTTACATCTTTCGCGAGGTGTTACTCTTTTGAAATTTTACGTTGTATCGAACAATAGCTGGCAAGTGTTTATAAATACCTGTTCTAGATCCGGGTCTAGGAAGTAGATTCCGTATAAATGTTTCGGATCGATAATTTGTTTAAGGGCTTGCGTAACGTTTTCGATTTCGCAACCTTTCCTAATAGTGATCAGGTAGTTATGTTTTTGAAACGGTCTCGTGTATTTTATATTGTACAAATCACCTGTTTTGAAAATTATACGATTTATGAAATGATTGATCGGTTTGTCGGAAATAGGCATAGTAAAGACCGGGTTTTCTATCGAACTATGTCTAGTGGCGTCGGACGGATCGTTGACATCGTTATTATTTGTTTTATCGTTCGCGTTGTCGGCTTCGGCTAAGATTTCTTCTATGTCTCGTTGTGATAGGTGTTCTTGGGGGTCGAGATTAGGAAGGATGGATAGTATGTCATCGTCGTCTGTTTCTTCTAGGGCGTTAATCTCAATACGAGAAAGGGCGTCCGCTACGCAGTTTTCTTTACCTTTCTTGTATTGTATTTTATATTGAAATTCCTCTAACCGGAGGCGCCACCTTGTTAGTCGGGAGTTTGGGTCTTTCAATGAAAATAACCAAACAAGCGGTTTATGATCTGTTTCGATGATAAACTCTCTCCCGAAAACGTATGGTCTGAAGTGTTTGCAGCATTCTACTATGGCAAGTAATTCGCGTTCTATAGTGGAGTAATTTTTTTCTGCGCTATTTAACGTTCGCGAATAAAAAGCGATGGGCCTGGAGTTTTGAGATAAAACGCCACCTATTGCTACGTTGGATGCGTCAGTCGTTAGGTGAAATGTTTTGTCGAAATCGGGATATGCGAGTATGGGGCGTTCGTCAGGAGTTCTCTACAGTGATCAAAAGCATGAATGAAATCCGAATCGTTGGTGATCATTTTCGTACCCTTTTGAGACACCGCGTTAAGGGTTGACCCACCTTAGCAAAGTTACGAATGAATCGCCTATAGTAGCCAACTAATCCTAGAAACGCTCGATGTCCTTTATTGTTTTTGGCAGGGGTATTCTTGGATTGCTTTAATTTTAGACGGATTCGGCTTGATACCGTTGTCGGTGATCACGTGACCTAGGAACCCTACCTCTTTTCGCATAAACTCTGATTTGTCTAATTGTACCTTTAAATTGTATTGTCGGAATTTTTCAAATATCTGTTTGATATGAACTAAATGTTCGTGCAGAGATTTGGAAAATATAACGACATCGTCCATATAGACAAAGCAAAATTTGTGTAGATATTCGCGCAAAACGTTATCCATAACACGTTGGAACGTACTAGGCGCGTTTTTTAAGCCGAACGGCATTCGTACGTACTCGTAGTGTCCGTTGTTTACCGTGAAGGCGGTTTTCTCGATGGATTTGGAGTCCATCTCTATTTGATGAAAACCTTGCGCTAGGTCGAGGGTTGAAAAATATGAGCATTTGCCTAGATTATCCAGGATTTCATCTATACGCGGGAGCGGGTATTTATCCTCGATCGTTTTTTCGTTTAATTTCCTATAATCTATGACTAACCTCCATTTTTTCTTTCCGCTCGCGTCTAGTTTTTTCGGGACAATCCATACCGGAGAACTATAAGGGGAGATACTGGGTCGAATGATTTTATTCTCTAATAGTTTACAAATTTGCGATTGTATCTCTTGTTTGAGGTGATAGGGATATCTGAATGATTTACAAAATATGGGTTCGTTGTCTGTCGTTCTAATTTCGTGCTTTACTGCATTCGTAAATGACAAGTCCGCGTTCTCGTAAAAGAATACGTCTTTGTATTTTTTGCAGAGTGCGAGTAGTTCGGATTTTTCTTCCCGATTGAGATGGTCAGTGCGGAGTAGGTTATCTATATTAGTTTGTATCGTTTTTGTTGGAGGGGCTTGAATTTCGAAATTACCGAGGGGCTCTACGTTTAATTGTTTGTGGAAGTTTATTTCTATTTCGTTGTCCTCTTCGATTGGTATGTGACAAAATCCATCTTTTGCGTATGCTATCGATTCGGGTATGGTGAAATTTTTCTAATTTCAGCTCGTGAACGAGTACTTGTCCCTCCTCGATATTTACAGGGATCTTGAGTTGTTTCTTATTTCTTTGCGAAAATGGGGCGAAGTTTAAGGGGTTTAATTCGAAAAAGAACGGAATTTTGATTCCCCCTATCTCCAGCGTTCTATCGGAATAATCTATTCTGGCTCCGAGTTTCCGGAAGTCTTCGCTTCCAAGAAGAGCATCGAATCGATCATGCCAATCTAACACATGGAAATCGATCTTACTTTTAATACCGTATTCCTCTAGAATGGGGTACGTGATGTTTTCGTTATTCGTTAGGGTGCTCGCTACGCTTTTTATTGTGAATGGTTTATGAAATAAGAAATTTTGAAAATATTTATGGGCGGGACCGGAATTAATAATAGAATTTGACGCGCCTGAATCAATTAGAATTTTAAGGCCCAGACTAGGTATGGTGATGAATGGTAATTTAGGTTTGCTTGTCGCGGTATTTAAGTCGAGGTGGACGGTTCCGAGGCGTCTATTTGAAAATTTTCATCATTGACCTCCTCGTTTTCGCAATAGTAATAACTTTGATCTTGAGTACAATCGGGGATATGTTCGAAAGATTCATGTTCAACTGTTGTTCCTGATTTTCCACGTTGAAAAGCTCCTCGACGATTATATCGCGCGGGCCCGTACTTCTGAAGAAGTTATTACCTTGGTTAAATCTCTGCGCAAAGTTAGAGTTCGGTCTTGCCGTGTGCGTAGTTGATACGGACATGGGGGTCGGTTTCGATTGCGCATTGTTTCCTTGATTTTTACCGAAGGCGTTCGCGACATTAGCAGATTGCGTAGGTTTCTTAAAAACGTTTACGGGGCCACTAGGAAATGGAGTTCGGTTGGGTAAGGGGAAGTTTGGTCGTGTTGCTGGAACGTAGGGAGTTGGTTGTGGTCTAGGTAAGTAATGAAAGTTAGCGGAAGGTTGAGGTACTTGGTGGAATGTGGGCGCGTGGTGCGTCCGCGGCGGTATGGGGGCTTTGGTATGTTTCGAGTCGTTTTTCTGCCGAACGAAGTTTAAAAAGTTTACTTGTTGCTTATGGTTGTCGTGGTTTCGCAATAAGACTAGACAGTCTTCTAGGGAAACTGGCGATTTGTACGAAATAAATGTTCGGTAAGGTTCTAAAAGACCGGCCTGGTATGTAGCAAGCGCTCTAAGATTGTATGTATTAGTTTTGTAAATCCTAATGTTATTATCCGCTTCTCTAAGGCTAACATGTTCCAGTAAATGTTGTAATTTTGATTTAATCCGTTCATAATACGCGTCATAAGTTTCGTTGTGCAGTTGAAAGCAGGTTATTAAGTCGTTTTCTAGTAGCGTTTCGTTCTTCTGGTCGCCAAAACGATTAATAGTGCTCTTTGACTTTGCGTCCACGTTGTGCATTTGAAACTACTAAGGTGTCTCGAGCAGCACCGATTAATTTCGAGCAACAAATTTCGTAAATGAGTTTGTTATGCGTGCAGCTTTCTTGACCAGCAGCATTGTTTCTATAGTTAAGAATGAATTTATCGCATTGCTGTAAGAAGTAAGAGAGATTTTTGCTTCCTCCTTCATAAGGGGGTATAGTTTCTTTGGCAATATTCAATTCGGTATAGTTTACTATGGACATTGTGATCGAGTTGTTTGCAGTGTGATTTATGTTATTTAATTCTATATCGGAGTCTGAATCGTTAATATTTCGTGACAGGGGTGATCTATCGCGCTCGAAACTCATAAGATTGCGTGCAGTTGTATGCGTAATTAAGGTATTTAGGTGTAAGAAAAAGGTAAAGACTTACAGGACTAAGAAGATGGGTGCCACTAGCATTATCTTCGCGGTGATGCCTGGCGAGCAGAGGGTTTCGATTCCTCGATGGGGTGTTGTGACTCCGTGCAGGTTCCAACGCTTCCTGGGGTGAGAGCCGTCGCTGAAGGAGGTTTCTCGCAGTGGGCAGTTGTTGCACTTCAGTTGTCCGATTGATTTTTGATTCGGGATACCCAATGAAAATTTGAGAATTACCGACACGATATTTTCAATGAGTCGTTTGGGTATCCTGTTCGCAGCGCCAAATACGTACAAAGTCAGAGAGCTTTGTTTTAAAAAATATTATTAACAAATAGAGTTACAATAAGTACACAACCTTACTGGCTAAAGGAACTAACCGAAACTGTCTTAATATTTAAAAGGTCCTAATTATAGATTCCCTAAAGGGTCTTGGCCTTGTACAAATATGTTTGTCGCGAAAAGTACGGCTTTTCAGAAAGTTTCTAAAAATCTCTTAATGGTATTTAGTTAATGTAATTACTATGTTCGTGCGAACATAATTATATGTATAAATACTTTGTTTCGCGTCTATTGGAACGTGCTTAGAAGCATGTAAATGTGTGCGTGTACTATGTACTATATACTACAGCAGCAACAGTGTCGCTCCCTTCTCTTGCGATGTTATGCGCAAGGCAGGTTAGATGACTACGCCCACCATTACTGACCTACATTACATGGGGTTGACGACCGTTTGTTGGAAATCGCCCGTTTGCCCGCTTGTGTTTGTTCGTCACACTCTACTCTCCTAAGCTACAAAACCTCGGAAATGATTTAGTACTTCTTTAACAATCGTTATTGTACTTATTGTTTTCATTTACCGTGCGCCATCAGATTCTAATAGTTCGCGATTACATTGTACTTTTGTGACATAGTTATAAATTTCTCTTAGACGTTATTTTTATAGCTTGAACATACTAAAAATTAGCTACACATATACACACATACACCACTCATAGTCCTATTCGTACAATTTTGGCATCCATAGAAAAAAAATACAAAGTATATTACATTAGTAAATTCTTTTATTAATTTTATATAATAAATTTACCTTACTATTAATATTGAAAAGAAAACAAATTTAACAAAATGAAATTGAAATTTATGTTCGGACACTGAACTATGTTGATTGGATTGTGAATAATCATGCTATACGCATTAGAAATAAAACAAGCCAAATACGTGTTGAAGAACTTTGTTTTCATTAGTTGTAGTCAACGTCGGCACTGCGTAATTTTTTAAGGGATGCGAAACCTTCTTCTAACGGCTTCGGTCACAAATGAGTTTCTTTATGTAGATGTTTTGACGTCCATGGTTAGACAACATTCCGACCGACAGCGTTACATTTTTTAAACCTTTCGTTTATTCTAATCTTTCTATAAGGAATGACAAATATTGTACTCTTTTCTAGAAAGGGAAAAAAAAACAATCTTTATTCAATAGGATTTATTTAAAATATTATATACAGGTGTTTTACGACGAACTGCATCGATCGATATATGAAAGAATATACATTGGAAAATTCAGAAAATTTCGCAATATACTAAAGCCTGCGCTATTGAACTAAAATAATCTAACGCATCCGGTTGTACCGGAAGTGGCTGTCAAATTTGTCATTTTAAATGGAACACCCTATATATTATTATATTTTTAATTTGTTGTTCAAATCTAAAGTAAGTTTGTTAAAACAACTATGTTGTTATTTTCAACCATATTTGAAAAATTTGCATTTTTTTTAAATTTTTGACAGAAAATTGAAAATTTGTAGAATTGTTGTACCGTATAGGGTGGCATTCGAAACCGAATGAATTTTTCGAAAACATTATACAGTGTGTCCGAAAATTACAGTTAAACTTTCGAATTGAGAAAGTGTCAAAACTTTTTTTCGTCGTATTCATTACCCATCTAAAATGGATACTTTTTAAAAAAATTAGTAAAATATCTATGTATGGTGTAAGAAGATAGCTTATGTAGTTTTTTAAAATGTCATCCTGCTTTGGTATATCTAAGTAAGTCATGACCATTCGGCAAACAATCCAGCATTGATGAAATGTCGCTTAGTTTTCAATTATAAACAATGCTGGCATGATTAAATTATACGAACGAAGATTATTTAAATTTTTTTATAAGGGCAGTTTTATGAGTTTTATGATTAAAGAGAAAAGTAGTTGTATTTAAAAAAAAAGTTTTGACACTATTTCAATTCGAATTTTCGGATACGCTGTATAATGTTTTTGAAACAATCGGTTTCGAATGCTACCCTATACGGTCAACAATTCTACAAATTTTCAATTTTCCAAGTTAAATACCTTTGCAGTTATAGAAGTTCAGATACACTCGTCCATCTGTCAAAAATTTTAAAAAAATGCAAATATTTCAAATATGGTTGAAAATAACGACATAGTTGTTTTAACAAACTTACTTTAGATTTGAACCAGAAAATTTAGTTCAATAGTGCAGGTCGGCTTCAGTATACTGCGATATTTTCAGAATTTTCCAATGTATACTCTTTCATATATCGATCGATGCAGTTCGTCGTAAGACACCTGTATAGGTATAATGTGTCACATAAAGTCTGCATCATATAGGATTTTTGTTTATTATTGATTAAAGGTAAATTTTGACTTTGCCTTCCGTTTGTGCTTAAAAAATGATGTCAAATAACATGCATACGAGCAATAACGTTATTTCCTTTAACTGTTAAATTTGACGTTGTTTCGAAAAAAAAAAAAATATTCCACTTTTTGTTAATTTTTGTTTTGAAAATGTCATAGGAAAAGATTGCTTATTTTTAATTTTTTTTAGAGTACAGTTAAATTTTATTGAAAACCCTTTTTATTAATATTTCTTCATCATTCATATTATCATAACTGACATTTTTTTAGATAACTGTACAAATTAAATCAAGTTTGCATCAAATTTAATTTGGTCTTGTGTGTGAATCTTTGATTAACAAAATTTACTAACAAAAAGAAGCTAGAATGGTGACTTTGGCACAAATAATTAAGATTTACATTAATTATAATAACGCTACATTAGTATAAAAATTGAAGAGAAGACAAGTTTATACAGAGATTGCCTCAAAAAGTGAAAAAGAAAAAGCTTTTTCCAAAAAAACGAACAAAAAGTGGGATATTTTAAAGTTTCCCGAAATAACGTTAAATTTTACAGTGAAAGAAAATAGCATGAGTGCTCGTATGCAGGCCATTTGCGATCATTTTTTTTTAAGTACAAAGAAGTAGTTTAAAAATAAAAGTTAAAATTTACCTTTAATGAATAACAAAAAAAAATATCCCATATGATGCGAACTTTGCGTGACACTGAATATATTAGTACACTCAGCCACACATATTTTTTTCTTAAAAAAATCATTGAATGACACCTTTCTCGCTTTCGCGCTTTCTTTTATCATGTCAGAATAATTTAAGGTCTGGGCCATATTATTTCCTATCGACGAAATTGTCAAATTTGTAAGCATTTCCTGGCTCACATTAGTTGAACATAAATAAGTTTTGATTAGCTCTAGTTTACTGAAACTGCGTTCTTTCTTGGCGATAATTATAGGTTTTGTTTTGCAAGACTTGGAACATTTATAACGTATTTGGAAAAATATCCTGCCAAAACTATGTTGAAGAACTTTTAATAGATTCAGGCTCAAATCTTCCTCAGCCAATTCACAACCGGATATGTCGCATTTTTTCACGCTTTTCCCAATTGTTTTGATGCTGTATAAAGAGGTCTTGCAGCTTCGTACTTGATTAACTTTTTTCTTTTTTTTTCAAAGTCGGATTGATTTAAAAACACGATCTATCATAGTTTGAGTAGCTACTTTGTTATGTAGCATTTTACAAATTCCGAGCATTTCTTTAACAATTCTGATGCCTTTGACAGAGCTTTTACTTTCAGGCTGCATAACCTTATGATGTTAACTTGAAATATATCATATCGAAGTACCATTGCAACTATAAATTATGTGCCAAATAATAATAATAATAATAATAATAGTCGTTTATTTGCGATATTATACAAATACTGGGTGACAATAAAGTAAACAGTGCAGCTATGTAATAATAAATGTTAAATTGCAGCATCTTGCATGAGCCGATTCACGAAGCTGAAATTTCAAGTTGAAAGTTTCAAGTCTTTCAGATGCAACGCCCATTAGTTGCACAGTGCTATGCAATTTGAATGGAGGAAAATAGGTTGTTCGTCCTGTTCCTCACAAAATCCTTTTAGTTTACAATAGTCTGAAAGTATTTCTGTTACTATATGAATATTGTTCTTGTTCAGGTCGTTGCATTCTGTAAACCTCTTTTGGTTATAGGTTCTCAGAAGAGTTTTACCTTGCTTCATTCCCTGGATATTCTCCCAATAATTGGATTTTCTTTGCTCCATTTCGCTTTTCAATTTCTTCAGTACTGTACTGCTATTAAGATTCAGGTCCTACAAATGGTTATCCAGCCCTTTTTTTAGCAAGATTATCCGTTATGTCGTTCCCTTCCACTTCTGTGTGATCCAAAACCCACTAGGAGGGTTACTTTATTCCTTTTCCCTAGCTTGTTTAATTTCCCTCGCCATTCCCAGACTATCTTAAAACTGATTTCATGTGGGCTCAGCGCCTTCATGGCTGCTTGACTATCAGACATAATGATAATAATTCTTGTCAATATTGAAACTGAAGGCATCATTCAATAGCGTATATTTCCGGCTAAAAGATACTCGAGTATTTTCCCAAGCTTTCGGTGCACTAGGCTCATGTATTACTATTCCAGTAACCTCTGCCGTTTTGGAGCCATCAGTGCACCATTTAATAGCATTTCGATCCAATTTCAAAATAGTGTTTTGATCTCACTCGCTCTTGTTTGATTTTTTTTGATGTCATCCCGGAGCATGCCCCAGGTTTGATCACCGTCAGGAGATTGAAACCTATGCCTAATCATTCCTTCCTTGATCATTCTAAGTGTGGTTCGTTTTGCTACGCCCTATACCACAATGTGTAAGGGTTAAGATTCAATACTGATGTATGATGTAATCTAGGAACGATACAATCGCACAAAAAGTAAGTTAATTATTAAGATTTTAACAAGATTCAGTAAAATAATACATAACTTGTAGCCTCTTCCTGTTATTTGTATAGGGCAAGTTCAAAACTTATTAGTTCTTGCGTATGTTGAGAGGCACAGAGATTTACTCGAATCTCTATATTCTTCCGATTAAAATATAAACGAATAAGAATGAGAAAAGAAACAAAACTAGGTAGCTGTCACGTGGAAGTATAGAAGTATGACGTCAAACACGTGTTACTGACGATACTAAATCTGTCATGTCTCTCATGCTTGGATATAAATACAATATCTTTTTTCTTTTTCAATATTTACCCAGTTAACTCAACCAGCATGCATATTATGTTGTATAATATTATGCTTATTAAGAGTACTTAGTTACTCACATAGGATATAAATGAATTAACAAATTAAAAATTCAAACTTTGATTACTTTAACGTCTAATAATAGGGAATTTTCTAACTTTTCACCCACACAACCACATTTAAGGTCATTAACACTACGAAATTGTTTTAATGATATTTAGCACACTTTCCTCACAATAAGTAGCAATTATGTTAATTCGTTATAAATTGACCTTCATGGTTACAGATATGGATGCGGTACGTATATAATATCTATGTATGTGTGTGCCGGGGATATTCTCTCTGATATGGGATAGACCTGACATTGAATTACTTATTACACCACTCTCCACGTACGACATTTGCTTTGTCATTCTGTGTAGACGTCGTTCTATCGATGGAATAGTTAATTACTGTAATCACTGGTATAATGTGACTACTACCAATTACACAGCAATTATACAGGTTGTGCCACTGAACTGACTCATTATGTTTTTTCGAACTACTTTTTTCGAAGTACAAATTTGATTCTGAAACTTGCGCATTAGTCATGATCCGCTGCGATCTATTTAAGCAAAATATTTTCAACTTTATAGCACACTTTCTTCGTGCAACTAGGCGCATATGACGCATGCAACAGCGTATGGTTGAACTTGATTGTCGGGAACAGTCATTTCCAACATCCCCTGAAACATCAACTCACCTGGCGAAATCCATCGGGCAAAGACTCGGCAGTTTTGAATTACATTGTAATCAACTCCCGGTTTCGTTCATCGCTGAGAGACGTCCGTGCCATGAAGGGACCCGAGTGTGGATCTGATCATTACCTCGTCCGGGCCAAGATCCAGCTTAAGCTCCAACGGGCGAAGAAAACGCCACCGCCACCAGCCAGATTGGATTGGAGTCATCTGATGACCCGAAAACGGGAGTTCCAGATCGCCTTATCAAACCGTTTCGCACCTCTGGCCGAATCTGAGGATATCGATGAAGAAGAAAAGCAGATTTCAGGTGCTTATCTTGGAATGTGCCAAACCTCTGTGTCCTCCCGTCCGCCGAAGAACACAGCATGGATATCGACGAGTGCCTAGATCTGGTGGACAAACGGAAGAAGGCAAAACTGGTTGACCACGACCTTTACCGGCAGCTCAGTGTGAAGTCCGCCGAAAGATGAAAGCGGAAAGGGAGCATACTGGATCTGGTGGCATCTGATCTTGAAGAAGCAGCATCCAAGAACGAATACCGCACCCTATACCGTACCTCAAAGGACTGAGCGGAAAGACCAAGTCGACCAATGACAACATCAAGAAAACGGATGGAAATTTTGTGCGATCATTTTCCGAACGCCTGGAACGGTGGAGAGGCTTTTTTGAAGAACTGCTTAATCACGACCCGCCTCAGGGACCGCCGGCAGCTCCATTGCTCGTCGTTCCTCCTGAAATTCCGATGGCCGATGATGAACCCACGCCTGTGGAAGTGAAGGCAGCCATACGATCGCTGAAGAACGGCAAAGCACCGGGAGCGGATCAGGTTACTGCAGAAGCAATTAAAGCTGGAGGAAATACCTTGCTATATCGCCTTCACTCACTCCTCCGAACTATCTGGCGTACAGAACAAGTTCCAATCGCATGGAAGAAAGCCATTATCGTGCCCATCCATAAGAAAGGCGACAATCGGGAATGCAAGAACTATCGCGGCATCAGTCTTCTCTCCATCGTTGGCAAAGTCTTCATGAAGATCATTCAGTTGAGGCTACAAAAACATCGAGAACAGACCAGCCGAGAGGAACAGGCCGGATTCAGACCAGGGCGAGGATGCTGCGATCAAATTTTTGCTCTTCGACAACTAATGGAGGACCGAATCCGGTATGGGCGGCTAACAGTTATTGTATTCATCGACTTCAAATCTGCGTTCGACTGTGTGCACTGGCCTGCATTATGGAGAACATTGAAGATTGAACATGTGCCCCAAAACGTCGTCACACTCCTTCGAACAGCATACCACGGTTCAACCAGCCAGGTGCGAATCCGGAACGATCTATCTGAGGAGTTTACTATCCAGACTGGAGTCCGACAAGGCGACGTGGCCTCTCCACTACTCTTCAACATCGTAGTCGACGCCATTATGAGGAAAACATTCGAGGACAGACAAGGAGTACAGTTCGACATCGATCACTCAGTGACCGACCTCATGTTCGCCGACGATAGCGCCTTTTTCACAGGCAACGACGCCGACGCAACGGACACTATTTATAATATTGCTCGCATCGCTCAATCGTACGGCTTGAAAATCAACGTGGACAAGACCAAGGTGCTGACAACCGATGGATCGCAGGCCACCGTTCAGCTCGACGGTGTACAGATCGAACAAGTGCAGGAGTTCAAATACCTTGGGTCACTGGTTCAGGAGAAGAAAGTGGCTTCTACAGCAGAGATCCACAGCAGGATTGGACAGGCAGCCGCGGCGTTTGCCTCTCTCAAATGGTGCCTGTGGAAGAAGATCAACATCTCCATGAAAACCAAAATTCGCCTCTTTCGGATGCTGATTTTGCCAATTCTCCTCTATGGATCAGAAACATGGACCCTGCTTAAACTGGATTTGGACAAACTCGAGGTATTCCAAATGCGATGTCTGCGACAGATCCTGGGAATTTCATTGCGCGATCGCATTACCAACGAAACCATTCGGACAATCTGTCACCAACAGCCAGCCATCGGTGAAGTGATCCTGCAACGACGATTGAGGTGGTTTGGCCACGTCTGCAGAATGGGCGCAAAAACAAGTGGAAGACGACTTGAAGAACCGGCGTCTCTACCTCAATCAAGCTAGGACCACCGCCATGGACCGGAAAGCGTGGAGAGCGATCATAGAACAAGTCCGAAATCCTGCGGCACCTACAGCAGCGTACTGGTTGCGTGGGCAACCTCCGCCAGTCGCCAGCTAAGGATCATAGATAGATAGATAGATAGATGGTTGAAATAGTACACTTTAGAAAGTGCAAGTAGGCGCAAGTGTTTCCTTTTTAATTTGGGTTCTTTTTGCAACACGTTGTACAATAATATACGTTTGGTATCTGAAATATGGAATGGTCAATGGAGAAAACGTTGCATTTTGTTGAACATTATAGAAATCATGCTGCACTTTGGCAGTGTTCACATAAAAATAGAGAAAAAAGACTTCTGATATAATTGATGATATTACTGATACTGATATTTTAAATGTATAAATTAAACATAAGAATAAAAGGGAATAGCGACCGGACTTTGTAAACAATTAGAAGAATATTCGGGTATTCGGTCTGTTGAATCAAACTAAATACATAAATACCTCAATATATCGTTATTATTTATAACATCAGGAGGCAAAAGTTAAAGAGTATAAAAACTAAGCTATGGTAAGAGTCACCTGTGGCAAGAAACCGTAAGGTTACTGCCCCATATACCGATTGATATTGCTTCTCTCATTTCAATGTTTTTTTTTTTATCTTATTCGATTTACAATGTTTTACTTAGTAAAAATGTGTAAAAGATAAAAGATATCGCTTGTTGTCGCATATTATGGCTTCCTAATATCTAACAATGTATGTTCTCTATAACTAAAGGACACATAAATATTATTTAAAATAAGCAAATAATATACAGTCTTTGCAGGAAAATAATTGTTTTATTCGATTGACACTTGGAATTTACGCATATTTTAAGCAATTTATGCAAGAAATGTTATTATTTCAAAAACTATCAAGGATAGATATACCGACTCCCACACTGAGAAAAAGATTTTAATAAAAATGTTCTTAAGAAATCTGTGTTAATACCAAATAAAGTTAATACTTGGAATGACAGTTTCACATTTTTGGAATAACAATATATTTATATTAAATTTTTTTATTTCTTTTTTATAACTGTAGTACTCAATTCTAAAAAGTAAATAATAGGGAATGTACCAGGTGGATAGCAACATTTCTGTTGGTGAATTTTTTTTTTGCGTGATTGTTTATTTGGTTTGAAGTAAACTACGCACATACGAGTTTGTGTGTGTGATTAGTGTTTAGTGAGATCATAATACCTGTACCTATGTATCATAATAAAATATGAGTTGAAGTTTTGGCTGTTTCCATCGTCTGCTGGATTGTTTAAATCCGATGTTTCAGCAGTGTTTATACTGCTGTCATCAGAGTGATAAGGACTAATAAGGACTATCGTTTTCACACACTTCCATCGCAAATAATGTAAATAGAAAACAATAGTTCTTATCAGGGTACCCTGATGATGGCAGTAAACACATCATCAATTGTATGTACCATGTTCGTGTTAGGTTATAAAGTTATAGGTGTGGATGTACCATAGTTATTAAACAGATTGGGGATTTGTAGAATTGATATAGAACTATTTGACCCCAAGTACCTATATACGTATTATCGAAGTACCCATTCAAGTTAGTAAATTGCTTTTATTGCTACATATAACATTTCATTCTTTCTTAGATGCCGTATATCTTACCAATAACTTGTATTACTTCCGCCCATACGCCAAGAATGTCTATAATATTAGATTAGATTAGGGTTACGATGGCCTGCGGACTTGTTTCACCGCGATCTTTTCAGATCTGTTGTGATGCCCTTTTTCCTAGAAGACGGTCCCTAATGTTGCCCTTTTATTAGGACTATCATCCTTGAGAGCGGCTTCTTTGTGTAGCTGCTAGCTGTGGGGTTCTTCAAGGTCATTACTTTCAAAACTTTATCATCATGTATCCATCCATTGATGGATTTTTTAATTTGAGATTTGGTAATGCCAAAAGAAGGGCTAACTCCAACAAATGACCTTGACGAACATGGCCAATGTTAATTTCCCTTGGGTGCCCACCTCATTTAGCACTCCCAAATCACCTTAGAGTGCACACTTACGGAACTAATCGCTTTAAGTGTGGACTGACTATCATTTTACACTTAAATCGCAATCTATAGTATTAATAGTCTTTGGAAAATAGAAGAAAACGACAACTTTTGACCATAGTAGATCTAAAAAAAAATATTTCATGCATTTAGTGCGACGGTTCGATAAAAAACTCAGTAGTCCTTCTCAACCTAAAAAATTAAGCTAATGTATATGTATATAAATATTTGATTTATAGAAGTTTCTATGCATTGTTAAACCTGACAGTAACACATCACTATAAAGTGATTTCGACACTTGTCCTGGAAAAAGCAGCAACTTATTTCACTTTTGGGAGACATTTAAGGAGAAAAAAAATTATTAGCCACAGAAATAAAGTTTGTCAACGTTGTTTTAAGAAATGGCAAGAAACAAACAATTTGTGAATTGTTATTAATATTTAATGTTTTAGTAATAGGTGCTCTTCTTCTTTACCTAACCCATTTACAATATTATATTTGGTGAAAAGCTATTGAAACCATCTGGCACAGAAGTGTGAAACAACTTTACTTGTGATAATATTGCCGTATTTATATTTTATTTTCAATTTATGATTATAAAAATAAATAATATATGTATATTTACACGACACCACACACCAGAATATTATTGAAATATCATTACTAAGTTGTTAGAAATACTAACAATAAAATTTGTCCTTGGAATCCTGCAGATCTTCATCAAATCATTGAGAGGAAAAAGAAAGCACATGTTAAATAAAACTAAAAAAATGCTGCCGCCTTTTACACTATTCTAAAAAAAATCTTAAAAAATAATTTATGATGTACCAAGGTTTACTTTCAATAAAGCATTATAAAATAGCTTTCATATAATTTTATTTCATACAAAATAATTTTTGACAAGAACAACCCAAGTAGCACATAATATTTATATATATACAGGGTATTCCACGTAACTGGTTCATTAAAAGTTTACGATGTTCTACTATTTACTTATATTTGAGATTTTGGCACCATTATATGTTCGATTGGAACATATAATGGTTCGATTGGTTGATCGGAAATGGATGTCAACTTTGTTATTTTAAATAGAATGATATATTTTTTTATTCATTTTTGGATTCTACAACTATAAGTACGTCAGTTTTCATTAGCTATTCCTATAATTACATGTTGCCGTTTTTGAGTTATTTAAGTTTTTCTTCTTTTTTTAGTCACAATCATTGCATCATTAAGAAATTAATATCTCGGTTAATACTGCAACTAGAGACTCCAAATTTGCTAAGTTATGAATGTAGATATAACTCTAAGAAACGTTTTTTTGTTAAACAGGTTAACCAGCCCTATCTTTACGTGTTTGTAGCTGGCTCTGAATAGGATCAATGTCAAATTCATTGACTAACCAAAAGTGTTTAATTGTAATTACACTTTTGTACAACGCATATTAATAGAAATGACTATTCGAACAGCGACATTCTTGTGTGGTTATTCAAAGAATAATACATGAATTTGACATTAATCCCATTCAGGGCCAACTACAAACATTTAAAGATAGGGCTACTTAGTCTGTTTAACAAAAAGTCGCTCATATTTTAAAATTTATTAAAGATAGGTATAGGGAATGCTGATATAAAATGATAGGGAATGATATTTACTTTCTAATTTCGAATTAAAATACAGGGTGTTCTATTTAAAAAAAAAATGAGTTTTCTTCATTTGAAATATGTCACTTTGTCCCTCAGTTTTGAACACCCTGTATGTTAGAATGTAAAGCGTGTGTACCGTTTCTTAGAGTTATATCTACATTCATAACATAGCAAATTTGGAGTCTCTACTTGTAGTATTAACCAAGATATTAATTTCTCAATGATGCAATGATTATCATTAAAAAAAAGAAAAACCTAAATAACTCAAAAACGGCAACATGTAGCTACAGGATAACTAATGGATACTGACGTATTTATGGTCGAAGAATCCAAAAATTAATAAAAAATTATATCATTCTATTTAAAATAACAAAGTTGACATCCATTTCCGGTCAACCGGAAGTGATATTTTGGTTAAAGTATTTTACATTTATAGTTCCAATCGAACATATAATGGTGCCAAAATCTCAAATATAAGTAAATAATAGAACATCATAAACTTTTAATGAACCACTTACGTGAAATACCCTGTATTTTAGATATATTCGGCGCTATTTTTTCTCAATAATTTCTGATAAGCACCTGCCTTATTAAAGTAAAAAATTGTAAAAAGTTGGTAGATGGTGGATGGACAAAATAACATATTTGACATCCAGCCGGTAAAACAACGCTAATCAAATTACATCTCTCAGTACGGCTACATATTGTTAGTATTTTTATTGTACCTATTTCTGTCTTTGCCCTATTATTGAATATGCGGGATTCAAGGCGGGGTTAGTAAAACATCTGTCTTATCGATATGTTACCAACGAATGACATAGGTTTATACTAGGTTCGTTCGAACCTACAGTTCAGAAGCGTTCTCTGATCGATGCGCGTCGGCAATGATATTTTCAATGTTCGAACTGTCAGAACTCCAAATTCAGAACGATTCTAGAACCGGTCAATCAGTTGTTGCTAGGGAGCAAGTATTTGAAATTCTGAAGTAATTCTAGACCTGCGCATTGTAGTTCAAGACATTTATTAGAGTGTCAAATATTTTAGATCATTGTTTTAGGTTAAGAGTTGTTTACTTTTGTCATGGATGTAAATAAGCATAAGGTTTTTCTGTTATTTTACATTACAATACGCAAATATTTTACTGTTTGTCAATAGTGGCCAATAGGATGGACTCTTCACTGCTTAACAAAAATGCAAACCATGTTGAGGAAGCCGTTCTCATATACAGATACGCGGTTTAAAGAACATTTTTGATTAACTCGCATCACATTTAATAACTTATGGAGACAGTACGAAAATGGACACTTTTACAAAGGTGGTAGTAGTGATGGAAGCTATGAAAAGGGTATTTGTGATTTATTAGCCATCAAGACTTTCCACTTATTGTCACAATTCTGTGGTGTGAATAATTGGTCGTCGTATTTTTCCATGTTTAATGCAATTTTATCCCACAATTTCCTCATACTCCAAATTTCTTTCGTCCCAACGTTATCCCTATTTTGTTTATACAATTCTATTAGCGTACTATTGATGTCCCATTTCACATTTTCCTTTTTCTTATTGACCACCAACATTATTTCTAACAGAATTTAATTTACTTCGTCTTTTAATTATTATTTTTTTAAAACTTACCTTCTACATTTTCATTTCCTCTAATTTCCATTATCATAAACAAATAAATATAAAAAGTATGATACAACAAGGAAAAAGTAGTAAGGACGAAACAACTCAATTCAACACTTAACTTATTAGATGTGATTGTGGTTATTTATCCACTACAAACATGGCGCGAATTTGAAATTTTAGGTAGGGTTAAATCTATTCGAACCGCTAATTTGAGAACTATTTTGGAACATGAACATGAACTGGTATGCGCACTAGATCCAGAATTTCAAATTCGAGAACGGTTCTCGAACTATGGGTTCGAACGAAGCTATTATTATCTTTATCTTTTAAAGTACCTTTACTTTATAAGTGCGTGTCGTTACTAGACGCGACAATTTGTGACGCAGGGCTCTTCTCTATGATTCCGAGTTTATATACATCAGCTTCTGTACTACTTCTGTAGCTAAATATATTTATATACCTTTAATTTTTTTTTTGCTATTTACATCTGGAGCAGTTTATTTAAAACTGTATATTTGTTATGAGTTATGATATAAACTGCATTAAATGCATATCTACTTACCAGGATAAATAAAAATAAAATAATAATTAAAGAAATAAGGTATTTAATGCAAATCTTGCTCTGATCGATTGTGGTAATCGATTCAGCGGAAGTGCTGAAAAGCACTACATTTTTTAGTGTTTCTCTACCCTATTAAAAAAGAAAAACAGATGAGGTAGGGTATGCTATAATTTTCACACCATAATTTGGTTATACTTTTTCTTATTGCGTGTTTGTCTATCGATTTCCGAATAGCAAAAACACTTAATTCCTGCCTCGTCGTAGCAAGTTTACCACTTCCTAATAATGAAATAGCTAAAATACAAAAAATGTATTTGTTTTATTTCCAGGTATACATACATTCATTCAGTTAATCTACGCTACAGTTAGCAAACACCTTTCAAATGTAATCTGAGGTTTTTAAATTTAGCCATAGTTTCCTGCAGCTATCTCAATATCTACATAATTAATCGACTACAGCCTACGGTAACTAACACCTATGCATGTGTCTGCACGGAGAGAGCCTATTCTAACCGCAATATGAAATAATAATACGGCCTCAAAGAACAAGAGCGAGATAGGTTTGAGAGCGATCATCAACACTTTCACTTGTTCCGCCAAGTCATTTCATGTAACACTAACTGGCATGGCATGGGATGACGTATTCCGTAAGATTTCTAGTCACGACGGATAGCTGACTTGATGGTTCAGTTTATAACTGTTCCCGTTAACTTTCACTTGCTGAAGAGTTAGTCTTCCTTATTGAATGATTATTTGATTTTATGGTATGCGTGATAACATAATTGTTATAGCGCAGTTTGTAAATACATATATTAATTATATTATAGAGAATGTGTGATACCGGTAAAGTGGTAAACATACAAATGCAGAAAATGTTAAAGAAAGATATACAGGCTGAGTCAGTAGTCCGATATCGGTGGATATTGACTTTAACATCTCTCATAAAAGATTTTGCAATGTGGCAACAGCCATGACGGAAAGAAGTACACGTTCTAAAAATATTTTCACGGTCACGGTGTGTATCAGTTTGCCAGAACATTTTCAAAATGCACGTGTTCATTTAACATTTTTCCCCGGCATTATCAGTAACAATTAAACTCAAAAATTTGCTGAGTAGCTGAGGAAAGCTTAGATCTTTCTTATGAATTGCATGTTATTTGGTAAAATAATACAAAGTGGTCTCCAGAAGCAATCAATTTGTGTAATATTTAAATGACTTTTACTTTGTTATTTTAAATTGAACACCCTATATTTTTTATTTTCCATCATATGCACTTTTTTATGTAGGGTATATCTTGGATATATCGAAAACTTTTGGAAATTGTCACACGAACAACATTTATTCATGAAAGGTAGGCGGTGAAACAATTTTTAATTACACATTATATATAATAAACATCAATGAGTGATTTAATATCGAACACAGATTTAAGTGAACTAATGTCAAAATAGCTTTTTTCAGTTTTTCTCATGTACTCTCTATTTGTTCGTCTTAAGCTGGATTACTATTCGAATTAGTACCGAAGCATTTACATGCACGTTGACGAAGCCAAACGTCTACATTTGACAATTTTAAAAAATCAATAAAGAGCGTCTTCCCATGATTTATCATTAGTTTATTGACAGAATGTCTCAAATTCGCTCAAAACTAACAACTTTTTCAAAATATCAAACTTGCTGTCACTACTGATTACAATGCAAGTATCATCGGCACATAAAAATATTTATCCTTCAGAAATATAATGTGAGGGGTTATTAATAAATAACAAGAAATCAAAGGTGCAATTATGCTACCTTGTGGTAGGATATGGCAGCTACGTGGGCATCATATAGTTCAGAGTTTATATTGTTATCTTTTACCATTATTTTTCTACCGTTCAGAAAAGAAATAATCTATTTGGATTAAAATACCACGAATACCTAATATATTTGATCACAAATGAGTATCCAACTGTGTCAAAAGCTGTTGAAATATCAAATAAAATGCAACCTACATATCCACCGGCACCCATCTGGTCTTAAATATGGTTGAATGCAGTTCTGCAGTCTATATCCACATTGACTATTTCCTCAAATAAATTAGAAAATATATTCAGTATCCGTTGAAATATATCCAGAAACACTCCAACCTCTCACCAGATGTTGGAATAGATTAGGGTTAGGGTGACTAATGCTTACTTTTGGAGTACTTTTGTGAAATAAGGAATGTTTATTTTAAAAAAGAAAACTATGAAATGCCTTAGGTATTGCTGTTTTTATTTCTCACTGACCTTGATTTATTCATGTTCGATGGATTCCTAGATATTGGCATGTTATTCAACGTTATTTTCTTTGCATCAGAGTCGAACTAAATAATTTTTGGGCCCTAACTTTTTTTTTCTTAATGTAAAATGAATTTTCGACGAATTTTTGTTTCATATGTTAATAATTAATACCTAAAGAAACTTCGCTCTCATGTTTGTGACATCTTGTGTAAGTACATAGTGGAAAACAGTTTCTTACTTTCTGTGTTATAAAGGTGGAGGCTATTTAATTTGATCTAAAATAAATGGCAATTTCAATATCAAGTTCTATAACTGTGCGGCTAGTATTGTCACATATAATTTAGGTCAGAACTAAGTATTCACATCTATTATTGTATTATTTAAATGTTTAATCCAAATCTAATGAAACATATTATACTTTAATTTAATTATTTTAATTGTCGAGTGAAGTAGTCTATATTCCTTTTTTAATATCGTTGCTTCTGTTTTGCACAGCTATTGCAGTGAAAATTTTTTATTAAAATACACGAAATCAGTGATTTTTACGCATTATTTTCTATTTAAAGGATATTCAAATTTAAATAATTCAAGGTCACTTGAAGATCAACTGGAGAAACATTTAGTGGTTATAGAGTTCAACATTCGCTATTGAAAATATTGCTAATACAGTTTGAATATCTATATACGTTCAATATGTTTGAAAGAGACGGACTCATGTAATTGTGCCTAATTAACGACGTGGGTGCGACTAGCTTATGGCATACGCATGTGAGCATAGCGGAAGCCTATCATTAACATCCGAATAACAAATTAATACGCGTTGTTCATATCTGTAATTTAAAAATTAACGCTTCGTCATTTAATACTTATCATAAAACCAAATGTAAATTATAAATGTTAGGACGAACATTTTACAAACCAATCAGTTAGTTTACTTACTGGTTTTTTTTTATGGTTCTGATTTGTAGTATCTGCCTACGAATATACATATCTAACTCACAGGTAGAGCTGTGATTACCAGAGAAGGTGTCACATCCACGGCATTCCAAAATGAAGTCATACGAAACAATAATAATAAAATATATAGATTCAGCTTATGTTCAAAGATTTTGGCGGACTATTGCTAACTTTGTTGTTAGTAAAGTTACAAATTCGGTTAAATTAGCAAAGACTCAATATTTTTATCATAAATAAAATTCTTGAAATAATTAGAAAATGAATATATTGTGTTAATGAACACCATATATATTCTTCAACGTTCTCCTGAAAGATCATGTAATTTTGGATATAAAAGTCTTCATAGGCTATACATATTTTATTTATGAAAAACTAAATAATTACAATTCATCCTAAACTTTGTGCTCCACGTACTTAGGCTACCCATTCTAAGCATTATCTGGATTCCATAACAATTGAAATGTTGCTACTCTAACTAAATAATTTCCCTTGGACTATTGATAATAATAACAAAATATAATAAACCGATCAGCTGTTATATTTTGTTTGCGCCCATGTAACGACGTTAGTTATCTCCCAGCATTATTCGACAAGGAGTAAGGGAAAATCACGAAAAATTTAACTCTAGAACCAGGACCTGGGAAATAGTCCCAGACCTTGTTACTGGTAGCCAGCAAATTATTATTATAGGCAGCTTACACGTACTCTAAATTCCGACAGCCGTGTCATCTTCAAGTAGCTGCTCTGTTCTTTAGACATCGTGAGTTTGAAATTGAAGCGGCAGAAGGATGGACCAATAATGATATAAAAAAAAAATAAAACAGCAGTACCTATTCTAAACTTTTTTGACATATTTATTGAGTATTCATATTAATTTAATAAATTATTCTTTACGTTTCGACAATTTTTCTATTGTCGTCCTCAGAAATGTCATTTTTGTTTACAAAGTTCTACAACTGAAATATTAATCTGTATTAATACGCTTAATATTTCGAAAAAGGACATACTTACATTTATATTTAAATTTACAACACAAAACATATTCAAATTTACATTTTTAATAACATTATAAATGTCATTTTCTCAAAATCTGGCTTTTACAATACATATGTGTGGGAAATATAAATGTGCCGAAGGTTAGATTCAAAACAACAACGCACGGCTTACCCAGCGGTGAGTTTTTACTTTTTATTTTTAAAAATTGTTTATCTTTGTACAGTTATAACAATGGGGAAAAGTGGTGTTATTAAACGATATGGGCATAAATTGTAGATAGGCTTTCAATTTCTGTTTTATTGTATATTAAGTTTGTATGTTTATTTATTTGAATTATTTCTAATATGCAACGCCGCTTATAATTGGTTTCTTTATTTAAAATTGTTGTATTATTAAAGTTGAAAGTATAACCTGTATTTAATATATGTTTCTTTAATGCAGTAATATTGTTCTGATATTTGTGACCTTTTATTCAATTGTGAAGTTGTTGTGACGTTTGTCCTATGTACACACAATTACAATTGTTACAAGGGATTTTGTATACTTTATGACTTTGGTGTTGTAAAGGGATACTATCTTTTAATTTTGAAAAACCAAATTTTAAATTATTGTGGTTTTTATGTACGAGTTTTATATTGTATGAGTTTAGTATTCTGTTAAGTTTTTCTGATAATTATGGAACATATGGGGTACTAACATATTTAAAGGTATTTGGATTTGTGTTTCTTGTTTTAATCATTTGTTTGGTGTTATAATGTTGATGCATTTTATTTTTAATTGTTTTTTGAATTAAAAGTAAGGGGTAGTTATTTTTTTGTAAATAATTTTTTACTGTGTTTAAAACCCATATTCTGGATTGGTTAATATAATGGCCCTATGGATTGAAGCTGACATTACGTTTTTTTTGTAGACGAAATCGCCGTAACCTATCTAATCTTTAGCAGCATTCCTAAAAAGTTCTCACTATTTGACCGACTCGTTATTTCTAATACCTGTTTCATCGCGGCCAATTTAACTCCTTAACTAATGCTCTAACTTCCATACGCGACCGCCACTTGTCAGTGAGTGGACATTCAAATAAAATATGCCCAGCTGTATTTACCACCTTCACAATGCCAATCATTATCCAATTCTGCATAGATATAATTTAAAATTACGGTGATCGGTTATTAAGTCTATCGCCTGATACGACAAATTAACCTCATTTTCCTAAAACATGTTACCGATAAATTTCTTAGTCCATCTCTTATTTAAAGTAATATCCCACCTACCCTGCCGACCACTATCAAGTTTATTCCTAAACACTTTTTTAACTCTCTTCCACTAATTGATTCGCCTTCGTATTACCGATTGTACTTGCGTGAGCCCTAGTCCAAAAGTTTTACACCCCTCACGTAACATATCCCAAGTACCTAATAACAAATCAATGGTATTTTCTAAATTCTCTAACGCCCCAAATACAGATTAGCTATCAGTTACGCGTCTCGTATAAATTCCCACTCGCACTTAATATTGCCTGATTTATTGCAACTACTTCTGCCTGAAAAATATTGCAATGATCCCCTAATTTAAGCGTATGATTATATATTTCAATACCCCTATTATAAACGACAAAAATAACATATAAAGTTGCATTTTGTTAGCTATATAATTGTGACAAGAACATTAAAGTATCAAAATACTGTCACTTTACACAATTCAAAGTAGGTGTAGAATTCTAGATAAGTAGAATTTCTGTAGTAGTGATAATTTTCATAGAAGTTTTACTTGTTTAATAGTAAAATTACAAATAACATTTCAGTATTTCTTATTTTTTTTTCTCAATAAAGTATCCTGGTAGAGTTAATTCTGTCTGAAAACTGCAGGGTTTCTAAAAAGTTCTCACTATTAATTAATTAATTTTTAATTTAAACTTTTAATTATATATTTTAATACCCTTATTATAAGCAGTGGTGTATAATTACAGAAGCCGTTCGTGTATCACCCTCACCCTTTGACCCATCTGTAAAAATTTCTAATGCCGCTCCAAAAGTGCCTATAAATAAATAAATAGAAGCTACTGCAATTTTAGCGCAAGATATCAGCACATTTGATCTAAACCAAAAATAGCGTAATTTTTTTTTGCTATTCGTTTTACGGGCATAGTGTATTAAGACTTTTATATCAAAAATTACGTTATCTTTTAGTATATTTAAAAATATACACAATCTTCAATTTAAAAAATATAGGGCTTTTATTTCAAAACTAGCCAGCCGGAATAACTTTTAAAATATCATCTTAAATTGAATTTAACAAGAAAACAGGTGAATTTCGATTTACGGGAGGATAAGTTTTACACATATCTGCGACTCCGTAGTTTCAACCCCTAATCTAGGGGGAGGGGAATTGCAAAATTAACATTTCAAGAAATATTGGAACTGAAACCATATTGATCGAGCAGAGAATCACAATTGCCTATTTGTTCAAACAAATTCGACAACACTGCGTTCTCGATGAAAAGTCGTAGTTCTACTTACAATATTCATGATAACTGATATTGGTTTATGAATATTGGCATTTTTCATGAGGTTACATCCATGATCACATGATTCCACAAAAAAGTCAAGAAATGTTTGATTGCTTTGTAGTTTAGCAAAGAAAAAATATAGACAATTTCGCTAAACTAATAAATTTTAGTTAAAAGAGATAATTCATTGAAAACGGTAAAATATTCGAAAATTAACACGTTTGTTAATACTTGTTGCAAGTTCCAGCGCATATACTCCTTGTTTATATATTTTAAACACTTCAACAAATAGTTAACCAAAATCAATTTTTAGGATTTTCCCACATAATTTATCTGAGATCGTAAAGCAGAATTGTGGATTGCAAACTAATTGAGTATTAATGCAATATACTTCTTAAATTTTAATATTAAAAATTTGTATTAAATAAGATGTATACGCGGTAACGACTTCATTCATTCATTAAAGTTAGGGTGAGCACCTGTCCGGGCACTTGAGCTAGGTGCTCTTTGTACCATCCCTATTAATTCTCTTATTTCCACTCGAGCAGCTTGATGTTCTGTATAAAGCCCAGTATCTTACCCAGTGGGAACTTGAGAACCTTCGAGGGCTCCAATAGATCTCTCCCGAAATATTTCTGCCTGAGTACCTTCAGTTCCTCACATGTGCAGATTACATGTAAACTCGTCTCTTCCTGTAGTTCGCATCTTCTACACCACGGTTCGTTTACACGGCCTGTGTTGTATAGATGCTTTTTCAGAGGACAGTTACCAACCCAGTAATAGTTTTAACTTCTTTCTTACTGCGCCTGAGTAGATTATCAGAGAAACTGACATCCCCGTTTCCTATCAGCGCTTTGGTATAGAGTTGACCTTCAGTCGATCTCCATTTCTTTGTACTTTCTTTATCTAACCAGGTCCAGATCTCCATTCTTGCGAAATCCTTAGTAATCCCACATACGGGCTCTGAACCCATGAAGTGTCTCTTAGAGCCCTCCTTGGCTACTTCGTCGGCTATTACATTGCCCTTTATATCCTCATGTCCCGGCACCCAAATTAGAGACATCGTGTAGTCTCGTACCAGTGCATTGAGGGAGTGTTTGCAGTATCTAACTAGTTTTGACCTAGTTACGGGGTTCGAGACTGCCTTAATGATAGCCTGGCTGTCAGACATTATATTAAATTTCCTCCTCATGCAGCCCCCTTTTGCAATCATTTCTGCACAGGCTGCAAGGGCGGATACCTCTGCCTGGAAGACCGTTGTATGTTTCCCCAGACTTATGGATATCCTGTGATTAGGACTGGGCCCACGAATAGCGGTAACGAGTTTTATGAGCAGTAGTGTATGTGTATCTTATTCCATATTTTAATTTAGTTGAGTAATTTCTGGTTACAAACAATGGAAATTACGTGAAAGTAATCACAATTGTTCCCAAATAGGTATAACATACCGTCACAATATATTAAGTTCATATATACATACGTAAGTACGTACAATATACATACATATATGCGTAAACACAATATTGAAGTGAATAGATAAAAAGGCTGAGTGATAAACATTCTCAATAACACGTTTCAGGGTCTTTACCGACTTATAAAGTCAATTATGTAAAGCGCTATGTTTGAAAAATAATCTCACCTTGATTTCGAGGTTCGAATTAAGAGTGTGTACAATGACAAGATGTTTTTTTACGATCTTAATACGTACACAACTTTTTTTTATCAAACGCGAAATATATTGTATTTTATGATAACATCAAACCGACATATGTAAATAGTGCATACATATACCTAAGGTCCTGTATCGCACATCAACTTTTCAACTGTTGTCAATGTTTCATCGATGCTGATTATTCTATGCTTTGATGTTCCAGGGTCAATATTCCATAATCTTTGATTTTTGTACAGAATTGTTTGTAAATAATATGAAAGAATAAAGTCGCAATACTTTTAGAATCCATCCTTTGTGTAATTACAATTCTTTTGTATTGAAGTCGGTAAAATTTTACGGAAAACGAGATAAGCACGAAAACAAATCAACTGTATACTTATATTATTAGTGGGATTTTATTCATACTCATACATGTAGATACAGTGCGAAACAAAGCAATAAATATTATCAATAACTGTTTGAAGATCTTTTCGCAAAGAAATAGTTTTGTCTTTTTTTTTCAAAATTTCAATTTTATAGTTCAAATTGAACGAATTCATATAAAATTAATTGTAGGCAAAACATTGAATGATTAAATGATTTTGCACAAAAGGTGGATATATCCAATATGTGTATTTTATATTATTGGATTACATGCTTCGACTGCCTGCCACCATCAGATCCTTGTCATAACGAAAAATGTCACAGAATATTTGTATTGTTGTGATACATACATATTAGGATGAATCACAACTATAGTAGATGTAATTATTATTTTATGTATACACCTGCTTGTAAATCCAGTATATAATTTAGTGTTAATTCATTTGCACGGTAATCGTGGTAATTGTATAAATTTATCGTCTGGTAACTATATACTTTCGAAACAGTTTCCTGGGTTTCTACGCTACTTCAAAGGGGTGGATACTCAATGTAGTTCATATTGAATAAATGAGTTGGAGTTCATGGAGACGAGGTGATTGTTGATAAACCCGTCTTTAAAAACTGTTTTATTTTTCGCCAAGTCAAATCAATTAAAACATATTTTTGTAATATCCGAAATCTAAGGGGAGTTAATTAATATATAGAAGAAACGCCAAGATTTTTCAACATTGTGCTACTGATGTGGAACCTTCTCTGCAACATCGTTGGTTTGTCAATGCGAGGAAACTCCATTCTGAAGTATTTTGAGGTGTATGTAAGCTAATGTTCGAGGTATTTTGTCTGATTAACGTTTAAATTCTTGTGTAAATAAGTATTTAACATTGCGAAAACTTTAAGGGTATTCTTCATATTTGTAAGTGTCAGTTGAAATTGAAATTTTAATATGCATAGGTTGGTAGACATGGTTAGTGATTTTTGTCTTATTTTAGAAGATTTAAAAGTTATTTTAAATTTAAAAGAATTTAAGAATCCAAAATATACTCGATAGTAGACAATATTTGAATTAAACATTCCAAATAAGTGGGTAAGATTTCTTATACTCTTTATGTGTTTTTGATATAATTTCAGACAATAAATTGTGCATGTTACTGATATTAACATTGTTTTTATTAATAAAAAGCACTTGATACATTTAATGAATAAAATTAGATTATAAATTTGATATTTAATTAAGTAAAAGCCTAATAATATACAAGCTAGTGATTTAGGAAATACAGCACGGCAACATACCCACAACTGACGAAAAAAATATAAATATAACTAATACTCATTGCTTAGAAAGAGGGGAGATTGTTAGTGCGAGTGAACTGCAGTGGTGATTGATTTTAGATATATCGAGGATATTCATAACTTTATAGCCATCTAATAAAGTGGAATTGTATTTATGAATATCATTAAACATAGAAGAGCAGGTATCTGTAAAGAAAAAGCAGATTTAAGTATAAAGCTTTATTTGTTTAAAGAAAAAAATTAGGCCCGAGGTTTTACCTTTATAAAAAAATTACAAAAAGATTAAATTTAGAAATCTTTTGAAGAATAGATTAGAATTATATGTTTTTTTTTATGTCAGAAATCAAATTAATTACAAATCTTTAATACAAATGCCCTAAAACATTCCCTACCGACAGCTATATTTTTATTTCTTTATTTATTTGATTTGGCCAATAAATAAATAAGAGTTAGTATCTGAGTACTGTTTTTGAATAAAGCGTCCACTTCACAATCTATACTGCTGATACGAATTTTCTTTAGTTCCACTTCAAAAATCCAATGTGAGCTCAAAAAAATATTTTCTTAAAAACAACAATCCCTACTCCACAGTAGTGGAGTTGTTTTGTCGCAACTATGCAAATCCTCGAACTTATATCTAAACTTTATAAAGTTTGATTCACGATAAGTGTTTGATTGCTCCATTTTCAAAGATATCTTATATATTTCAGCTGTCCTTTAAATTATAATTAAATTTCGAATTGCACAGCAAATCTTATCTCTAGTTTAAAAATTTCGTTCGCTGCTTGTCAAAGGAGAAAAATCAATCAAACATCTTTTTTGATTGATCTGTTGATAGTTGACTATCCCAAATATTTAATGTCTTCAAACAAAATTTATACTCCAAAGATACATAAAGTAAAAAAATGTGTACAATAATGTCAGATTTAACATAATTTGATATAATATCTGAAACCTCCTTTCCATATTATTGTTGGTTTATATTATCTTATGATTTTCAAAAATATAATTAAAACCCTTAAGTATAATAATATACTGTGTGTCACGACGAGCTTCCATTAAAAGTTTTTGGAGAAGGAAATAAATCTCGTATTTATTTGCTTAAAAATGTTTGTAGTGAGCCTGTGGGTGTAGGTTAGTTTAGTTAAAATATTTTCGACTTCCGGTAATGTTTCCTAACACCGGAAGTAGTTGCCAACTTTGTTATTTCAAATGGAAAGATAGTATTTTTATTTCAAATTTGGATTCTACTCTGAATACAGGTTCTCATAGCCTCCGTTATGCATACACATGCTAATCTTTGCACTTTCGAGAGGTTAATTCTCGCGGTGGCCAGATTAGTTCTTTTGCTCCATGCTACTGATGCATATGTGATGATCGGTCTCACTATCACTGTATACATCCAAAGCAGTATTTTTGGGCTGCATCCCTAATTTTTCCATGCAAAGTTTCTGCACACCATCAGAGCTCTTTTGGCCTTGTTGGTTACTTCAAGTTCATGTTTGTTCCATAGAAGTTTATTGTCTAGGGTAAGGCCTAGATATTTAACCGCCGTTCTCCAATCTATATTTTGCCCATCCAGTTTTATGGTTTTAAGATTGGATTTTCTTTTCCTAGTAAAAGCTACTAAGGTAGTCTTAGTGGGGTTGACATTGAGTCCCATCGATTGACACCATCTTCTCGTGAAGTTCAATCCTCTTTGAACTATGTCACAAAGGGTATTCACAAATTTGCCTTCTTGCGTATATGACAATATCATCAGCATACCCTTGACAAGGTATGCCTAGATCCGTCAGTCCGCATAAGAGTTCGTCTACTGTTAGGCTCTACATGAGTGGGGATGTAACTCCCCCCTGTGGGCATCCTCTGGTCGTACTAACCGAGATGGTCTTATGTCCCACCTTCGCCTTCACCGACCTGGTAGACAGTAGCTGCGACATCCATCTAGAAGTCAAGCCGTCTACCCCCCTATTAAGTAATGCTTTTTTGACAGACTTGTGTGGAGTGTTGTCAAAAGCGCCCTCTATGTCTAGGGCGCCAACTACGGTTTCTTTATTCGTCAGAATGCGTGTCGTAACCCTCACACCGTTATGACAAGGATCTGATGATGGCGGGCGGCCAAAAGATGTAATCCAATAATATAAAATATAGATATTGAACGGTTTATTGTACACACTTATATACTGCTTTTTTTGACACGTTAAATATATGATAAATCATTAAAAATGTAACATGTGAATCTAAATCCACGGAGATAGTTATTGAACTTTTCCCTGTTATTGGTGAAATAATTTAACTAATATATCGAAAAAATATACAACAGATTAATTTCTCCAGTCATTTTTCTATTATTGTTGAAGTGGATTTTGAGGTCAATAGATATGTTCTTTGTGTGAGACACGATTACGAAAATTTAAATTATCGACAGCAATTAACGATAATTTTCGAGACATTACCTTCATAGTAAACTAAACGTTGGTCACAACTGTCCTTGTTTGCTAGCTCAATTGCGACAATTTTTAATCTCTATCGCACAATACGCGTCAAAGTTAAACATGTATTCAGGAAATATAAACGTAGATACGCTATACTAATTCCAGTCGAAATCTTTGCGCAATCCATTTACTTTGTCGGTGCAGAGGGAAAAATGTGTATATTTGAAGTACGTTGCTAAAGCTAGACAAGGCTACACTAGCACCTCAATATGTAGAGGTAATGGGAACAAGTTGGTCATGCTTTTCACTCTTGAATTTTTCTAAATTGTTATAATTACTACGCTAGAACTTCAAGTACCTCGCATAAAAGTACAGGCTTTTGGCTATCTATTTTCTAAATTTTAAAATGAGTTATTTAGTGCATGCATAAGTTGGTTCAAATATATTTTTAACTCAAAAGGTCTCCCCAATTCTTCTCCACAATTTTCACAAGCATTTTTATAATACACAATAAAAAGAAGACAAGTTGGATATGAAATGCAATTAAACTCATTGCTAGTAAAATCAAAAGTTGAGACTACAAGAAATCTTTGTGTAGAGCATTAATAAGTAGGTAACAAGAAATTGTAGGTATACCTTTAAAGAAAAAATATGCTTTAAATTTTCTAAATTTAATTAATGTACACTGTTGAAAATTTTAACACTTTTTTGACAATTTAATAGTCAGGAGAGGTCCACACTCTTTTCGTGTTATTTTGTCGAGAACTATACGAGTTTAAATTTGACGAGCAAAAATAGTCAAGCATTGTCTATTGCTAAGAGGTTATTTTGACCAACTGACACGTGAAATTATAAAATACTTCTAGTCACATTTTATTTGATCTAGACTAGACAAATTTACTAGCTGTTTAACCAAATGAATGCGGTCTATTGGGTGATTTAACACCGTTTTCTAAATACGCCGTCTTTTTAATATGCAACTCTTATTTCTTAGTGTTATAATATAATCTCTTTAAGACGTTTTCTCAATTATAAATATGCAGAAGCAGTCACTCAAAGTTATGGTTTCCACTAAACGTGCCAATTTTAAAATGATTTTTTGAGAACCATTATAAAATTAAACGAATGTTTATGCTATTTCACTCAAATCTGAACTAACTACGTAAATAAATGTTCCCAATGCATCTTTAAGATGTTGAAATTTTTTATACGCAATTAACGTTTAATAACACAAGGTTACACTTTGCGGGTCAGTACGCGTTTGGTGGTTTGTTTGGATATGTTAATACGCAGAAACAAACCCGAAAACAGATACACGTGCAATGCACGTGGTGCATGTAATGCAATACCGTATTAGATTACGTGGGGTTTCTATATTTCTATCCGAGGGAAAAAATTTGATTGGTTGACGCTTCAGAATGTCTAGAAAAATAGTAAATCCTCATACCGATACTCTACTATCCGGTTCTCGGATCAGGATCCACTATCTAAAATCTACTATCCAGTTCTCGAATCCGGATCCACTATCCGGTTTTCGGATCCGGGTCTACTATCCGGTTCTCAGATCTGGTTCTACTATCCGGTTTTCGAATCCGGATCTGAAAAGGATATAAATTATCGACTAACTCAATATTAATGAACTTACTACATATGTACACATTCACTTTGCATTACATATACATAGGTGTTCAATAAATCTTAGTGATTATTGCACCAGATATGAGGTTCCAGATAGCAGATCCGGATCTGAGGTTTCGGACAGTGGATTCGGTTCGGAGATTTCAGATAGCAGATCTGGATCTGGGGTTTCTGATAGTGGATCCGCATCCGAAGTTTCGGATAGCGGATCCGGATAACATTAAGATCCGGATATCCGGATTGTCGCAAGGCATCTTTCCTGAAAAATTGAAGCTGTGGGCTGTTATTCCTATACATAAGAAAGGAAGCAAGCTGGATATTGCTAATTATCGGCTGATATCCTTGACATCGATAATTAGCAAAATATTTGAATACTGCATGCTGAGTCGTATAAACTCCTTTTTCGAAAAATACCAAATATTACATAAGTGTCAACATGGATTTCGTAAAAATAAGTCTACGACAACGGCGCTTCTGTCTTTCTATAACTATATTTTAGAACAAATAGATAATAAAAGAAGCCCATTAGCTGTATATTGTGATCTCAGCAAAGCTTTTGATAAATTGTCATTCTATGGAATACGCGGAAATGCCGCCTTTTGGATTGCGTCGTATCTTAATGGTTGAGTTCAATACGTACAGTTGAGACATACTTTAACGGCTGGTACTCGTGTGTATAAATCTAATTTACCTGTCACTTACGGTGTCCCACAAGGTTCCGTTCTTGGCCTTCTCTTGTTTAATCTGTATATAAATGATTTAGTAGAATTTATATCCACGGCTTGTGTCTTAATGTATGCAGATGATACCACTATAGTAACGTCTGGTGTTGATCTTATGGATGCCGAAAGACTTACTAACACAGCCATGAAAGATATGACCTGGTGCTCTGCCAACAAACTGCTTATTAATGAAACCAAAACTAATTTCATGGTATTTCATACGAGACAAAGGCATGGCACTACAGCTACAATAGAAATTAATGGTAAATTGCTTCAGGGTGTTTCATCGATGAAGTTCCTTGGAGTACACCTACAGGAAAGTTTGATCTGGGAAGACCACTGCAAAGATCTTGCAAAAACTATTAACAGCAAAGCATTTTTATTTAGATTCCTTAGAAATACTGTGTTCACTAGTGTTCTGCTTGCTGTCTACTTTGCCGAAATTCAATCTACACTGATGTATGGTATTCTTTTATGGGGCAATTCGCAGTCGTGTCAGCGGGTTTTCTTGGCTCAAAAGCGTTTAATTAGAGTCATTTATTGTATTTCACCTACCACTTCCTGTAAGCCATATTTTCAAGTATCTAACATATTGCCGGTGTCCAGCATGTATATTTTAGAAGCGTTGTGCTATGTTCATAAGAACAAAAATCAATATCCAACTAATGATGCTTACCATTCATACAATACCCGAGAAAAGTATTATTTTCATAATTCTAAATTTAACTTGAGCATTGTGGGAAAAGGTATAGAGCATGTGGACCATAGATTATATAATATGTTGCCTCACAATCTAAAGACTAATGGAAATCTTAATATTTTTAGCGCAAATGTCCAAAAACATCTTTTAAGTAAATGTTGCTATTCAATAGATGAGTTTTAGTTTAATTATTTATGATTTTAAGATTTCTTTATATATTTTTTTTCTTTTGTTTAGGATGCATCTTCAAAAATTTATTACTTTTTAGAACAAAAGTGCTTCTGAATTAATTTATTTTTTTGTTATTAATTAGGATCATGTTTTATTTTTAGTTATTACCAATTTAAGAATTACTTTTTGTTAATGCTCTTAGAATAATTGTTTTTGATTTATTTTCTTATGTATATTTTTAGTTTCTCAATTCTTTGTAAATTATTTTTTCTTTTCTTCTTTTGACTTATCCGATTATTATTATGGATTAATAAACATTACTTACTTACTTACTTAAAATTATATAGTAAATTATCCGGAGCCAAAATTATGCAGATCCGGATAACAGCGCTAGTAGGTAGCAATTGACCGCTTCCAAAATATCTATTGTTTGCTCAAAGCAGTCACTGAAGTATCTGCCAGAGTTAACCAGAACGCGCACTAAATAGGAACATTTGGACCGTTTGGTGTTTTTACCATATTTGCTTGTAACAAATCACAGGATATTGAAAACTTCCCATATCAAACAGTTCACAGTGCCTGCTGAGATTTCAAATTTTGACGCAATATAAGAGAAGGTATAGACATGGTGATCTAAGGGTGAGGAATGTATATATTTCGCGGAATATGTGTTTACCTTAACTAGTTTTGCAAAAAAAATCCAAAAAGTACTTGAGTTTCTTTTTGTTAGTTCTAAAAATATCTTACAACTAACGCAAAACAGAAAAATGCAAGTTGATATGAAATTATTTTGTTTTCTTTTTTCCAAATTGAAATGCGCTTAACTAACCCTAATTAGAATTTTTTCTCAAAGGTAATTATAACGTAGTCTTCTCATAAACATTTCTGGTCAGAAATCAAATCATTTTAACAACCAAATATAACTGTTTTAAAAGTATATACTGCATTTAGAAAGGATGGATTTTGAGTTTCTTAAAAAAAATACAATATTAATCCTCTCTTTATATTGTATATATGTAGTCTGTATATATTGTTCTATCCTTTCATTCCTGTCTTGCCAATTTCTTGCTTTTTATTTCTTTTTTTTTCAAACTGTGATATTTTTTGATTATTGCTTACACTATTTCACCAATTACTGATTGAATTCTTATGAGATGAATCTTATACTTAAGCTCAGAGAATATTTAATTATCAAAAGAATGTGTATCAAATTATAATTTACATAAAATAAGTATTTTACAAAGGAAATAAGATCAAGAAAGAAAATACATGAAACATTAAATACCTAAATAGGCGGCCAAATGTAGGCCATTTACTGACATTCATGGTAAATAAATAATAGTATCCACAAATAAAATGTGCAACTTTACCTCTAATTTAAAACATTTTGTTTAAATAAAATAAGGAATTATGCAAATTTAATTAAAAAGAGGTCATATTGGCGAATTCAAAATTACTTTAAAAAAATATTGTTTTACTTGATTGAGTTTAATATACTTTACAAGTTTGAATGGATATAGATAGAATTGAAGCTATGAATCTGGACGACAAAAATACTCCATACTGTGGCACTGGTAATACTGCAAACTTTTTCTAGACCCCTCACCATAAACTGCACTATACTGGACGTACGTTTCAATAGCAAAGCTAACTTCATCAGCAGAAACACTGAATAACTACACTAAAACTACCCTAATTTATACCTAAAAAAGGTCATGGTACAATGATCACGGTCATGACTGACTGCCGTCATGCTTAACTAGATGCTAATCCTAACTCCATCTAATCTACTACTTCTACTTAATAAACTGTAAAGACAAGAATTTAAGGGTCCTAAATGTAAATTCATTAAAATATGTTTGGTTTTTATACATTTCCATACCTTCATAACAATTTAATTGTACATAGTTGTTTACGTTCTTAACTAACTTTACATTGTCAACTTAATGGTTTTCTTCAAGCATATGTAGGGCTACATTAGATTTATCAAACCTTCTGAATTTAAGATGAACCAAATGCTCCTTATAACGCGTTTTAATTGATCTTTTAGTTTGCGCAATATATACATGATCACAATCTCTACAAGATATCCTATAAATATCTGATTTGTCCATGTTATCTACTTAATCTTTAGGGTTACCTAAAATATTTTTAAGACTATTATTTGAAGTAGTTACTATGTCAAGGTTGAATTTAGAGAAATTGTTTTGTAAAACCTTCGTGTAACTTGGATAAAATGGTGATTTAACATATTTCTTATTCTTTCTGTCACTAATTTCTAATGTATTCACATTTCTAGTTCTTATTTTGTTTTTATGTTTTCTAATGGTATTATACATACTGGATGAGTTTTTTTTACCTTGAGACAACGAAATACCTCTAAAACACTGCATCAAATCAAAAAAGATGCATCTGGAGCATGCATTTTGTATTGCAGATTCGGATTCTACGCTATCAAGTATGCAGTTTTTGTTTGAAACTTTTTTTGGATTCATAACAGATTGCGCTGTAATCACAAAAAACATGATTGTGAACGTCTAGAAGAAATACACAAAAAAGAGACGCAAGCAAACATAATTTTGTGTTTTTGTTTACTTTAACATTAAATAACATTTCAAAAAGCCATTCAACATCGAAGAACGTTACTTTATCATACCCTCCATAGCTTCCATTACTGTTCAAATATTCAACACTAACTAATTTGTATTGGATTCATAATTAATAATCTAAATGGGGATCGGACAATGTGTAAGTATTCACAGCTTGTCAAGTACTGAATAAAGTACGGTTTTATATCGTTGAATAGCATTCCAATTGCGAATAAATAAATGTATCGAAGTGAAGGGGCACAGTTTCAAACACATGGCTTTTTGATATGTTAGTTTATGTTAAAATAAAAAAACACAAAATCATCATCAAAGCAGTTTCTTTCCAGAGTAAATCTATTTGAACAGTTAAGGGATAATTTGTTTAAGTGATATTTTCGCATGAATTAATCTTCAGTTAGATATATAATTCAATAATTATAAGCGTACAGAGCAAAATCCGAGGTATTATATAAACACATCTCTTTCTACCGCCGATTTTATTAGTTCCTTCCCATCTCTTCCTAATTTATGACTTGACAACAACGTGCTATAATTTCCTTGGAGTAAACGTAGGAAATGAAAGCTCAGACTATTTCCTATTAGTTCGAGAATACCTCATTTTTAGTAATGTGGAATTAGTGGTGAATTTTATTCTCCGGGAGTGCAAATTTTCCACTATATCGAGAATATTTTCTAAAAAACAAGCTGTCAAAAATTTTTTGCAGTAGTATTTATTTAAGTAAGTATTTATTTCCACGTTTATTTAAGTTTGGGCTAAGTATATACTTTAGACGGCTCTGTTTACGTTCACATTTCATGGAAAAATTGTAATTATCCGTTTAAAACAACCACAAAAAAAAAAAACAAAGCAAGCATGTAAAATATGCTGCTAAATCAAACTCTAAATTTAAAGGATGTGGAATGGTACCTTAGAACCCGTTCAACAAATATTACCGCAATTATACGCAAAGCGTAACCGCGTGAACGGCGCTTGACGCGTCATCCAAGTTTGTAGTGCAGAAGCTCGAGGTCAATGCCCGTCCTCAAGCGATCTGGCCGCGTCGAGTCAGTTGTACGGGCAGCAGCGCGGTGAACGAGTAAGCACACTCGCGCAGTGCAGCGTACGCGCAAGCACACGCTGTGGGCCCCGTACGGCGTTCTATTATGAACCGGTCGAGCCCAGATGTAGTCGTGCTTTTTTAGCTTTTTCAGGTTTCCATGGCGATTAGGAAGCGAGAAATTCATGTCTCTATTACACGTCTCGTTTGTTTAAGGTGTTAATGGGATTTAACACATTAAAAGTTCGTCATTTCTGACTAAAAAAGATCTATGTACACTGAATATGTAATACTTGGATTTGATTTGTATCAAGTGCTTGCAAAGTATATTAAGTTAATCCAAGTATTACACACACTTCTAAACTACTGTTTCCTTATAAAAATAAAAATACGATTTTTGATCACTTCTACCACTTTTTCACTCAAATTAAATTATTGTTAATTTAATTTGAGTGGCATGGGTGAACATAAATATTTTAAGTAAAGTTTGCTTTCATTAATATATCATTAATATGTACGAATTACAGCTAGACTATTGTTTCTCTGAATAAGACTCTACCTAAAAATATCGTATTTATCTCATTTTTCTAAAATTCTTGTGCTCAAAGTTGCACCACTTTTCTACTAATACCCTTATTTAATCAAATAACTTTATCAAATTTTAATTAACCAAAGACGCTGAAATTGCTGTAATTGTATAGATATAATAGGGTAGGGTTCTTCAACAAGTTATACAAAAACCGACATAATGTACTTAATTTTTGTGTTGTACAATGACGAATGCCTAAAACAATTCAGCATTTGGGTTTCATATTTGTGAGTAAAACCAATTTAACAAAAATGATAAATTTTAAACTAAGACGTCACAACTGTTTTGGCCAACAAAAAATTGACGATTTTTGCGGTTGTCTAGTATCACATATGTCACAGATTTATTATTATTTTACACAAATATGAATTTGAAATATAACCACAATTTATTATCTATTAAGGATGTTATGATTATAGAGTACTTTTCTAACAAATCTAGATTTTTGGGATAACATATTTCTAAAAACAACACGGACTCTAAACGTAATCCCAATCAAACACAGTCACAATTGAAAATTTGGCAATATAACTGACAGTGGTGATGGAGACACAGATTGTGCAATCGACGAACGTCAAACCGATAATTTTTTGTCGACCCCAATAAATTTCTTTTGTTGGGCGGCACAGTTTTGACGCTGGGCTAAAATTAAGAAAAACATCTATATTTTTTCAAACTTTGTTTCCTTTAAAAATACCAATCTCATAAACAAAATACCTGTACGTTCGTAGTAATTTGAAACTTATCTTTGGAATAAAAAAAAAAACAAAAAGAAATTGGTTCCCGACCCTATTGCATGTTATATATAATTGTCTAACGTTATCTACATTTTATAAATCATCACAACCGATTTTATGAAAAAAGAAAAACATTATTATTAGTGCAGCTATTAATCCCATTGCCCCTCGAATAATTCTAACAAGTGCAAGTGGAGCTATTAATAAGTCAAGAGATATTCTAAACAAAATAATTATCCCAATTACTTTATCAATAAAAACTCAAACAAAGAGCATTCCATTCCGTCTTAATCATTACAGTTATTAGCAGAAATCAATTTGTTAATATCTTACTGTAAAAAGCTTGCAAACTTTGCATATTCGCTGTCCTGCCAGCCTTTCCAAGATCTAATATCGACATACATAGGTCGATTTATCGTTCGAATCTACACGCTCTGGCTTAATTGGTCGAACACTCGTCAGGTAAGCGAGAGTGTAGGTTCGAATCCTGCGTGAGGAGAAATTTTTTCTTGGGAAAAAATCCTCTAAATCATTACAGTTATTAGCAGAGATACATTAATTTGTTAAAGAGCATTCCGTTTGTATAATAAATCAACCAAAAATATAAAAGATAATTAAGCAGTTACAAAATATATAAAAATTTCTTACGTATCTGAAAAAATAAATCAAATTTTGAAACCTTATAACTTAAAAAAAATCTACAGTAAAGAAATGCGAAATAAATCAAAATCATTTAACAATATATAAATTTTAATTAAAGAACAAAATTTAAACACAATAGATACTCCAAATAATTCAAATTTATAAATATAAAAATTAAATCAGCAATAAAATAGACACTTTATAACTTAATTTTAATACTAAATAGATAACAATATATTTTTTAGAAATCTTTTTTCTAAAAATTTGACGATATTTTATATTTTGCCAAAGAAAAAAAACAATAGAATTTCAAATTAAAAAGGAACTGATTTTATCATCAACCAAATGAAAACTTTATCATATATTGCAATTCATCTCACTACGTTTTTACATAAATGTTGTGGAAAAAAGTTTTAACGTTTTTTAATGATTGTTGTAATTATTATTATACTGTTAAAATATTTTTCTCTTTAAGATACTGTTTATTCCAAAATATGAAACGGTAGCTGTCACAAGCGTTAATCGGTTACTCCATTAAAAGAAAAACTATACGGACTGATCGTTGTACTGGGAACGTCATAACTTACCAGGTAATTTTTTTCGGCCTTTTAAAAGCGTTAATAAACAAAACGAGTAGGTAATTTAAAGAAAATCAGTGGAGATGTATATAGAGAATGTTACAGCAAACTGGTGTAGAATTTAATTCTTTATCCAACAATATAAAAATATACAAGATCTGTCTGAAATAATTGAGTTTTGCGGCTTTCTTTGACATGTCACTAATTTTTAAATAGCCTGTATGATACCACGGGAATTTTTTAATACATTTTGGTAAAACAGCGTTAGTACTTACTAGCTTTAAAATGAGAGAACTTTGACACTTTGATGCAAGTAACCGCATTAAAAAAGTCTAAATTTTTGCAAAAATCGTAATATCTTAGAAAGCTGAAAATAGAAAACCTAATACTTATAATCGTCATATAATTTTATGCTTAATTAAAAAATGTAGTAATATATAGGTGTTCCGTTTAAATAAAAAAAAAGTTAATGCCGATTTTCGGTTAACAGAAAGGGTAAAAAACTTGGAATATTTTAGAAACAAAAAAAAAAACATAACTACCCTATTATGCAAATCTTATATCTTCAAAGCTGAAAAATTTAAACGGAAAACTTCTGATTAATCAATTCTTTGGAAAGCCTGTATAGAAAATCAATGAAAAATTGATGCCAATTTTCTGTAGATGTCCTTTCCGTACACAGTGCCCTTTTTGTTTCTTTTTGACCCAACTTCTTAGCTGCTCACGTGCTGTGTTTAGACCTAGAACAGGTTATGGGCCTATGCATGAAGCAGATGATCCCTTTCTTGCTAATTCATTGACTTTTTCGTTTCTTTCCATTACTGAATGCTGGGGCACCCACAGCAAAGTAACTTTGCGATCTGCTATTCAATTCTCGAATACATTCCCAAACCAGTTTTGATTGTATCTTGGGGTTCACTAGTGCCCTCAGTATTACCTGTAGCAATATAAATATGATTATTTTCATAAGCCCTCTGATTGATTTCAGTTGCACAACACAATCTTGCGTATGGCTCTGCTTGAAAAACGGTATCTTACTTTCTTTTATTACTTTGATTGCCTATATAAGTTGGACATAACGAACGATTGATTGCATGAGAAACACGAGCTGGTTTCATAAAAATCTAATCAAATACATAAATGGGTGTCACAAAATGGTTTTTGCCCTTAAGACCGGCTTCGAGTACCTGAAAGTGTATACAATAACTGCAATAGGTCAAAGTAGTAAAATATGTATACTTGATACTATTAAACCTACGTAATCGATAGATAAGATAACGACGAAGATAATGTTAGAATAAACGAAACCATGTTTTATATTTTTCTAGTTAAACATAACGCAAGCTAAAAATACTATAATTATTTCTAGGTTATTATTTGGTAACGTGAATAGTAGATTAGTTACAATTAGTGATTGCAAATTTACCGATTTTTTCATTTACCGGTAATTCGGTAAATGAAAATAAAAATACCGGTTTACCGGTAACTTACCGGTAATTTTTTTTTTCATGTGTGATATTAATGGGGATTCCCCAAGAAAATAGGGTTAGAAGTTAGACTAGAATAATACATATTTTGCACAATCTTAAGGCATAATATTAGAATTTTGTAATAAATATTTGTATTTAATTATTTTAAACAGTTGTTAGAAGTAAAAAAAATATTTAAGGTTCTAATTTTAATGTTATTTTACAATAATGTTGCATTAATGTCCTCTCTTAATGTGGTGTATTCAAAATTGCTATTAATTTAAATACGTGAAATGTTGTTCTTATATATTATTGTTTTTAAATATTAAAAAATGAGACATACATTACTTACTCTTTAAGAAAAACGATTTTAAACTTTTAAAAATCTTAAAAAACTCCAGAGCGCAAATCACATATGCTAACTCAACTTTTTTTGAGAGATAAATAAAATCCACACAAAAAAAACCATAAAATGAGAGAATTGAAATTGCACTTGTTGACAAAGGCAGGTAGGAAAAGTGGGGTGTTTTGCTTCCTACCGTCCTAGCAACAAATGAACATTAACCTCGCTTTTCTTTGGGTTGCTTTTCGTTATCCATCTTGTTTGGGATTTATTTCCTTTAATTCTACATGCATTTTTTTCAATTTTTTGCTTTTTTTGTTGAGATTTTTTTTTGATTCCTTCTCTTTCTAACTAACTCGGTGGAATGGAGGTTATACGTTTCTAATCAAACATTTTTGTCGGTTTCCTTTCTATATTTTCTATTCTAGGGCATTACAGCGGCTCTTAGTCTCAAGAAAGTTTAAATTAAAATTAAACAAAAAACTCCTATAAAATTAATAATTGGGTATATTGTTACTTACACTTACCTATTTTTTTTTTATTTTCAATGTCGCTTTAGACCTCTAAATAACTATAAGCACAATATTTCGTAGATAAAAATTTCTGGTATAGTTTTTTCATTTACCGAATTACCGGTAAATTTACCGAACATTTTTTGGTCAATCCTTACTTACAATACAATCAAATCGATATTTTACATTAAGGCCGCAAAGATTAAATTTCGGCGTTATTATTATGATGAGAAATTTTGAGTTGAATTATTTTTCGCTGTATATGTAAATATAAATTTACAAAATAAATTTAAATTTAAAACGACGAAGTTATCTTTGAATAAACTATTTAGCAGAAGTTTCCGTTTTTCTGTTTTAAAGTATGTATATCATCTTTTACTCGCAACGGGAGTCAATTTATGTTGGGAAAACGTCTTCTTTCTCACTTTTCAATTATAAAAAGTGTCGCTAAAGCTAAAGAACTGAAATTAAAGCGAATACTGTCGCATATAGTATCAGTGTTAGTCTAGTTTTTGATACGAGATAGTACAAATCAAATGTAATACAATATCGGGCGTAAAAAATCCAGAAAACGACCATAGTTTCATAATGTAGGAAAGTATATCGGTGAATTCCAGGATTTACATTATGGTGGTGCCAGAATAGTTACTACAGTATGCGATAAACTGTTATTGTACCGGCACAAATCGGATTACACATTGGTGGTGGTGCATCTGACCCGTTATCTACCTATACAGATTAGTTTAATTATGCGCGTGTTACATCCGTATATGTTGAACGGTCTTTTTCAAAATATAAGCATGTTTTATCACCGCGACGAAAGCGGTTTAGCAAGAAAAATCTTGAAACACTTAATGCTAGAAACTTTTCACCAATCCTATACCATTTCTGCTACTTAAATAAGGTAAGGAGCTTTATATAATATTTATAGTTAAATTTTGCTGTGTCCCGACACTGTACTGTGTATACTGTGTATACTTGTGTTAAACGTTGTCATATATATGAAACTTAATACTGACCTGGCGCGCAGACGAAAGTTGACCACTCTGGTTATCATTATTTTCTCCTTTTGAGGGGTGTTTTTACTTCTAGTTTAGTTAGGGTGCTAACTTGACTTTTGCTGTATCAGACTGTATATATTTAGGTTTACTGTGAATTACTCATTTTTTTTTTCTGTATGGTAGAAAGTAAAACATAAAATCTCTTTGAATAATCTTAGTAGCAACAATTTGTTATTGGTTATTTTAGGGTTAAAATAATCATTTATCGATCAATTTCAGGATTGTATGTTTCAGCTTTAATAGTTATAAAAGGGCGAAGTGTGAAAAAAAATATTGTAATAATAAAATAATATTTAATTCCGAGTTTAAAGTTATGGGTGTCTCCTCATTTTGAAGGGTGTTCTTTTAAGTTGGCTTTAAGAATTCAAGTTGATTTTTGTTACATATAAGCCCATTTGTTTGGATATAATATATACATTTTTCTATGATATGTTTAACTATTATTGTTCTAGTAATAACATAATTCTATCCATATTTGTTATTGTTAGTTATGTATTTATAGTTGTTTTAATTTTCTCTTTGAACAGACCCGCTGTTTGTATCTTACTTCGTTCTTACAGCCAATAAATATATGCATTTTTTATATTTTTTTAATCAAATTGCCCTGGAATGCGTATCGCTTGTTATAATATAACAGTTAGTAGATTGCGAAAGATTGGAGACTATTGTTTAATGTAATTTCCTTAAATAGAATAGATAGTCGTACTTTGGAAAGTAAGTGTAACTATGTCCTCACAAGAGTGCATTAATCGTGGTGGTTTGCTAATAAAAATATCTGGATGAAAAACTTATAAACCATGAAGATGATAGAAAAACTTATTTGGAGCTATTTATTCTTCAGAAGAATTGGCGAAAACAAGAAAAGATTACTCAGTTCATACGACGTCAAATGTACAGAATTTATTTGAAAAAACTGAAAAAAAAATCCTATATATAACAAGTAGTCGGCACCTTAACCCAAGTCAAAGAACCACTACTAAAAGGGAAGTTTGAATTGCATGTACGAAATTAAATATTATTTTATTTTATATTAAGAATACGTATATTAATAATAAATTTAATAACAGACAATATTTTTATTTATTCCTACAATATTCTTTTTTATACCTCGGTGCTTTCGTAACTACTAGGACCGAAATATTCATATAAGTAATCCTGAAACCAGTCGATGATTTTTTTTAGGGATTTTATTTTTATTTGTATGTTCTATACCGCTGAAAGAACTTAAAGAAACATACATATATAAACCCATGTGCATAACAAAGTATATAACAAAAAATCAACTTTTAACCTTAAACCTAATTCAAAAAACTGATGATACCAAAAAAAATTGAGACTTAAAAAACTTACTTTTTTCAAATAGAACAAAACAAATATTTTTATACTGTTTTGTAGTTGTGTTGTTAAAATCTACACCGCTCTTAAATAGCTGAATAATTTTTACCTGGTAGGTTATGATTTTACATTACATTAAATTATTGGTGGCAATAAATACTATTATTTTTTACATGTTTAGTGTTCAGGTAAGTAATCTTGCAATTTATAAATCAAATAATGAAAATTTTAAAGGAGTTTATTTCAGCCTGGATATTTTGATTTTTTTCCTAAATTCACGGAGAATGCCAAAGGTTGCCAGAAGAGTTTGTTGAGAATTCAATGAAAGATATCAATTCCACTAGCTGTCAATACATGTAAAGAAATTCAGAAATTTTTTTCACAATGTTTTAGTGCATTCGAAGCACATTCTTGTAGTTGAGTACCTGCAACTTTTGAAGTTTGAAACACTTCAAAAGCATCTGTTTACAGAATTTTTAGTACAATAATATCCGTTTTAAGAAATTCTAATACAAGCTTTTCGGTAAGAACTTAAAATCTAGAAGCTAGATAATTTTGTGAGACTTCAAGAAGATCAAAATACTTGGTCTAAAATAATTTGGAGTGATGAATCGAAGTTCAAGCAAGAAAAATAATACAAATAGAAGGAATAATCATTATTGGTCTAGCGACAGTTCACGCCAAGCTAGAGATATACATTTCTAAAAAAACTTTTAGTACGTATTTAGCCCAATCATCATTGAGCTTGTTTCTGTTTTTGCTTTATTTTAACACCATCAAGTTTTCTGAATTTCTTTGCATTTGTTGCCAGGAAAAGTGGATACCTTTCATTGAATTCTCGGTAAGTTGTTTTGGCATTTTTGTGTTCTCCATGAATACAGAATAAATTTAAGATATCCAGATTAGAATAAAATTCTTTCATATTTTCCATTGTTTAGCTTATAAATTAAATCAAAACATGTGCCTTTCTGAGCACCAAACATCGGAAAAACAATTATTATGAGGATAATATTTACTGTTAGTAATAATTTATTGCAATGTCAAACTCACAGCCTACCCAGCAAAATATTTTGGGCTATTTGAAAGCGTTAGTATATAAAACTAGTAATTTAAAAGAACTATTGAAGATGAGTATAGGGAACGTACAAGAAGAATGAATTTAATTCCACACCCAACAATATAAAAATATACAAGCTGTGTTGTTTTGGAAATAAATGAGTTTTACAACTTTTAAATCTGATTATCGCTAATTTTCAGACACTTGTATGTCAAAAAGAGAACCTTTTACTGAGTTCTGGTGAAACAGTGTTAGTACTTCGCAGTTTTTGTATATGAAAACCTAGCACTTAAAGCGAATAGGTACTAATCAATTACGTAAAGCGAGGTAAACCTCAAAATTTTCCCAAACATCGTGATATCTTAGAAATAGTTGAAGATAAGTAAAGATAGAAACCCTTTATTGCAAACCTTAAAATTTTAAATTTGAAGAGTTTCTGGAAAACTTCTAACCAGACAGTTTTGTGGAAAGCCCTGTATACAATATTTTTAATCCTGATTTAAGAATATGTTCTTATTTTTTTAATATTTCGTATGAATAGAATAAGAAACATTTAGAAACTCGTTAAAAATAATAGGAATGGAAATACTAAAAAGAATAAGTTCTACGCATATTTAATCAATACGTGTTAAAACAACATTTTTGTGACAGAACCGATTCCAGTACACAGTGCAATGATCTCAAAATCAATGTTGACCTACTTACTGGCGTTATACAATTATTTCCACAAATATTAGTCAACTGTGCGCGCTGCAGTATCGGATTTCTATTTGCCTTCGTTTCAATTCATATTGAAGCGCTGCGTTTCCTATAATTACTAATTTTGTTCGTACGTACGTCATGTAATTACATAGAAGTGTTAATTTTGATCCTGGAAGATTGAGCGTTACGGTATTGCGCACAGTCTGTGGAATATTATTTAGGGCGTGTAAATGTCGATCATATAAACGTATTAACCCCATACATTTTGGATCTTTTCATAGGTATTATAACAATTAGGTTAGGGTAACTTCTTATATCCAGGCGCACTTAATAGAAAGTAATGGAAAAATAAAATACTTTATTCAAGTTAAGGGACTGAATACAAACTTTAGTTCTCCAATCTAAATAATGTATAGCTAAAAATTACTTAACGAATGCATTTTAAGCAATAAAAGTTTTACACTAATTATGATGAGCCGTACTGCAGGATACAACGGTTTTTAATTTGATTTTTAAAGTTGCTTACACAACAATTACCCCTGCAGACATTCCGACATGGAAAATAGCAATGTTTGACGGTTATCAGTGTCCTAAAAGCTAAGAATATCCGCCACATAATTGATTGAACAGCGAAATGTGACCTCAGTAAAAAAAAATAATAGAATTTCTGATATTGGTACTTCTGGAAGTTGTATGAAAATTGCCACGCATGGTGTACCTCAAGGTAGTATCCTGGCCCCTTTACAGCTTCTATGTTAATGATGTTGGTTCATATATACAGAATTGTAATTATCTTATATATGCTGGTGACATGTCTATTATAACAGCTAACGATAAAATTGGTTTGGCATATGCAAGAAATTTTTAATAAATTTCATGTTTGGGCTCATAATAAAAAATAATAATAGATTTTAGTAAAACTAAAGTTATGCATATTACAACTCCACATCTGAAGTTTGATTATGTACCGTCTATTATATGTCATAACTACTCGTATCTGCACAATTTTTCGTCATGGAATTACACTTGCTGCTGTAGTGGTACTCTAGAAGTAGTTGATGAATTCAAATATTTGGGCTTCACTATTGATTCAAATTTTCTTTGGAACAAACATATTTATGGACTATGCCGTAGATTAAACTATTTGCTAATAGATTCTCCTATTTATCGGATTTTATGCCATTAAGTGCCATGTATACAATTTATTTTTCTTTAGTTGAATCAATTATAGATTCCGAAGCATTACCATAAATAGTGTCACTATTTATGGTAATGCTTCGGAATGTTTAATCAATAAAATTATTTCTGTCCAAATATTGATTTTAAAAAATATGTCAACTATTCGACCAGCTGGAATAGATTGGTTTAAATAAATACGAGTCCTCTCAATTAAAAAAAATATGTATATTTCGGCTTAGAAGAATTTCCAAAAGTTGAGCATGATATGATGACTAGATCAATTAATGCAGGAGACCTACGAATTCCCTTGTATATAATAAATACGAACGTAGAGTAGAACGTTTAGATGTTAATTCCTGTTTTGTACAATCATCTATCTATAGAATTAAAGTCGTGCAAATCATTATCAATGCTAAAGAATATTTAAAAAAAAACATCTAATTGATTATTTTTAATTTGTTAAATATTTTGTTTATATTTTATCATTAATTTCACTTTTACCCGTATTCTGTTTTTCTAGTTTATAACACTAAGCTCCACCGACAAGCAGCTATTTGATTGGCGAATTGTTTTCATTTCAATTGTTAATATAGTAGATATTCCCTTTATTTATATTAATATTTAACCAATATTTACCTATTTCTAGTATCGTTGCACAAATTGTTAGTATATAGAAGAAAAATTTTTAAATAAAATAAATTTCGAAATAATGTCTTTCAAAAGAAATGTAGATGATTGCATAACCGCGTTAGAAGACAAAATATACCAGTTTTACTTGAAAAATTTAATTCCTTTCATCCAAGATTAAAATTTACTATTGAAACTGAAGAATTACCTTCATCATTACCTTCTTAGATCTCAAACTCATTAAAAATGATAATAAAATTCTAACTAAATGGTATACTAAACCAACATGGTCTGGTTATTTCTAAATTTTAAGTCTTCACAACCTTTATCTCAAAAAGTTAGTGTTATTATTAGTTTAGCTGACAGAGCAATAACATTACAAGTCCAGATTTTCGATCAGATGCTATTACTAAAGCAAAAAATATTCTAGAACAAAATAATTATCCAAATTCTCTTATAAATAAAATATTCAAACAAAGAATTTTTCTTTTTTATAATAAATCAACAAAAAAAAATAAATCAAATTTTCAAACCATATAATTACAAAATTGACTATCAAAACACAAACAAACAACAAAACCAAATCTATTCAAAATTAAAATCAAAACTTGAAAATAGAAAACATCACACATGGTTTATAAAATAGACTGTGAAAATTGTAATGGTGTATACATTGGTGAAACCATGCAATATTTGGAAAATAGAATAAAAGGATACAAATATAATAAAAATCTCACAACCTAAAAAAACATGTAATAACTCAAAATCATACCTTTGATTTAAACAACATAACAATTTTAAACAAAGAACAAAATTTAAAAACTTGTAATATACTTGAAATAATTGAAATTTACATACATAAAAACGCAGTTAATGATAAAACCGACATACAATATTTTACAAAACTATATAACTTAATTTTTTAGCTAAATACAATATATTTTTAAAGATCTATTGAATTACAAAATTCAAAAACAAATAGTCAAAACATCCTATATTAAAACGTAATCTTTAAATAAAACGTAATGATATATTCAAAATCCTAGTAAACAAAACAATTTGTCATTTATTAAACAAAAAAAAAATTATAATTTACACTATTTACATTTTATATTTTTTATACTTGAAAAAGCTTTGAAAATAAAGCAAAACGTAGTAGTTATTAAGGTTAATTTCCATATTTATGAACTAAAAACCAAGAAAAAGAAGAAATTAAAATACATATACATGGTCAAGAAAAGAAGCTTTAAACTTCACAGTATTATGTTGTATTTTCAATGAAAATATATTACCAAAAAAAACGTTAAAAGCATGATGCGAAAGTATATTATCTATGCAAAACTATTTTCAGAGTACTACGCTACTACACCTTCATGCTTCTTTTAGCAAAAAAAATCGTATTAGCTACCTGAAACTTTTGAGACTTTGTGAAGACACAGTATATAAGATGGAAGATTTTTCAGTCAAAATAAACAATAAAATAAAAATAAATAAGAATTTAACAACAATATCTACGCATCCTGTACATTAATGACAACATTTCTAACATATATCTGCTTATAAAACATAAGTATTTTAAAATAGGATTTATTATGGTGTCTTAAACAAAATAGACGCCCATTTTACTAATAATCTGTTCATTCTTTAAGTGGAGAATTCAACCTTATTTCCTTATTCTACGGTCAGATGACGCTACTTACTTTCACCAGCGCAAATGATTACCTAATCACCGGATTATTCTCATACTTTGACGGCGAAAGTCTAACATTGTTTAGTCTAGCATTCGAACGGTTAGTAATCTTAGATTAAGAAGGGATATTGTTTCGCATATCTGAGACAGACTACATGTAATACACGTTAGATTAATGGGCTGCATAATATACATTTGTTTATTTTTCTCTATGTTTTGATTTACAGATCTCTGTAGGTATATTTGTCACCAAGTTTGAAGGCTGACCTTGTTTCTCTGAAGTAAACAAGTGTACGTATCTGTTTGTGTACGACATTGAATTAATTGGAAGTTTATTCGATTCTAGAATTTTCATAGACCTACACTATGTAAATACATTTTTGTTTTTGTTTTATTGAAAAATGGGATACGAATATATATTGTTAAAAAAAGATAGTAAAACGAAGTATAAATATTGACTGACTTCAAAATTTTTATATATTTATTATAGGGTTCCAAGAAATTTGTTACAACTTTGTTTTTCGTTTTAGCAAACATCTTGCTTACAGTAGTTTTATAAAATATAATTAAGAATAACCTAAAAACATGTTTTACTATACTGGGTATTTCAAAAGTCACGACGTGAAATTCTTGACGATGAATTAGTAGAATATGAGTAAGTATTTGGATTGTTGGATTGATCGTTTAGATTCGATGTTTTGGCATTGTTTCTACTTCCGTCATAAGGATAGCTCTGACAAGGACTGTGATTTTCCATAGTTGGCGATAGAAGTGTGTTTGGTATAAAATGCCTATGCGCTTGTTTTGTATTGTACAGTGTACACACTACTCTGTAATGCTGTAAATCTATTATAATATATTATTTGGATCTAGTGACAGGCATAAACGAATGACGGGAAAGGCATTATTCGATTATTGACGATCATTTCGAGTATTCGATTAGGACGTTTGGATTATGAATAACTATTCGATGTATGAATGCTCAATATCTTTTACTTAAAAGGATGAACTGCTTCAACGAAAAATATATTATTTCCGAAGAAATGTGTGGATTCAAAATTATATTCCTTTTCAAGGAAACACCAAATCATGTTGGCCATGTAGAAAACCTAAAAACTTTTGGTTTAATGCAATTCTTTTTAAATGAAAAGAATACTTCTGTCGGTGTACCTATAAGAATATTTTACACATTAGCTATACTCTATATGAGAGAAACTGCTATAAGCAAATAAGCAGGGATGCTCTTGATTGGAACTCCGAAAAATATACTTTGTTGATTTGACCAAAAATATGTATTACAGCGATTCAATGAAGTTATTATCAGCAATTAAGTAGAAAGCGGTGATCGTCTAAAATATATCGTTGAAACAACAAAGTGATATTATAGTTACCCACAGTTCTTTACTAAGTGATTTGGTTGAGATGGTCAAACATTTGATTAAATATTTTTGTTGCTGCAACATTAATCTTAGCTTATTTAAAATAAAGAAATATTTTGTTGCATTAACTAAATTTTTCTTGGCAAAATATATTTTGTTACCGCAAATAAATCGGTTTTTCTGTGTAGAACAATGTTATAAAAACAAGATTTGAATTGAAATTGTATAATATGCGATTTCAATTTTTTTTGTTTATTGGAACGATCCAAGCGGTTCTTAACACTTCAACAATTCAATTAACACCCAAAATGATTTTAGACTTTTGGCGTTTCTTTTCTGCGCTGTTTCGTTGATGAAGGTATTTGCTGCTGGATACCTATCTGGTGGATTCACCAGATAAATATGATGTTTGCTGTGAACTTGCGCTAATTTAAGTTGAGTAAGTATTATGTGGATAGTGAACTAAGCAATAGCACCATCTTCACGACGATTTCTGCAATAAAATATACTTATGTATAGTTTACACTATGGTGTTTTTACTCCATTATCCGTCAGAAGTCTCTTAATACGAAATCAGGGATATCTAATACATATGACGTAGAGGCTTTACTGTGTATGGATATAAAAATTTTGTTATGAATAAAATCAACAAATATTTTTAGTTGATTTGATAATAAGTATTAATAGAACTTACCATAACCAGTATTTTATTTTTGCTATAAACTAAATTGTTTTAGGCAGTTTTCTCTAATGCAGTATATTTTTTAAACAGCATCGCCCGTCTTCAGTCGCGTAAAATCCACTTCCACTTCTCATTCGGCATAGAAACTAATCTACTCCCAAAGTATGTGATGCAGCTTTCTAAATTTTATTTAATTGTTCTATAATCGGGTGTTGATAATCTTACTGAACACCAAAATACCGTACTTTCACATATCTTCCCACGAGATTATAATCTATGTAATTATTATTACTTTATTAAGCATCCGTTCAATATTCCTATTATTGTCTACATAAATATGCAGTATTCCTCCAAAACAACTATTCTGGTAAAGTTGTAGCACTTTTGCTTGGCTATGTATATACAGGGTGTTTCACCAGCAGGGAATTCCTCTATAACTCGTAAACAGTGACAGATAGGAATAAAGTTTTTGATAAACTGTTGCAGGATTATGATTTCTCTATAATGTAAAAAATATTTGGATTTGTACAGGGTGTTTTGTAACCTCGGTACAGCCTTCAACTTTCTTTTTTCAAATACAATACCCCCCTTATTATTGCATTTTTAGAAGCGTCATTGAATTTAAAAAAAAGATATAACATACTTTAGCGCTAAACGCATTAATTTCTAAGATATCTTTGATTTTCTAAAATTTCTATCGCTTGCACTGTTTGAGAAAAGCGATTGTAATTTAATTACCACTAAGAATAAGTGAACGAAATTGTGAAATATCTTAGTGCAGACCTATTTACACCTGCAGGTGCGTTTATAGTTGTATTGTAATATACTGGGTGTTCGTCACTATACTGCAAACTTAGTCAACTTCAAATCGGTGTATCTTATTTCTTTAAAATAGAACACCCTGTATATGTTTACATCATTGAATTCCTATTAACAAGTGCTTTGATTTTTGTTAGGCATACTCTATATTTCTCTCTTCTACTTTTCGGGTTATTACAGTTTTGATTAATTTTTTGTTGTGACAGTCATATTTGTAATCTTAGTAGGCGATGACTCTATAATGTCAGTGTAATGACAACCGTTTTTTTGACGTTTAATCGTGTTCAGTGCAAGTAATTAGATTATTCGTATAAAATGAAGTTTTCGAAAGAAGAATTAATTAATATGGTGTATGTGCTAGGAGAATGTGATAGAATTGTTTTCTGGCTTCACGGATGTACAGTCAAAAATATCCAAACGCGGAAAGGAAACCCAATGTGCTCTCTTTTAAAAGAGTGTCAGAGAGAGAGAGATTTGAAAGAACTGGAAAAGTGGATTATATAAAGATAGAAAGATCAAAAACGCACCTGCAGATATAAGTAGGTCCGTACTAAGATATTTCAAAATTTGGTTGACTCATTCTTAGTGGTAATTAAATTACAATCGCTTTTCTCAAACAGTGCAAGCGACAATAATTTTAGAAAATCAAAGATATCTTGGAAATTAATAAATTTAACGCTAAAGTATATCTTATTTTCTTTAAATTCAATGGCGCTTCTAAAAATCCAATAATAAAGTAGGTATTGTATTTAAAAAAAAGAAAGTTGAAGGCTGTACCGAGTTTACAAAAATCCAAACATTTTTGCGTTATAGAAAAATCATAATCCTACAACAGTTTATAAAAACTTTTTTCCCATCTGTCACTGTTTACGAGTTACTCACAAATTCCCTGCTGGTGAAACAGCCTATATAGGCAATTTGCGGTTGAACTACAGCAAATGTGCACACAATTATCGCAATGAGCATTTACTAACGCTCTTCAGTACCCCTCGGCGATAACTGCATGCCACGCATAGGGGTGTATATAGTTGGACAGTGGAAATAATCGTGAATGAGGGCTCCTAGAATATTAAAGTCAACATATTTGCGAAGATTTTGCTAATTTAGTCAATAACAATTAAATGAATTAACTAAATTAGCAAAATCTTTGCATATATATTGATTTTAATATCCTAAAAACTGTCATTCATCATTATTTCCACTGCCTCATAGATGTACAGTTGAATAAACTTAAAGTGGAGTGATTGAGTTGATAAACAGATCGAAGACTGAACCTTTGCTTATAGTAATATTTCTTCTTCCAATGGCGGCTCCTCTTAAAAAGCCACGGGGTTATGGCTCCCACCATTGCAAATCACAAAGTAATCATTAAAAAGCTTTTTTTCTGTAAAAATACCGATAAATACACGTACACTTCTCACACGAAAAATCGGGACACCAGCAATCGTTAATTTTAAAATTTCTTGGGTGTAAATGCAGCTTTCAGAGCATATATGCACTTATCAATGCCATAAATCACTTTTTTGTGTGTATTATTGCGACCAAAGGTAAAGACTAAAAATTTAAACAGAAATATAAATATATATATAGAGCAAAAGGTTTATACATTAAATAAACACATTGGAATTGCGGTGGTGGTGTTTCCTTAGAAATACCGAATATTACACCATTGTTGATGTATTAATTATTGTTGTTGTTTAGTATTCTTAAATATTGTATTACTACAAAATTTTTAAAGCAATTAATTTCGCAAAGAAATTATTGATTTTATGAACCCTCCGTTTATTGTATTTTCAAAAAAATATATCTTAACTATCGCCTGTGTAATCCAATGTCGTTCTATTTTATTGAAATATAGCTAACATTTTTGCTCTGTAACACAGCTTCAGGCAGTATCAACGAAAAGGTATTAAATGTATCAAATTCAAAAATAAATATTTTAGCACTAACTGAGATTGACGAACAATACAATACTTTCTTACAATGTTTGTTATCTTTATAAATCCAATGATATTTTAAATAATTGTTAATAAACCTGTGCTACATAACAACAATTTGTAAAGTGTTGGTCATATTTCAAGAAAATAGATCAACGACGTCAGATTACACAGGCAATAGCTAAGATATATTTCCTGAAAATACAATAAACGGAAGGTTAATACAATAAATTATTTCTTTGCGAACTTAATTGCTTTAAGCATTTTATAAATAATCTTAAACCCGGGTTTTGGTAATTTTTTATAGATAGAAGAAAACTTTATAGTAATACAATATTTAAGAATATTAAACAATAATAGTAATTAATACATCAATAATAGTGTAGTCAATAAATCTGTGAAAATCACATTATCCCAAAACTCAGGAGGCTGACTGACATTATCTATCGCTCGCGAGCATAAATCGAAGTAAGTAACTAATATCAAAGCAGCACTAACAAGTAACATAATATTAAATAATAAAATCCCATCACCACATGTTTTCTCAAAAACGAATTATCTCTACATAACATCAAACAAGTTAAATACATATATATTTCTAAATGTAGCCGTCTATTCAAGAGTTCTCTTTGTTGTTAAGTATTTTTTTTCATTGGTATTTCTAAAGGAAACGCCGCCACCAAAACTCCGTTTTCTTTATTCTACCCATTAACCTTTTTCTCTCTATATATTTATTTTTCTGTTTAAATTTCTAGTCGTTACCTTTGATCGCAGTAATATACATAATTAAGTGATTTATGGCTATGATAAGTGAATAAGTTTTTCGAAAGTTGCATTTACAATGAAGAAAAATTTAAAATTCTGGATTGCTGGTGTCTCGATTTTACCTGTGAGAAGTGTACACATACCACATTTAAGTACAAATCGAACGTTGCGATACCCATGATTTGATGCGACGAAACACTTTGTATATATTTATGCAGGCAAGCGGCGCGGCGAACGAGGAGCCACGTCTAAATTGGCACCGATTTCAGACGTTTGGAGGTCTCCGGAAGGGGGGGGGGTGGTCGGACTACACGGCAAAAATTACACTGAAGCGGGGCCAGTCGCATCTTGGCCCGCTGTCCGATAGTTGATCGAGTCACGCGGTAGTTAGTTATAATGCATTCTTAGCGCGTCATAAGTAAAGGAAAGACGCTAGTGAGCGCCAGGTTAACAACCTCGCGTGCAGTCGTTATAATTTATTAGATTTTTTTTCCTGCGTTGTGCCGTGCATGCGTGTGTGTGTTTGTTGTTTTATGTTACAATGAACAGCATCCGTAACATATTAAATAAAGCATATTCTTCATATTCCCCTAGAGAAAAAACTCGAAATAAAACAACTAGAATGGCCGCTACCCGATTTGGACATTTCAGAAACTCGAATTTATTGTGCGTCTGCTTTTAAAATGCGGACGAGAAAATTTAATAGAAACGTTTACTTAAAAACCGATTGGATTTGCGGTTACGACCAAAAGCAAGCACTTTTTTGTTTTGCTTGCGTTTTATTCCGAGGAGAATTAACATGGGTGGAGGACGGTATTACGGATTTAGTGCACATCTGGGAAAGAATTAAAATGCATGAGAAATCGAAGGTACACATGAACAATGTTTTTTGTTTTTCTGTGCTTGGTAAGTTAAATATTTTAACTCAATTAAAGAGTTGACAAAAATCGATATGTATTAAACATAATCATAAATTGTATTCGATTTTGTGGTACACTAGAATTAGCCTTACGAGGACACGATGTCTTATGATTTAAAATTTTATTTGATCCTCGTAACATTTCCTAAGTTTTTAATTTACATTTATGTGTTTGTGTACAGTGAAATACAAAATTCATCTCTCCCTAAAATGTCGATGTGGGCAAATGGCAAATTCTACTTTAAAATGTAAAACACAGTCAAGAATTTACAAAAAATTGAGCATTGTTTATCTTTCGCCAGCATGCACAAATGCGGTTCATGCATAAAATAGAGAGAAATAAAAAAATATATCAAAGGTATATACATATGCGGCACCTTTGATATGCTACCTGCTTACTTTGGTTAACACATTTTTTTTTGGAATTATCGGCAATATAATATTGTATACGAACGAAATAATTTATTTTAGCTACACGTCTTTACAGCTTTTCTCCATAAATTTCATGAAATGAGCAATAATTTTGCTTACTAAGTAATTTTTGCTAAAATGAATTCTTCCATTCAAATCAGTTGTTATACATCAATACACACGCACGCATTTAGGTATATGTATGTAAAGTGCTAGAATCGAGGAAATGAATGAGTCGTTGTAAATTGATTTTTTTTTTACCTGATAATTTGATAAATAAATCGAACGACGATTCGGCTTTGCAAATACACAACCGCCCTTTGTATATCTACTATTTTTTTTGCATTTTAAAGTAGATATACCATTTGCTCACGCTGGTATTTTAGACAGACGTCAATTTTGAATTCCACAGTACGTGCAGTTTAAAGATTAAATACCTATACGCAATTCCGAAGGAAATATGTTAGTATTTATATTTAGGTAGATAAATATTTCGGATAACTTAACGCATTTTTTTGTCTACATTAAATTTTGTGTCGGTATTATTTTAGTTACAGCCATTATTACAATTGCGGTTTAAACCATAGAGCAATAATCTTCGGTTTAAATTTCAGTTTAGACTTACAATGGATATAAATAAAAAAAATAAACTCGACCTTACCATATTTAATCCTTAAATCGCGATTGTAATGAAGGCCCTTAGCAATAAATGAGGTAATAAACTACTGCAAGCTGAGCTAAACCGATTCAAAACTCGAAAATTAATAAAATGGAGAGGGGAGGGAGAGGAGAAGGGGTAGTTGGCCTGTGACTTGCCCCACCATTCAATATTGTCACTAGCCATCACTGCTCAAACTTCAGAAAAGAAATGTTTATGTGGCAGCAGGCAGTGGATAAATCCCCGGTAAACAAACAAAACATCATTATTAAAATTGTTATATATATCTGGAGAGATGTACTAATAATACTAACCTTCTAATGACCTGGTACAAATTACAGTAGCTAATTGCTTTTAATCTATCATCCTTATCATTAATTACTACATTACATTTTAATAAAAAGTCAAGTTTACAAATCAGAATATAGATTTCAGTGGACACATAAAAATATAAATGTTATATGTATATTGTTTTTGTTCGACTACAATAAATAGAAATAAACGATAGAAAATATCTGGAAATATTAAGCCGTTATTTTATTTAAATCTATTTATTGAAGTGACACATTAAAAATTATATTAGGGCATTCATTTTAATGGGACTCTAATCATGAGGTTATGAAACTAGGCGGACGCTACGTGAGCTCGTATGCACTGTGGGGTGGCAGCGGCGTTGTTAGCAACGTGCAGAGACGATAAGTCGTTTGACCTACATATTCGTAAAGGATACTGACCCTCGTGAACTACAAATAAACGGACGGAGAACTACTGCTAGTATGCAATAAGTATATATAGGTTAATGCAAGCAATTGTTAGAAATGTTATGTACATTTTGTCGAATCGGGAGCTGTGTTAGTCGGTTATTCTTTAACTCTATGTATACGTATGGTGCATGCGAGTGTGGGAAAGAGAAAGGAAAAATATGCATACGCTTATGTAATTTGCACTTGCACTTGTATTCCTGTAAATAGTTAATGATGTTCTGTAAACAAACATGCGTAATAACATTTATGACGCAGATAACAGAAGTGGAAAGATAAACGCGTTTAGATGACTGACGCAAAAATATATAGACACAGAAAATTTAACGTATTTTCTATTTCTAAAATTATGTATTTCACTTAAAAATAAAAATAACAAAAAGCAAACAATTTTTGCTTTCTTTTTCCGAAAATTCAATAACGGTTTATATTAATATTATTTTTATTGAATTTATTATTAAATCAATATAATTTATAACACATTCAATATTTATTAATATTTATTAATATAACTAAAAAAAATATAACTAAAAAGCTTCTTTTAAGCGTCATTGCGTGTAATATTAAATACTTAATTAAGATTTTTTTTTTGTAAAAAAAAACCAGCACTGTTTAAGCAGTCCGGGATTTTAACTTTGACGAACCTATTTATCTTAAATATTTTACTTTACATATTTAATAGAAGAGACAGCTTTCAGAGGGTCGGTCAAGGGCAAAGAGCTATTACTAGACAACAGAATGATTTCTACATACCATTTTATAAATATGATATAGGCATGAAGTCGCCCTCATGCATCGGTCTCAAAATCTACAATTCTCTCCCTCAGGAAATCAAAAATTTATCAAGCTTTTTTCCGTTTAAACGTGCTACGTAATCACGTTTTTTATAATCTAGCCGAATACTTTAACGCACCGCAGCTGTGATCTTAATTTTATATAGTGAGTTGCTAATGTAATATTTTATATTCTTTGTCGTCTTTAGTTTTATACATTTATGTGTATTTGACCCCCTCCCCTTTTTTGACAATTCCTTTAAAAATAATGTTATTTTTATATAGGAAATATATTATATTATTAGCATAAATTAATTGTAACAACTTGTTATTGACTAAAATATTAGATACTTAATTAAGACTGTAAATAATATTATTTCAGTTTTCTATAAATGTTAGTGTTAAAAATGCAGAACTGCTCCCCTGTGACTTAAACAATGACATTTGGATTTAAAAATTCATAGTTTGAAAATGCAGCCAACAAAGAAATGTAAGATCTCTAAACTAAGATCTCTTCATCGCTTTTATTTGCCACTTCAGAAACAACAATCTACAAGAGTAATTAAATTTAATTGAGTTTCCAACAATGAAAATAATCTTTATTTTTGTTTTAACTAGCTAGAGTCCGAATCGGCTACCAATATTTCTTCATTGCGTATGTGACGTCATGTACCATTCTCTATTGCAACGGACTCTACGTATTGTTTGAGCGAATACTTACGTGCATTTACATACGTACATTTACTTCAAATAATAACCAAAATTTTATTCAAATATGTATAGGTATATGCTTTAACTTATTAGATTTGAAATATTCCACATTTAATGGGGATTCTCACTACAATGAATATTATTTTTTGATATGCTAATCGCAAGTGGTTGACTTAATGTATAAAATTTGTAATCCTAATAAATATTAGTTATTATTATATATAGAATAAACTTCTAATTGAAATAATGAACTTAATTCATTGATGAAATAATCGCATTTCATTCGCTCAACTCAATTCACAGTTGAGTAAACGTTGTAGCTTTATTTAATTGGATTGCAATAAAAGTAATATTAAAAGATTCATATCAAGCATTAATGATTACCAAAAAACATCGAAAGAAAATACCTAAACAATTAACCGTAAGAATGCCACCTTTGCAGGGGCTCATGGCCTGTTGTGGAGGAATCGCCATACAAACAAAAAAGGGAATAGAAATGTCAGTTTCTGCTTACCTAACGTTTTTAGCATTCCTCCAACAGCAAATTTACCTTGATCAGTATCGTGTCTCAAGTATTATTCTTGATTCACCCCTGCAGTGGTGGCCTGTGACAATATTGAGTGGTGAGGCCAACCTCCGGCCAACCCCTCCCCCCGCCCTCCCCCTTTTTTTGTATTGGCCTTGCAAAGTTTTAAATCAGTTTAGTTCAGCTGGCAGTAATTTATTACCTCGTTTATAGCTAACTAAAATAATTCCCACACAAAAAATTGAATGTAGATAAATTTAGAAGACATTTTAAAATGATAAATACATTAAGTTCTTATCGGGAATCTATATATAATATCTACTTAAATATAAATACTAACGTATTTCCTTCGAGCTTGCATATAGTTAGTCTTTAAACTGCACATATATACATGGTCACTTGTTAGCACTTAACTAACGCAAAATTATTATTATTTGATGCGACCAAACGCGCTTTGAAGTTATTAATGCAGACAAGCGGCGAACTAGGGGCCACGTTTAGATTGGCTCCTGATTTCAGACGTTTGTAGGTACCCGCGCGGAGCTAGCGGAGGAGGGGGTGGACGCAGTATATGCAAAAATTACATTGAAATGAGGCCAACTGTTTCGTGGCCCGCTGCCCGCTGGTTGATCGAGTCATGGCCAGTGCTCGGCACTGTGCGGGATGGGTCTCCCACTATCACGGTAAGCAAGCGTGTTAGTCAGACGCAGGCGGCCGTCGAAAATCGATCATTTAATGTAGAAAAATATGTAGAGGACCGTCGCAAACGGACTTCGGTTTAGATACTTCCCAGCAATAAAAATCGGGTTCAAGAATATTTAATATTTATTAATTATAGTAATAAAGTGTAGTATTATTCTAGGATAACATCGCAAGTTAATAACTATAGTATTTCAAATCAAAGTGAACTACCATTCATATCTTTCTTAGGGTAAAAATTATGAAAATGAAATAATAAATATAATAAGGGAGTTATTCCTGAAAAATATATCATAATAATGTTTTAAGTAAAAAAGAAAAACAAGCCATTTGCTTGGATAAACAAACAAAGAAAATAAAAATTGTGTTTCTCAATCTTCCATCCATTATATTTTACTCGACGATCTTCGCTTAAATAACTCATATGCTCTGTGTTATGCTATATTTTCGTCGATATAAAATGACAAAGCACCTGAATAATTTTGCGTTAGTTAGGTGGGGGAATGTAAACAAGTGACCCATGTACGTGCAGTTTAAAAACTAAATATATATAATTCTGAAGGAAATACGTTAGTATTTATATTTAGGTAGATAAGTATTCTTAACTTAACGTATTTATCATTTTAAAATAGCTTCTAAATTTGTCTACATTAAATTTTTGGTGTCGATATTATTTTAGTTAGCAATAAACGAGGTAATAAATTACTACAAGTTGACTGAACTAATTCGAAACTTTGTAGTTGGCCCTATCACTGATAACAATGACACATTTCGTTCTGTCGATGAAAATTCACTCAATGAATGTAGATTATTGATATCACGCCCAGTATTTTTCTCAATATATTATCCTTTAATGGTAAAAAGGATATAATTAAAGAAGTATCCATGTCTAATACTTTTCTCTGTCGTCAAACTTATATTGCTGACAATGCATTATGGGTGTAGTGGTTGCCAGTGGCATGTTATGTCTAGCTAATTCACGGTCTAAGGCATTTCACAATTTCTCTAGTCTCTCACTTATACAAAAGTCATTGCCAAATCAGCTTTTACAGTCAAACGCATTACAATTTCTTAATCTCTAGCCGAAAACGTGATTTTGCGAAATCGGGACAGGCATTGGCACAGGAACCTAAAATCCAGTGCGGTGCATAAACGGAGGCGCACGTTCGGCGCATAACACGGCGGCCTCTTTCAGCTACATAGTTCCAGCGCAACCTAGTCGATGTTCGATGCATTCGCACATATGTATATACGTATATATAGATACATTGAAAGGTTATTATTTTAAAATGTGTTACATGGAGCAGAAGGAAGGCAAGCGGAGAGTTTCACTTTATGTTTAGTTTAGTAACTACTGCAAATAATACCCACGCTAATCGCGTCGCGTATTGCAACATACGACCTAGATGCAGGTCATTGCTATGTTGCGAGAACGTTCCCATTGAAATCGAAATGTAAGGTCGTGCAAGCGACGACGACGGTAGGATTCTCTGTATCTCCGCGACCAATCGCTTCGCGTTTATTACGGTGCCGTACGTTCATTGGTCGAGCGGCGAAAAGGGCCCTCGGCAGTACGCGACCCCGTGTTTTTCGAACAACATTCAAGAACGTACCCCTGTTTTTTAACGTATTTAATGACGCTGATTCGCTACCACCGCACATACCTCTATGTACTACCGGTATATGTATTCTTGCATTGCATAGATACGTACCAACATACATAGCCGCTCATTCTAGGACACTTTTAATACCTACTTTACTACTAATAGATAATAAATACGTTGTAGTGTATATTCATAAAAAGGACAAGAAAGTAAGTAAAAGCAATTACATAACTGTAACACATAATATGTGAAATATATATTATACAAAAATTAAATTTACACCAAGAAAAAATTTGGAAAAATTAAATATAATGTAGTGGTTGAATAAATTGATATTATTTAATTGTATCGTTATCAGTTTTACTTTTATATGCTTTTAAATAATAAAAAGGATATAAAATGTCGCAGTAAACAATCAGACTATTATGTAGAGACCTCTGCATTTGACAAGTCTTCAAGGACATTTTCCTTTACAATTTTCCCTTCAGGAAGCAAGGATGATCAGTAGAAAGAAACATACAGATCGAAATCAAATTTTAGAATTTGAATTGTAAATATTTACAACAGATTTTGACAGATCAAAATTAGATCAAGTTTCAGTTCGAAGGAAACATATATCTTTACAGTGTAGTTATTTTGCTTAAATTTAGTTTAATAATGCTTTCATATGTATTTGCAACCTAAGGTTCTTTGATGTGTCAACAAAAGACAGGGAAAATTGCTGGAAATTCGGTTTTGTCAAAAATTTACGTGTATGCGAGGTTGCATACTCATTAAGTATAGTAATTTGTTTCATAAAATTCTTCTTCTTTATTCTCCACGGATACCTGTTTTAGGTGTCGGGTGTGGACTCCGGTTCCTCCTCTATGCACTTCTTCTATTCTCTTCGATTTCTTGTCATTGACCGTATTTCCCTTTTCTCTTCCTATTTCCTGTTTGTGGTCTATACATTTTCTCCTTGATTCTCCCTCTTCGTCGTTCGGTTGTGCTTCTTGTTTCCATTACTTTTTTTAGTAATTCTGTCTATCTTCATTCTTGTCATATGCCCATAACATTCTAGTCGTTTCCTTTTATTTTTTCAATGATCGGTTCTTGTTTCCTTATTTCCCTGATGTCTTCATTTTTAAATTTATTCCATTTTGTTTTTCCCGCTATTCTCCTTAGATATTTCATCTCAATTGCGTTAATCTTGGATTCGTTCGCAGGCATATGTTATTATTGGTAATGTTACGGCATTAAGTACTTTCATCTTCACCCCCATATCTATGTCTCTATGTCCCAGTATTGTCTTATTCAGTGCGTAGTATATTTTTGTTGACTTGTTAGCTCTATTTGTTATTTTCGCGACTATTTTTGCACCCTCCGTCACTATATCTCCCAAAATATTCATATGTTGTTACCCTTTCCAGTATTTTGTTTTTACATTTAGTGTCCTTGTTATATTTGCTACCTTGCTTTTCATTTATGATAATTACTTTGGTTTTATCGAATGTTAACTTCCATTTTTAGGCTTTCTATTACTTTTATAAAATTCAAAAAGTAATAACATAGATGACACCATGATGTCCAAAATTGGACTCTACTGATTTAATTAAAGCGTTATATTTACAAAAAGAACAGTTTGTACACTAATCTCATTTTAATTCATCCGGGCTGTATACTACCTTGTAGCATTACAATAAATATATTAGGATCAAATATTTCAAATATGGGACAAAAAGAAAACGTAGATCGAATGTATTTTTTTTTGTTAAAAGTTTTTATTGAAGTCAACATTTTCTTATTTTTCAAATTACTATCAGATTGTTTTAAAGCTAAATTAAATACATTCTTTAATTCTAAAATACTTGATATTAAGAGCTACATTAAATACGAAATCAATTTAACAATAGCTTTTATTTATTTTAAATACATTTATGTATGAATTTAACTAAAATTTATGCTTATTTTATATACGTCTTATGTGTCAATTTAAGAATAATTTTTAATTACAAACAGTCCGTAGATATGACAGCTTTCTCATGATACCTACATCATACATTGGGCAACAAAATGCGGAAGAAGTTACCATTAGAGATGATTATTGGAGATTTTTCTTGTAGTTGCAATAGATCTAGATTTTCCATCGTTTCTTTGTTACTCTACTTATGTACTTAGTCCCCAGTTACTTTAATAGCAGGTAGAAAATTGAGAAAAAGTAGCGCCAAATATTTCTAGAACATATATAAATATTGGGAGTGTATATAGCCAAATTGCTTGGTATGAAATAAAATATAAACTATTTTATCATGCCTTATTAAACGTAGTACTTAGTACAATATAAATTATTATTTATACATTACAAAATAGTGCAAAAAGCTGGAGCGTTTTTTAGCTTTCTCTAACATATGCTTTCTTTTTTCTCTCAATGATTTGATGAAGATATGCGGAATTCTAAGGACAAATTTTGTATTAGTATTTATTAACATATTAGTAATGATATTTCAATAATATTCTGGTATGTGGTGTCCAGTAGATGTGGATACTTTATTTATATAATCATAGACTTAAAAAGAAAATGTAAATACCGTAATATAACAAAGAAAGTTGTTTCATACTTCTGTTCTAGATGATTTTAATAACTTTGGACCAGATCTAATCGGAATTGCGTAAAGAGGATAGGTAAAGAAGAAAGAGCAATTGCTAACAAAACCTTAAATATTAATTGTTTGTTTCTTACCATTTCTTAAAACAACGTTGACAAGCTCTTTTTGTGGCTTAATGCATTTTTTCCTGAAGATCTCCCCGAAATAAGTTGCTGCTTTTCTCAGGAAAAATATTATGGAAATTACTTTATATAATATAATGTGTAGCCGTCAGGTTTAGCAGGGTACAACTTTTCGAAGTATTTATGTATCTCGTGTAAAATCAAAAATTTATTTTAAAAATAGCACTAAGCTATCACAATTACTAAGAGAAAATAAAATCTTATTATAGCAATAAAAGCAATTTGCTAGCTTGAATAGAGAAAAATAGATATTACGACATATTGTATAATCAATAGTATTAACAACAATACACTATCTAATATCCAGTATGCATTCATATATTAGAAAAATTATACGGTCTAATTTAATTATAATGAAACTAATTATAAAGTTCGCTGTCACTATTTTTATTATCTATTTTTCTCGGTGAATGTATAATATACTAAATATTATATAAACGTAGCGCGTGTAATTTTATCGATTCTAGTTGAAGAAGATATGCAAGAAATGCAAAGCATAAACCTAAAGAATTTATTAATAAACTTAACGTCACATAAAATATTGGAATTCACGTGGGCTTCCGAGAGATTGTTCCGAATTAATAAAATCTCGTGTGGGACGGAGTGATCGGATATTTTATATGCCTATTACTACGCCACAGTGCTTGTAATATTTTTGTATAACTTTGTATAACGTTATTGTCATCATCCAGATATTGGTCCTACGATATAAGTAGTCTAGAGAGTGGTAGCAAAAATCAACAGGACAGAGACAGGCAAAAGAATTTCTAAAGGGACAAAGCCCTGAATTTACTAAGGATCTACGGAATAAAGAGAGAAAGAGTGTCAAAATGATAGTAGGTCTGCTGATTGGTCACTGTAGACTAAATAGGCATATATATATAACATAGGCCTAGTAGATGCCACTACTTGTAGATTCTGCTAGGAGGAGGAAGAAACACCAGGTCATGTGCTGTGCCAAGGCGACGGCTGGCGAAGACAAGGTTTCTAATAATGGGTGTGGAGAACCCCACACCTAACAGCTACACGAATAAGCAGCTCTCAAAGACGATATGCATAATTAAGAGGGCAAGATTAGATAGCGCCTTCTAGAAAAAAAGGGGATCACAAGGTCCGTATGCCACCACAATCCTAATCTAATCTGCGGTATAAGTAAACTAACTCTTCTGATTAAGTATAGACATGGTTTTTAAATTGTTGTAAGCATACTTGTATTAATATTTCTAAATTTATACAATGTTATATATGATTTAAACGTCAACAGTAATAATTTATTTGTGTTGTGTACTTTGATTTGATATAATAATGTAATGAGCATTGATCCACCAACTTTCATACAAACAGAATATGATACTTACAGCGTTTACATTTATAAATTGCCAGAATAAAATATGCTAAGCTATTGAGATCAACAATATATGGAAAACTAAATATCTAAACAGTTTCGACTATGTTTAGTCCGATCTGTGTAACAATAACACGCACATTCTTTAAAAGGTAAACTAGACTATAGGAATTTTCGTTATTTTGAATTATGGCTAAAAATTTTACCATTCTCACAATATAAAGATATGATCGAAAACAAGTTGACGATAGCTACTTATGCACTTATACCTACGTTCATTGTTCATTGTTAACTCTAAGACTAGTCTGGTAAATCTGCCATTTACAACTAGTGTATTTGTCGACCTTTTAAAAATATCTAAGGTTACTCCAATTTATAAGAAAGAATCTCCTTTGGAAGTAGCTAATTTCTCTGAATTCTTCCTTTTCAAAAATAATTCAAAAATGCCATGCTAAGTCGCCTACAAAACCACCTATTTAAAAATAAAGTAATAACAGATCGCCAATACGGTTTCAGGAAAGGTCTCTTCATAATGTCTGCCGTTCATTCTTTTATTAATGACAGTGTTTGCGCCTTGGATACCAGAGAATATCCTCTGAGAGTCTTCTGCGACTTGACGCGCGCGTTCGATTGCGTGGACCACAATATGTAAACAGAACAGATAAATTAGAAAATTATGGTATTCGTGGAATTGTAGCCAGTTGGTTCAAATCGTACCTTTCTAATCGCGTGCTATATGTGAATGTCAGACATATATCCACTGGGGATAAATTTCGAAACTTTTCTTCCTCATTGTTGCCTGCAGACATCGGAATTCCTCAGGGGTCTATATTAGACCCAATTCTTTTTATCATATTTATAAACGATGTTGTAGATTTTATTTATTGTTCCACTACACATCTATGCGGATGATACGTCTGCAATAATATCAGGAACTAAATTATCAAACAATAGGGCAAATGTTCTATTGAAAGAACTAAATCAATGGTTCTTATATATTAAAATTACACATGAATATAAATTTAAAAAATACATGGTTTTTAATTTATCTAGTAGTAACATTACAAATATTCAAATGGAATTGAACAACGTAGTATTAGAATGTAGAACCTCGGCAAGATTTTTGGGTATTACCCTGGATGCCAAACTCAGCTGGAATGAGCATTGTACGGAGCTTGTCAAACGTATCAATCATCTAGGCTTCCAAATTAGGAAATTAAAATTCATCTTGCCCCATGGCTTTTTAATGCAATTTTATTATGCCCAGGTTTATTCGAGATCCTCCGGTATTGTTTTCGGGGGTTGTTGTGTTAGTGAGTGAGAGGTATTTGTGGCCCAAAAACGCGTCATACGATGTCTAGCGAGAATTAAGACTACTGAATCGTGTAGACCTTTCTTCAAATAATATAACGTTTTACCTCTTCCTTCTTCAAAAAAAAATATCATGCATTTTCTGATTGGCCGCTGTGTATATAGTGTTCAGGAGTTTGAGAATGTGATTGGGGGTGTAGAGGTTGGACGGAGTGCACGTTGGCTGTTGCGGATTCCTGCCCATGTAGCGTTCCTCCATGTAATGTTAATTGTTATTTGTTAATTACCTGTTTGTGGTCTTGTTATTTACTATTCTCTTTTATATATACATACCTTGACACATAATATGTTCTATCTATTGACATATTATATTCTATATTTTGTATATCGCATTTTACACTGACGAAACTTACACACTACTTGTAGTCATTAGTCAATAAATTTCTATTCTATTCTATGAAATTTCTGCGAAATATGAACTCAAAAAAATGTCACTGTTTCGGCTAAACAGAATAAATTTGACTGCAAAGAAAGTTAAGTTTCTTGCTCGAAAACTAGTACTTTTTTATCTTGTAAATACATTGTGTAACTTGACTTCGAAATACAAAATTACGTGAGGCCTTATAGAATGCAATCAAAAGTATAAATTTATATTTTCGTGTGTTGCATTATTGTTATGTATTTATTTTTTAAAAAGAAAGATAATTTTACATTTCATTGTAATTTTCGTTAATGAAATTTCTATATTAGTGAAGAATACGTATGCATTGTATTTTGCCACATTTTATTTTGTAAATTTATAATTGGTAATCTACCTAATACTTTTTCATATGTTAGTTTACACAGTGCACCATATTTCATTCAAAGTTGTAATCTGTAAACACACAATGAAAGCTCGAATTTTGAAAATGTTGGTTTTTCTCGAAACAAATAGAATTCTTAGCTCATCTTTCTCACCTAAAATGATGAAAATTAACAATAGACATCAAAAGTTAAGTCACTACCTGAGATAATAATAGTGCCAGTGTTCAATATAAAAAAAAGCAGCAGGTTGTAGTTAGTTTTAGGAAATTTTTAAATACGGAAATAGTTATACTTATTAAAAGAAAAAGAATCATTTTTTTACTGATTTAAAACTATGATTTAGAAAAATGGGAATAAATAAAGTATAAACATCTTTGACACCGTTATCGAAAAGAAGCCATTGTTGATATTTATTCCTATGTTTTACCATATATAATACGATAATTATTTATCGTGATAACCGCAATTTTAAAAATGTATAATGACGATAGATAGCTATCAAAGTTTAGATATTGTAAACATAAATAAGAACAAGAAAGAAATATAAAGGAAAACATATTTATATATTTACCAAATAACTTCTAGCTGTACCCACGCAGCAATGCAAACAAGTAATGCTATTCAATGGTGCATTTATTTTCTTGTATTAAGATACAATTATTGATTTTGATATAAAAAGCAGCTACTTATTTTAACCATGCGTGCTGCATTCATTTCACCATTTAAATGACATTTTCTCTCAATGTATGCTTTTGTAATCATTTAAAACCATTATTTTGAATTTTAAATGTCTGAATAATATCTGGGTAGCAGATTAACATATTTCTCAAAAGATGAGTTATAACGTTGCGGAAAATAAATATTAATCTATGTGAAGGTTTTCTTGAAATGACATAAAACACTAATTTTGTATTCTCGATTTTGAAAGAAACTCAGCACATAAACTTTCTTAAGGCAGGTTTTAAACATTTGGAAATTCAGTTTACCACTTTCTGTTTTCCTTCAGTAAATCACCACTAATTTGTGAATTTAAGAGTGGTATTTCTAAAAACCATAAAAGATTTACTCAAGTATTTATATGTAGGTATATGATATAGTTTTTTGATGGTTTAATAACATTATAGGTATTTATTAAAGGATAATTTAATTAACAGTATGTTACATGTTTTATTTCCACTGCAATTACTTTAAAAATATATTTTAAAGCAGTACAAACAATTAAACGATAAATTTTACTTTTTTCAGGTACTGTCCAGACGACATCCTTCTGAACCAGGCATAATGTAAGTATTATAATTGATTCATAATGACGGGGCAAATTTTACAAATGGCGCAGGTCTGCATTTTTTTTTTTTGCTCAGCTGCATGAGATATTTTTGTTAAATTGTATGTTTTAAAGGTTACAGATTTTAAAAATGACTTCTTTAACATCCCATCAGATATAGGTTTTTTGTTTTTGCAAAATAAAAGCATTTTTTATAAAAACACTCTGTTATATTAAGAACGAACTAAATATATTTTCTTGCGACTAATTGTTTTTAATATTTATACACAATTGCAGATCTACTCTTTTTTCTTATCGAACCTTTTCTTCTTCTCTTTGATGTTTATCCGAACTCGTTTCTGATTTTCTGCTCTGGTCTCTCGATTGAGTTTCCAACAATAGTCAACCATTATATTGATATCCCATTTTTTGTGGCAGCGCTTCTCGATATCACAAATACCTTTGTGAAATCTTTCATCCTCTTCTTCACTGTAGGCTCCCAAGTTTTCGGGAAAATAGTCAATACGGGAGTGCATGTAAGAAATAAACATTTACGCTCATCTTGCATCCTTGAGCTTCATACGCTGCTAGCCTGCATTGGAGAATGGTTTTACACTCATCCTCTTTAATATTCCACAACACGCCACATTCTTGAAAGAATCCCGTGCTTCTTTTTCCTTTTCGCCATTGTTTCCAAAAAAAGGGAAGTAGCTGTCTCTTTTAAGGTAGGGGTCCCTAGGAGCCATATTCTACAATAAAAATACAAACACAGTAGCGTACGATTGCTTGATATAAACTGATATATAAATAGCAAAAATGCTATGAGTGTGGCATTGATTGCCCAGCGAGATACTTTATTATTCTTATTTAGTTTGTTAAAATATGATCTAATCCAACACCAGGTTGTTTATACATTTTATTTATGAAAGGCTAACGAATTGCAATTCATTTCAAGATGAAATGTTCCTACTTTAATTAAATAAAGGTTGTTTATACGAGCAGAATACTGAATTTTTGAGTTAACTAGGAATTTTACGCTAAATACAAACAAAACTTGAGGGCAAACAAAATTGACGTCATGATTTTTTTTTCGTTTTTTTCACCAAGTATAAAAATCTTATGCAGTTTTTTATTTGTAATAATAAAAATGAATTATGTTATACTTGACGTCAAATTTATTACTGGTCTGTGAAAAATAAAGATGACAATGAAATCGAGAATGATTTTATTAAACAATTTAAAAAAAAATATTTTTCAAAAGTTTAAAGATTTTTATTTTATTTACAATTTATATGATAACACTATCTTTAGTAAGATAATATACACTATAAACGTTTCTAAAACTATCCTTCCAAAATCAAAGCATCAAGTATGCCATCGATACACTTTATTTATGTAGCTTTTCATATAATTACAAATCATGCTAAACCCTGTGCTCCATCTAAAGGTACTACATGAGGCAACCTATCTTAAGTACTACACGGATTCCATAATAGTTAAAATGTTCCAAGTCTAACTAAATAGTATCCCAATGTTTGTTAATAATAATAACAAAAATATTTAAAATATAACATAGTAGACTCGCAATTATGTCAAGACTGCTTTATGTAAAACGCTGAAATATGTCAATAGCCAAAAATATGATTAATTTACATAATCGCGACTGTAAATCGGTCAGCTATCAGTTGTTATTATATTTGCATCCATAGAACCATTTAGTCATCTCTCAGCATTCGCCAAGGACTAAGGGAAAACCATGGAAAACCCTTACTCTGGCAGCGTAACCTGGGAAGAAGTCCCAGACCTTGTTACTAATAGCCAGCAAATTATTATTATCCTTCTATGTTTGAAAGAGGCAACCTCCACGTCCCTTCAATTCCGACAGCCATGATGTCTTCAGGTAGCTGCTCTGTTTTTCGCACATAATGAATTTGAAATTGAAACAAGATAGTCCAGGATAGTAGTATAAAAATTTATATTCTACATATTTACTTATACATCCCAACTATACTAAAAGCTATAATTTAGCATTAATTCAGACCACTAAAGAGTATAAAATATTCATTTGTAAATATGTATTACCCTACTAAATAACTACGTAAATATCACCTCGTAACTTATCTAATTCTTTAGCAGCATTATTAAAAAATTCCCGCCATTGCACAGTAGTCCGACTTTAGTTGAAAACAGAACTAATTATTTCTTTTTCCATTAAATCGACTCTTGATTATAGTTGCAGATCATCGAAAAAATGTAAAAAAAAAATTAGATTGCTTAGAGTTACTTTTTACAGAGGCAAAATGGAAAAACTCTTCTGTATTTTACAAGCTTGCATAATACCTTATTTTATCAGTTATTTTATGCAGTACGCTAGATGTATCTTAATATATGTAAGTATCTAGCAAAAAAAAAAAATATTATTAGTTATTTCTCCCATTAATTGTCGACATAATATCAGCGTTGGTTTTAGTGAGACATTAAAAAAACCCGCGAGCCCTGCTTTGCAAAAATTACCAAAGATAGCTTGAAGTGTCTGTAAAAACATATAAAATATTTACGTGCTACTACTTGCTCATTTGAAAGTTATTTACGTTATTGCGAATCTCGACAATACACAGTGGTCTCAAGTGAGGGGTCTTATTATTTTTTTTTTCACTAAATCGATAACCTAACTTTTTTTACATTTTTTGCATGATTTACAATTGATCAAGAGTCTCCAAAAACTCATTAATTTGTTATAAGTTTTTAATTCCGCGGGATGAATTCGGACCCCATTATCTACTTGCCTTTCTAAATCGCCCGGTTCTAATCTAATTCCCGTTGCCGTAATTAAACCCTCAAACCGTATTTTATTCCCTACGAAATTTAAGTTTCCTTAAACGTAAAACCTATAGTGGTAATATCTACGAAATAACGCACGCCGCGTCTGCCGAAATAGATGAATACGCGTTCGCGCCTCTATTATTCGTTGCACCCCGATTAATTTTTTTGTTTCTTTAATTTTACATGCGTCCATATCGTCCTTCGCGTACAATATTGCTGATTTTCTAATTTATACCTATGGGTGTAAATTTACCCCAAAAAATGTGGTAAAATTACCCCAAAAATAGGAGGTAGCCCAGTAAAATAAGTCCACCAAATCTCCAAATAGGAGATGGCCCAGTTGCCACCTATTTTTGAGGTAATTTTACCACATTTTTTTTGTTAGGGTGTGGTTTTTAAGATACGAATATCTAACACAAATGCATATATAAACGACGCCGCCTTTACAGCAGAGCCATTTTTACAAAAGCCTAAATAACAGCGTTCTTATTACAGATAGACGTATAGTAGTTTATATAACATCACGATATTTTCCTGTGTAGAATTTAAAAATAAAAGGCTGTTCTATTTAAAATAACGGAGTATGTATACGTTTTCCTATTTCTTGAAGACCTTGTATAGTCAGAAACATTTTTTGATTATGCAGCATTAAGTTCTACAAAATATTTGTAGACACATTTTTATTAAAATGAAAAATAAAGCTGCAATCAAAGAAGCAGCATGTATTGTGTGGGATTCTGTACCTATATAGATTTCAGTAAACCACATCGAATTTGACTTACGCTGTTTATAGTAGCTTTGTTTTCGTATTATCATGGTTGAGAAAGTTTAGAAAATAAATACTTATACTTCTCAAGCGAATTATGTGTATATAGTTTATTTGAAGTAGAAACGTAACCTGCAAATAATCTGAAGGAACACTCGAAATCCCCATGTAAACAAATTTATCCTTGCTACAACCTTTATGTGGCGCCACTAATGGCATCCTAGTGTAAACGTTACGTTAAATATTACGAAATTCGTTTACCTTTTTGCTCTTTTAGCCTAAACTTAGCCAACTAATATGTTATGTTTTCTTGAAAGCAGTACTACTTGAGGTATGTACTACATATATATTTTAGATTTTCTCAAATGCGTGTGATGAATTACAAGACTACCAACTAATAGATGATTTGAAATAACCCAATCAAGTGTCCTAATTTCAAGGTCACCATGAACATAAAACCTCTTTTGAGAGGAAAAGTTTCGTAATATATGGCAAGTAGGTGCAACATGCTACTGGCGATAGTATAATGATATAATCAATAAATACTTAATAGAATTCCCAGCCTAGTTTTGTTTAATTTCAAAAGATATTTTCATTTTTGAAGTTCTGGCAGAGTGTCTAAAAGGAAATAATAATCAATCAATTAAGATTAGTTTGAATTAGTTTTGAGTTTTTTTTTTCTTATTTCCTATCGCTTCTACCTACATGCGCATGCGATAGAAATACAAGTTAATTTGTTTCGGTGGATATTTTACGATGCTGGCTTATATTGTTGTTGTAAAATCGTTGGGTGTTTCTTTACACTAAAAATTTTGTTTGGTAAAATTTCTGTACGAATTTGGAACAATTTTGTGCCCCTAAAACCATTAGGTATTTAGACGTAATACTTAGGTAATTTTTTGAATATTTTTTCATGTACTGCTGCACTGGCGAGAAAGAAAACAGTAAGCAGTAAGTAATAGCGCAGTTTCTGTTGTCAGGAATCTCACCCCAGCACAATTTCCGATTTCTTAGTCTGTTGCGAAGACCACATCATTTCATTAATCGATATGCTAAATGTTGATAAACCTTCATTCCAAAGGGATGGGGCTCCGATATATTCTACTAATGCCGTGAAGATTTTTTAAATAGCACCTTCGAAAGCCGATGGATGGCACGTTTGACTCCATATCATGACCACAAAATCAGCCGATGCGTTTCAAATGATTATTTTTTTTTGGTCACCTACAAGTTTACAAAAACGTAGTCATTTTAAAAACTTCCTGTGAAATAAATCTTTACCCTTGTCATGTTGTCTTGTATGTTACTAATTAGTACTTAATGAAAATAAGTAAGAAATAATTAGTAATGAAATGTCAAACGTGAAATGACTAGCACAACCGATTGCTTACTCGCCAGCCACCAATGCACTGACCATTTTTTTTAATAGGCAAAATATATATTTTCTTTGATTTTATTTTAATATTGATAATTTCATTATTATATTTAAGCAATGAAACTAACGACTGAATACATTGTACATACCTAATAGGCTGTATTTCGCCCACATTAATAATTACATAATGTTTTATTTATTCTTCCGATTTCTATTTTGCATCTTTTCAGATTATAAACATATTATATAATCATAGCAGCATACAGCACATAATCACCGAATAACTTTTAAGCATAAAAATCGTTATATAATGTTACGTTAACCACATAAATTTTAGAAACTTCATCTCGTCATTTTAAATACCGGGACTTTAATAAAAAGTAACTGCCTTTAAAAGATGTTTGCAATTTCTAAATAAAATTTCTGTAGCAAATAGGATGAATTACCAAATATTTTAATATTTTCTATTAAATTTCCAAATTTTTGCTAATTTTACCTTATATGTCACTGGATATTTAAATTGAAAACATTTTTAGTGTGATGCTTATTTTAACCATGCGTGCTGCATTCATTTCACCATTTAATTGTTATATCATTGTACGTATATATTTAAAACTGCAAAAAAATATTGAAATGACATTTCCTTTTCTGTCAGTGTGGACTATTCATAATGAAATTTCGAAACGTTAGTAACTTTTCCAAGATTTTTTCACGTAGTATGAAATACTCACAGTAGTAAAAAAACGTACTATATAAGACAAAAGTCTTGCATCAGATTTGGAGAGGGATATATATATAAAGAGAGATAGGTACAAACGTATATAGCGTCTATGAACTGTTCGAGCGTCCGGACCGATTTTATTGTTTTTTCCGTGAAGTTTGGTAAAACTAGTAACTGCGGAAATAAGGTAGACTGTGACGATTTTGATTTGATAAATGATTTACGTAACAAACTTGCAAAAGTAGAGTATGAATATAAGGAGGCTATCGACGAAAAAAAACAATTGACAAACAAATTAAAAGATGCTTGTAGTAAGATTGAATCGAGGGAGGCTACTATAGATGAACTCCGTAAAACTATTGAAAATTTGACAAGACATTTAACCACTCAAACACATCAATTGGAGGCTAGTACGCAGACTCAAACAGCACCGCGGACTGAAGGCGCTACCCAGACAGACTGTGCAGAAGACATTCGGATGGATGGAATGCGTGAAGTCACCCTTAGTCATTCACTCAGCAACCTTACTAACCAACCCTCTAGCTCAACGAAAAAATCAAAAATTCTTATTCTGGGAGACAGCCATGTAAGATCCACATCAAACTCACTAAGGAAGCTTATTGGGAATACCTTCGATATATTGACAATTACTAAACCAAATGCTTTATTCAAAAACGTGATACAGGATCTATCTTGCTTGACGAAGAGTTTCACTATGCACGACTATGTTGTTCTGCTAGCTGGGACAAATAATGTATTGAAAAATCAGGACATACCAAGTAATGTACTCTCTGGTTTAATTAATTCTGTACGGAAAACAAATTTAATCTTACTTTCAATACCATATTGGAAAGACCGTGTAATGTTTAATAATTTAGCTCATAGACTTAATTGTAAGTTATTTCAGTATGCTATAGAAGCTGGCGCGGGACAATCTGTGCATTATATAGATGTAAATTCAATAATCAATGACCGTCAAATGACAAAACACGGTCTTCATATGACAATTCATGCTAAAAACGTAATTATGAGTTCTGTAGCCTCAACCATAAGTAGTTTAAGAATCATGTCTGTCGATAAACGTAATGCTCTGGTCCATAGTGTAATATCAACTGAACCAGACAAAATAAACAAACCTATTAGTTCCCCGGTACAAATTTTTGGCAAAACCTAGCACTAATGACACGTGTTTAATGATTCCAATAATATTTCACTTGAACATTTGTAGTCTCCGTTCTAAAGTATCGTGCTTAGAGGGCCTTGCAGATGAGTTGTCATATCCTGCTGTTATTTGTCTAACCGAACACTGGCTCTCGAACGGGGAAATACCATCATACCCTATTAACAATTATAATTTAGTAAATAGTTTTTCCAGAGAAATTTCGAGAGGTGGTGGTACGGCCATTTACGTAAAGCGTGATGTCCAAGCGTCTCTTTGTAAGATTAATATTATGCCTATTGAAAAAGACTTTGAATTTGCATGTGCAAAGATACAACTGACTCCTGAGAGGAGGTGCGTGGTTATATGTATATATAGGTCACCGTCAGGTGACATATCTGTTTTTTAGAAAATCTGTTTGCATTGTTGGATGAAGTTTGTGCCTCGGGTGATGCGGTGATGGTGGCTGGGGATTTCAACATTAATCTAGGGGAAAATTCCTATTCCGTCCAGAGTTTCGTTAGCATTATGTCTTGTTTTAATTTGATTCCCTATGTTACAGAACCAACTCGTGTTACCGTATCGTCTAGTACCTTGATAGATAATATATTTGCTGAGGAATTACCTAACATGTATTCGTGTTCAGTTGGTTCGTCGCACGTTTCTGATCATAAATATCAATGTTTGCGGATGAAGTCCTCATCACGGGTGGACACAAATAAATTTTGTTATCGTCGTGACTTCTCGGAAAGTAATATCATACAGTTTCAAGGTGCATTAAATTCTGAATGTTGGAAGGGCGTATATGATAACACTGACTTTAATACACAATTTCAGAACTTTTATAATATATTTTTATACCATTTTAATATTTGTTTTCCACTTACAAAACATCTTGTTAAACATAAAAGGTCAGCGCCATGGTATAACAATGATCTTAGACAGATGGCAACAGAACTGCGTGAACTGTCTACTCTGTATGAGAACACTAGTAATTCCAATATCTTGAATCTGTATAAACTAAAAAAAGATCATTATACTAAAGCCGTTGAAATAACTAAAAAACAATTCTATAACAATTTAATTGCAAATTCAAAGAACAAATCAAAGACGTCTTGGTCAGTGATAAGGAACACCACCAAATCTAATAATGAATCTGGACAAATTTCAGTATATGACGATAATGGCAGTCTCATAAGTGCTCCTGAAAAAGTTGTCAGCTTGTTTGGAAAACATTTCAGTAACGCATTTGCAAATGTAGCTAGCCCGGTTATCAAGTCTGAGTTGGTTAATACCAATATATACCTGTTTCCTGCTGATGATTGTGAAGTAATCAACGTTATTAAAGAAATATCCACTAAGAATTCTGCTGGAATTGATGAAATACCTTGTTTCCTTCTTAAGTTTGTAGTTTATGATATTTCAAAACCATTACTTCATTTAATAAATCGAAGTATGGAGACCGGAACGTTTCCAAACGAGCTGAAAACGTCCAAAAGTCATACCCATACATAAAGGAGGTAGCATTAATACATTAGATAATTATCGCCCCATATCGTTACCCTGTGCATTTACCAAAGTCTTTGAAAAAATAATTAATAATAGATTAACATCGTATCTCTCACAATACAAGTTGTTAAGTAACAGTCAGTTCGGATTTGTTGCTGGTAAATCAACGTGTAACGCAATTAACAATGCATTAAATGCTGTTTACAATGGTTTAGATGGAAGGGAGAATGTAGTGGGATTGTTCTTTGACCTAAGTAAGGCGTTTGACACCCTGGATCACGATATTCTACTTGAAAAATTATCAAGGTTGGGTGTGCGTGGCATTGCACAGGATCTGTTTAGATCATTTTTATCAGACCGAAAGTCACTGGTCAGTATCACGGGTGTCAGGGATGGTGTTGAGCGGTCTTTTTATTCCGACTGCTGGAGTGTGACGCATGGCGTGCCACAAGGGTCAATTATTGGACCAATTTTATTTAACGTATATGTTAATGATCTTTCTTTGAGCCTTAGCAATTGTGTGTTGTCGCAGTACGCTGATGATACCAGCTGCATTATAGTAGGGTCGTTTGAACAAGTCATAAATACAGCTAACAATACGATCAGGGAAATGATAGCGTGGTGCGGGAGCCAAGGGCTCACCTTGAATGCAGAAAAAACGGAAGTACTGTATTTTAAATCGGGGCATTCTCGTAATGCTCTTAGTCCATATATTAAATGCAACGGTAAGTCGATATCTCAGAAGTCTTGTTGTAAGTTTCTGGGGAGTTATTGTCGACTGTGATTTGAGGTGGGAACAACACTGCTCTAGTTTGAATAGTAAGCTAAGCTCCGCGGTGTATGCGATTCGTAATCTTCGGCGCTGCTGCGACATTAATGTATTAAAATTATTTTATTTTGCTTACGTTGAGACCCGGTTACGTTATTGCGTCATTTTCTGGGGCTCTTCATCATATGTGCAGCGGGTTGTTCATTAGCCAGAAACGTGTCCTAAGATGTATGGTTGGAATGGGTTCGGGAGAGTCGTGTCGGAATGTTTTCAAAGAACTTCGAATATTAACATTACCTTCGTTATATATATACGAATTATTAATATATTACAAAAAGAACGAACGCGATTTTATCAGAAACAGTGATAATTATGGTAATATGTGCACTAGATTTCGGCACGACTTGAGCGTGCCTTCCCACCATACAAAACTGTTTGAAAATGCCCCTTATTATAGGACTGTATCATGTTTCAACAAACTGCCGAGGCAAATAAAAGAGATATCGTCACTTAACCTGTTTAGAAGGGCGGTAGTTAATTATTTACTGGACAACACGTTTTACAGTATATACGAGTATCTAACAATAAGTGCATAGTTTTTAATTCTCTGTTTGACTCCCATATGTATGTCTGTTTTATTATAATATATGTATATATGTATCTATTTATATGCTTATTGACAATGTCGATGTTCTTACGAACGAATGACAATAAACATTATTATTATTATTATTATTATTAAAACATTGCCGTGAAACCCCAGTCGAACCATTCAGCTGGTGTACGACAACCGTATACGAACTTTTTCGTGTCGTATTGTGCGTAATTGTGCATTTAAAGTAATGTTTTGCCAGACTACACGAAAAAAAGCAATAAAACCGGACCGGATAAAATCCGTATCGTGTGAAAGAGGCCTAACGTGTTGTCTAGACGGTGCGGCGGCGCGCGGCTTTGATGTCAAGAAAATAGCAAACGAAATACAATAATGCCGTAGAATAGACCGCTCACAGAAATACATATTCGCCTTATTTGAGTGTTTCTTTTTTTTTCTGAGATTGAAGTAATTATTTTCATCCTAATAATATATTTTATGAGTTCGTATTTTACAAAATATATAAATTAAACAGATAGATTTTTTGATATATTCAGTAAAAGATATAGTACAACACTTATAATACAAAAAAAAATGTAAATAGTATCGTGCCTAATTTATTTATCCTAACATATACTTATAAATCCTAACATATACTTAATTTTGTGCTAGAATTTATTTTATAATTGATATTGTGTTGTAAACAGTAGAGATGAGCTTAGGGAGACACAATTTTCTGTTAAATATTATTCTTAGTTGTAGTGTGTCCAAGTCTCGGGACCAGAAATGTCATCGGGACATCGGGACTTAATTCTAACTCCCGGCACTTGTCCGCAAAGCCCCAATTATGGTCCCCAAATCGAGACACATTTTACTAATTGCACAATTGCGTCAAGAAAACAAAAAGAAAGTACTCTAGTATTTTTTTATAATATTAGGTAATGGACTTTAGCAACAGTACAAAACAAGAACAAAAAATAATAAAATAACATAAACAATCCACACTAAATGCTATCTTAAATAAAAAAAAAAAGAAAACTAAAGGAATGTTTCCTAGTGAATCAACACCATAAATGCCGTTTTGGGACTTTTGGGTCCCGGGATTTCGCTGGGTCCGTGTCCAAAATTCTTTTTGAAATTCCAGAACCATCCCTGGAACAGATACCAGGACTGGAAACCCACTTAGTACTACTAAAAAAAAATAAATAAAGAAACATAATCTAATCTTAGAAAGTAAGTTGGGAGGTTATTTTATAGTTTTTAAAGAAAAGTGTGATGTCTGTTTAAAAGAAATACTTTGATACTTTGATTTTGTATCCATGATTGTGTAATTATTTAATAGTTTTCTTGGATTCGACTTGGGGCAATTAAAATTAATTTATATCGCAAAACGTTTCCACTTGATGATGTCAGTATGAGTAATGATATTGTAATATTACAACAATAATGTTAGTATAAGTAATTGAAAGAAAATTATATTAAAGTTGAAACGTCTTGCTTGGCTTTAATTATTTCAAACCAATAAATTGCATTGACGAAATCTCTCGTTGCCATCTCCTACGGCGATGCGAACACATTTGTTTATTTCCGTATGTAGCTTTAGGAAGTTGCAAGAAATATTAACGTAATTCTTATCAAATATTGAGTTAGTTTTTTTTTGATAAGAATGTTCTTTTAACTTTTATCTTTAAAATATTCCATTGTTTATATTTTAGCAGTTTACTGTATTACTGTGCATTCGATGATACCAAAGGGCAAGCAAAATTGCTGTGCAAAACACCACCTAAAGTAAATAGTTGAAGGGTCTAATCAATTATTGCAATGAATTGAAATGAATTTGCCGACGAGCCAAAATGATTGCAGAAACCTAGTTTATACAACAATGACGACCAGAATCCTGTTAAAAAAACCACATGTGGAAGCAACAGCAAATTCGGAATGCTGATAACGAAATTTTCACTCATACTCATACGTTTCGTGTTGAAAGGCTAGCTAAATGACCAAGAACAAAGGTAACACCAATTACAAAGGAATTAGTAATAAAAAAATCAATTAAGATTTTTAGGCTCACGTATAAATAAATTCGGGATCATATTCTCTGTGTAAGTATAAGGCCATTTTATAATATATTTTATTTAATAAATACAATAACAACCACTTCTTTAATAATTTATTTATTTACTAAATATAATATTGAATTAAAGTATAAAACAAAATATATTATTGGAAAGTAACTAATGAAGCTGAAAACTTTAAAACCGCATACGTATTCTGCTTTGTGTTTAACGTTCAATAAATAAAAATATGTATACCTTTCTAAATGTAAACACCATTCCATTCAAAAAGCTTTTTTGCTTGGGTATTTCCTCCGTTATTTTATTTGCTATTTTCTTATCGTCAAAGGCACGCCCAACCGTCAAGACAACACGTGCTTGTTATGCTACGCTCGCACAGTTCATAGATGGTCTATACCTTTTTCTCTTTATGTATACTCCGCTCTAAATCTGATGTAAGGCTTTTGTCTTATATATTACATAGTAAAATTTCATAATTTGTGATTATTATTGATTATTTTTACATAATAATCAAAATTTCCTAAATTTTCCCGTTAGTTATAAAATTGTCGACGTTATATTATGTAAGTTCAGTATACGTTCTTCAATGCAGTTTTACTTTACAAGATCAGTAAAGTAATTCTTACCTGCATAGTTGATCAGTATTAATGGAAACAAGTTCTTTAGAAATAAATGCCGAGTTATTGTACTTAATTTTCCTCGCAATTTTATCAGTGTGCGTATGAGTAAAATTAAAATCAATAAAACAAACCAAAAAAAAAAGATAATACCCTTACTAATCAATTTAACACATGAGAAACATGATTACAATGATGAACTTCAGATGGCGCTACTAGTTTACTAAATACCAATACCACTAACTACTGCTTTCGAGCTGGATTACGTCAATAGCAAGGCCGAATTCGAAATTTATTAGTTTAAATCTTTTGAGTAGTATGCATATTAGATATTAGGATACGAAAATGATTGTGTGTGTCACTGTACAAAGCCTTAGGTATATTTATATAGATCACAATGTTCATTTTTACCGTAACAGTTAGTAATAGATTATAAAAAAACCTTTTTTATCGATCAAATATCATTAAATAAACTGCTTATCGATCTGTGACATTCACGAATAAACTGGTGCCTTAAAAGTAAATTTATCTTATCTTTCTGTACATAGCAGTTGCGCCTGGAATGAAATGCGGAGCCAGCAAATGCACGACTTGCTTGCTGACCTTGGCGCCAAATGTCATGCTTTAGCGTCAATAGTGCAGGCCCCGTCCACATGACGTGTGCACCGACAATTTGATAATGCAATGGCGGACCGAACATACTTCTAGAGCTGCGAATCTATTAAACGAATAGATAATTTACTCACATTGTGTAATATTTATTTTAATGTTAGATTCACATAATTATTAAAATGAATTGTACACTGAGGAAAAAATGTGTTTAAACATTGTAAAAGGTGTACCTTTTGAATTGTATATAAACAGCAGAACTATTGCATTTATTCATTCTAGAAAGTAGTATTGGACACAAAATTAAGCACGAAAACAGGAATAATGTTTGAGTTAATGTTGTAGAATATATTAGAAGAACGCAAGTAAAGTGTTCACACTCATAGAAGTATTCTTTTTATTTAAAAAGAATTCCGTTAAACCTAAAGGTTTTGCGTTTTCTATATGGCCAACACGATTTGATGTGACCTTCAAAAGAAATATAATTTTAAGCCTAACGTATTTCTCCGGAAATAATATCTGTATTTTTTCGTATAATTATTATATATATTATTTATATTATTTTTCGTATAATTAAACCGCATTTCGAAAGCAAGTAACGACTCATGCATTCAAACCCTCCCAAATCATACCACAAGCTCATTCCCACTATCTTCTGAAACGATTTGATTTGAATTGATTTATATTTAGTGACTCATTCAATTCATATAAGCAAACATATTCGTTTTTTCAGCAAGGTCACCCGGAGCTTAATAGGTAAAAGATGATACAGGACTCAAATTTCATTTGCATCTATATCATTAGTGAAGGTGAGGTACATAATTATAAGATTTACATATGCTGTTAATGAAGCCAATAAACTAACTATCACACTTATAAAGCAGCTTACATTTATTTTTACTGCTACAACCTTCAATGTCCTTCAAAAATATTGCTAAAATTAAAAAAAGTAATTGACATGAAAGGTTCTTTATATTTATGTGTTTATTGCTATGATAATTTATTTTTTTTTGGTTATCTTGGTATTGTCGGAAATGCAATAAAATAATCTACATAATTTTGAAGTTTATTTTTTTTATATATATTATTTTCTCATTTTTTAAACTTTTTAATCGTTGAAATTATTTGAATTAATTAGAATTTACATTTTAATTTTTTGAAATTATGTATTAAATCTTTTCTTTAAATTTATATTTCATCGTGTAATGATATTATCTGGATGCACAAAGCATTAAATTAAAATGTACATTCTAATGATTTTAAATAATTTCAAAGTTTAGAAACTTTGATTTTAAGTTTAAAGAACGAGAAAATAATTAATGAATTATGAATATAATTAAATTTTAATTTTTGACTCATCTCTTCTAAATTTTAACATTAATTTTCATAGTATAATTTTATTTTGAAAAATCAAATCTGCGAAACGTCAACATAAAATAAATAAACTCCAAAATTATTTAGATCATTTTATTCCAGTTTCGACAATACCGAGATAACCAGAAACTAAATTATCAATCCAAATTGGAAAAGAAAAAACTTCAAACAATCTACTACTATGGATTTCAAAAAGAATTTAAGCTGATAAATATAATAATAATATCGACGCAGCGATATATTGCCTAATTCACTGCATTTGCCTCTATAAATATGTGCAAGCAGTGGAATGAATCACTCCCACAAGTATTCGTTGTGAGTCAATCAATTCAACTTAGCTTACTGACTAACTAGCTCAAGTTTCATCATATTTCACAGCGCGTCGAATCTGATTAAGTCAACTCCAAGTAAACGAATATTACGAATCAAATGGATTGTTGCAGATGTTTTGCAAAATTGCCAATATATGAAACGAATTTGTATAAGAGGAATAATTGAAGGAATACGTCTGAACATTTTTTTTTTACAAACAAACTTATAATCACAATAAAACTCTTTATTAACGTCTTAGCTTTAATAAGATACTAGTTATTAGAGGTGGTAGATAAAGCCTAGGCTTTAAAAAAAAATCGCAACTGCACTTACAAAATCAAATAAATTATTTTCCTAATTTTTAATGAAGTTTTGATAATATATCTATTAAGTGAAGCTTCAGAAATACATTGTCGTAAAATTCTTTTACATGCGTATGACGTTCCTGAGTCAAGATCTGCCATATCTTCACATAGGTATCCTTGATTTTATCCTGTTTAAAGGTTTGGTTTTAATATACCGGATGAATCAATAGTCCGATATTGGTCGATATTGACTTTAACATCTCTCACAAGAGATTTTTCAATGTGGCTTCATACCTGACGAAAAGAAGTGCACGTTGTAAAAATATTTTTACGTTCATGGCAGACATCCTACTGCGTTTGAAAGACTTCGAGAAAGGTGTGTACGTACAGGAGAAATTAAATATGAGAAAAAAAGAACGCGAGAAGCGTGTTATCCACGAAGAAAATGACTTCGCTATACTACTAAACCTGGTGAAAATCCTCATGCAAGCACACCTACAATAAGTAATAATCTGGGCATCAGCCAAACTTCAGTATCGAGAACTTTGCGAAAATATAAATTTTATCTATTTCATATTCAATTGGCTCAAGAACTTGATGCCGATGATTTTCAAAAACGTTTAAAATTTGCGGAATGGGCCTTACAAGAATTTCGGGGTATATGGGAAAAATTTAATTTGCCAAGAACCACCAGCAACAAAAGCAAACATGATCGATCGGATTCGTGACGCATTTCGCACAATAAATGGCAGCATGTTAATGAATCATATTTAATGCGATTGCGAGTTTGTGTTGAACAAGAAGGGGGCTATTTCGAACATTTAATGTAATTTTGTTTCTATTATATGTTATTTAATTTTATTAAATTACTAAATTGCTTTTGACAGGTAAAAGTCTAGAAAAGTTGTTTGCTATTTTGGGACACATTTTTGTCTACACTAATATTATTTTAATTATTATAATCGTTCCACAGCCTACTTTTTATAAATAAATATCTCATTTGTGGGATAATTTCTAAAAATGTTGAATTATCTCAGAAAGTATAAGTTTTAGATATACCCTACTCCTACTGAAAGTGAAAAATCATAAAAAAAAGCGCATATGATGAAATAATAAAATATAGGGTGTTCAATTTAAAATAACAAAGTAAAAGCCGTTTAAATATTACAGAAATTGATTGCTTGAATATTTTTAGAACGTGCACTTCTTTCCGTCATGTAGGATGCCACATTGTAAAATCTTTTATGAGAGATGTTAAAGTCAAGATCTCACCCTGTATATAGTAAGGTTCATCCAAGCAATATTCAGCGCAGGTCTTTGCGAGTTTGATGCTAAAATTTCCCGATAAATCAGGCAGTGTGCTTACGCTATTCATGTGAATTCCTTTTTACAATACCCGTTCACCGGTTGTTTCATCAAATTGTATGGAAATTAATTTGCCAAATAACTGAAATTCGAACAATTATTGAAAATCATTATACATGCGCATATACCATTAATTAACCCTTCTTCAAATTGTATCGATTGACATAGGACTATTATTGAGTTGTTTAGTATAGCTTTTACTAAACATTGTTAGAATAATTCAACCATTGTAATTAGTATTATAATATAACCTTAACAAGCCATTTATTAGTGTATAGTGTCTCAGGGGATTGGTGTATAAATGTTTGTATTTATTGTTTTTTTTTTTTTTCTTAAACAAGAGCAATACAGAAATGGTAAATTAATGTTATACCTACTGCACATATATAGGTATAATGAATTTGTGAGTTACACTGATTTGTTGCAGCGGAACCAATTATGAATTAATCCGTTACGAAACTGCAGTAATTTCTATTCCGTGTTTTGTTTACGTAAATTGAACATTGAAATGCAATAATGAGTACTACTTAACCTGTAGGTTCATAATCAACTCATATAGAGCATAAAATACCGTAAACAATAATTTAACGCGCAGGTAAACGTAAATACCAATGTCTCTGAATACATTGTAAGAAAATAGTTATAAACTTGTTGATTTGTGTTACGAAATATAAATTCCTAACTTCGTTATTTTTTAATACTTCTGCAATCGCTCCCCGTATCATAACAGCACATAGAAGGTACTATCTTTTTACTAACTTATAGATATAATAATAGTAAATCGGTTTAATACTAAAATATTTAATATTTTGGAGACAAATTATTGCCATTCTAAAAAGCTAAGATCTACACTAAAACGGGAAATATATCTTGTTTTCTAACTTTAGTTCTGAGTAATTGAGATCATTATTTTAAAGATACTACACACAAAAAAAAAATTACTCAATTTGAATATAAATGCATCACATTGAAGATAACATAACTTCCTATATAAGCAAGAAGATGATATATTTATATTGAGAATAAAATTTGTTCAGTTTTCCAAACCCGTGAATTTGTTAGACGAAACATTTTTTTAGTTCAAATGTAATCCATAAACTAAAATAATTTTGAACATAAATATTTTCACCAAAAGAATTATTATTTTAGATTTGAGTGAATAGATTTTCTCAGCTGCTCAACTGGAAACTATCATATTGATGCCTTAATAATTTATGTAAGTACATTTGGTAAAAGTATATAAAAGTATTATTTGAAGTATTGCCATTATTTGCTTCCAAAATATAAGTATATTGCACTGATAATACTTACCTGCTTAATCTAAACATTTCTACTATTCAAGGGTAATAATTACCTACTAATTTTGTGCCTGTAACACCAAAAAACCTCGATAGGGGAAATTAATAAATAAAGAAATATTATGTAATTAAATAAATTTACTGTCATACTTAGCGTATCGGGGTACTCCAGGAGTGCGCATGGGATATTGATGCGCAGAGGTATAGATGTTATGCGTATCCGTCGTTGCGACCGGTGTTCTTGGGATACTTCCCACTCAATGCCTGGGCGTGGTATCTAGTCGGCGTTGGTTACTGATATAATTTCAATCAGTATAATAATTTGCTGGTATTACCTACTGAAAACTAATAACTAGTAAATACCTGCATATGTTTTTTTAATGTACGCACCTACCATGTTCATACATTATCGACACAGTTCGCTGACTTTAAGTATTGTTTCAAAGTTTTTTAAACCAGTAATTCTTTAACATTACATAACACGTACGTACTTACCTTCGAATATTTTAATGGTAGCATCTGTACATCAGCCCCATTCCATCCCATTCTCTAAGTAGCTGTGAAACGGCCGGGGTATCCATTTAGATTTACCTACACTCACAACCAACAACACTGTTCGCTGGTCAATCAAAAAGTGACACCAAGTAAAGCGTATGTATATGCAATTTCCCTAACCCCCTAAAAAAGAAGGAACCAAATGATAAGTTTTAGTGCAATAAATGGTGGGATAAAATTCGTTTCAAATGTTTCGATATTATGGTAATTCCAATTTGATATTTAATGTTTTCAGTACAAAACATTTAATAATTTTATATAGTAATTCACTAGTGGCTCGGTGTATTCCGACACTCTAGCCAAGGGCCTTCAAGGCCTGCAGTGCTGAGTTATTATTATTATAATTCACTATACCAAACGTATAAGGGATTTTATTTGGAATCTACAGACTTTCTCACTATGATTGCATAAATTTATTCCTTACAACAATAACAATGTTCATTTGGAGAAGTATACTACATGCAAATATTTATACTAATTGTTCTAAGAGTATATTGTGTTTTCAGAGAATTTACTCTTATGTTATAACCAACAAGATTTAGTTCATTTAAATATATATTGAGTTTCGATTTCTTAATAAATAAAAATATTCATATTGATAATAGATTTTTTGTGTGCGGTTTTAAAAATAAGAATAACTTATTGATTTTACCAACAATCCAATTACAGGACAACAATACTATCAATTAAATACACCTACATGTATAAGAGACCTATGCTAACAACTAAACCTAAACTACTACTAAATACTAAACCAAAGGGGTAATTAAATGGTAAAATAGATTAAATTTAGTCTAAACTAAATAGGTGATACTACTACTATAGTTACCAGGACTAGATTTTAATGAAGAAAAGTTGGTATCAGTGCTGTATTAGGAACTAAAATTATGTATTTAACACATCACTTCAAAAATAAATTAGTTCTGGAGTAGTATTAGAAGGTGTTAATACTTCTTGTGGATAGTTTGGGGTTATTGAAGGTCTGGTTAAGAAGCGATGGTAAGGCATTGGTATTGCTAAATAAACTGAAAAGAAATCAGAAATCAGTTTAATTTAACCGAAGATCGGGATGATTTTACACATATTTAAAAGAATAGCATAACTGACACCTTTGGGAGAATAAATACTTTGTTTCTTAAAGTACAAATACTTTAAAAAATGGCATTAAGCTTCCTCCAACAATATACTGAATAACAATATTGAAAATTGGGGGCAGGCATAAGAATGATACATGGGGAATCAGGCGACAGAGACATACGCTAGCTTGGGTCGTACACTCTAAATAAAGTAACATTACGCAATCGGGGTGAGAAAAACGTTAAAGAGTTCTAGTTATAAAGTCGAACATTTTAAGTGGATCATTATAGAAGTAGACAATATGATCAAGAAACGAGGGTTTACAAATAAAAGTTACGTCAAGGTCATTGACGACGAATTTTCTTGCTGAACAAGATTGTCGTAGTAATACTGAGGAGCAATAGGTTGAAGTTTGCGGAAATGATTTTACATTTGCTGACGTTCATGGATAACTTGTTCGTATTGCACAGTTTACATTCGATATAGTGAATACTTTAGGTTGCCAGGAGAAAGAATTTTATGGCAGGACAATTCATTGCAAAGATTATTACTAAAAATAAGAAATAAAGATGGGCCAAGGTTATAGCCTTACGGAATACCGGAACTAGAGAGAAAGTAGGAAGAGTCGCAGGCCGTATATCTCACATAATAATTTCCATTTTTAAGATAGGAAATAAACCAACAATATAATATACCTACATAACAAAAAAATTAAAAATAATTTAAAATTTCAATTGAAGAAAAAAAAAGTATGTTTTAAGGTAAGATGTTAAAAAAAAATTACAATAACAATCAATATTATACAGTTTGAAAACATCAAAAAAATTATATTTTAATGAATTGTGTGTATATTTTAGTTAATTAAAATATGAGAAAGCTTTTGTCAAAAGCGAAACATCGTCAGTAAAATACTATTAAAATTTCATTTTTTGTTTGATATTCATTAACACCATTCCGCTAAACCAAGTAAACACAAACAATATAAGGATAAACCTAACGGAAAAAAAATAAATTGCTGCCACTTAAGAAAATAAGTAACAGAAACAGATATAAACAATAAATAACTTGTTTTGAAAATAGAAAAGAAATAATATATATAGGTGAGAGCTAATACCATAAGCTTTTAATATATTAATGTAAAATTGCATTAACTGTCGATAATAACGGTCGCTGTAGACAAAACAAAATAATCCAAAAGTTCTTGGGCTATTGCATCGCCATCTGTGACATAACCGAACAAGTACACCAGTACAGATTACTGTAAAATATCTACTCTTTATAACTTTATTTATTTTTGTCCCATATTGCCTCATTAGACGATACCTTCCTAGCATCGGTACCTTACTAATAACTGTTGATGAGAAATTAAACATATCGCACCTATCATAAAATACTTGCACATGCTCAAAAATTAAAAAAAAAACATGACCCATCCCATGACCCACAAATGAAAGACGTAATTTCAGTTTATTTGACAAATCAAGGACCAGTACCAAACTCTGAACTTGTAAGAAATGAAAATTTCTGTTGTTACCACGAGCTCTAAAATTCAAACCTTTGAAAAAGATGACTTTCATCGAAACGTTAGGAACAATGTAATAAACAAAATTAAATTAAAGAATTTGCGCCACTATACTCAAGATTTTTACGTAATATAGGTAATAAACTCTTCTACCAAGAAAAACAAGATTTAAAACTTACAAACATAGCAAAGTTTATTTAAACATGACAATTTTTCGGCTATGGATACCTACATTTTTCTAATTACTTGCAGTGTATCTTCCCCAAACTATGTTAATTAAAATATTGCTTTAAATTATCAAATCCCTTACATATATAACTAAGAATTCATATTATAGTGGACATACACAATTTTGCTAATGTATTCTTCTTCGTCATTTCAGATTAGAATGGATTATTAACTTATTTGAATGAAACGATTTCCCTTGTGCGTACATAAAAAGTAATACTCTTTTCGAAAGAGAATCTTTTTACATCCATATCAAATATCCACAGTGCATAGAATGAATAAATACGCATCTATATTAATATATAGATATTGTACATATGTGACAAAATATAAACTAGAATACTGCAAGGATATTTTTTTCTTAGAACAAATTATGCATATTTTTATTTGTTGTTGTGATACCGGTTTCTAAGCTAAATAAGGTGTGATGATGTAATTGTAACACACACAAGTTGAGCCTTGTAACGAAATAAAGAAGTTTAGATGCGATATATAAGTGATTATATATGTATATATGCATGTAAGAGCTGACTATTAAATTTGAGTATTTTTATACGATTACTAGAAATATTAATATACTCTTCGGAACCTACTAAAGAAATTATTTTAATTACTAATCATAGAATTATTTCTCTCTCTCTCTTTCTCTATTTACTTTTTTTTACTTAAACGTTCGTTTTTTTTTTTTCTAACTAACTGTAAAATGTTAATTAAATATATCTATTACGTATTTACTTAATTTTTATAGTCAGCCATTTTTCCTATTGTATTTCTTGCTGTAATTTTTCTTATTGTCTTTAGGTGTTTTTTTGTTGTAATATAAAATGGAAACGGATCAAACGCATGTAAAAGGTTCTAATATTTCAAAAACTATGAAAAAATAAAAAATATTTACAGTATTTTTGTTATTATTACAAATCTGTATAGTGAACCAACATTAAGATTTTGCATGCAGATTAACTACGCTGTTGTTATAATTAGTATACCTAGTTGTGAATAATTACTTACTGTATAATATGCTTCTTGAAATACAATTTGTTGATGTAACATGCCTATAAAAGGAGCATAAACTGCTATTGCTAGTCGCAAATGCAATAGTTAATTTTCAGTAGGATTTTGCGTTCAGTAAAGCTGGACTGTTAGATCAAGGAATAGAGGCTCCTCAATTTGAGAAGTTTTGATCTCATTTATTTATTTTGTTCTGTATGTGACGTTTGCGAATTCTCTTTTGCCGGTATACAATGTTTTCCTGATGGTAAATGCACGAAATCAACATTTTATAACCCTGTTTGAGCGGAATAGGAGAAGCGCCATCTTTACAACAATGGCTATAACACATATATCTATTGAACGTAACTGTATGGGTAGAAAACTTCGACATAATAAGAATGTTTAGATCAGAGAACCTGTTTACAAAAGTGTGGGCTAGGTTTGAAAACAAGTAATTTAAACATAATAATTACATTAACAAAGTAATATGATCGCTCTTTATACGAATTAGTTTCTTAATTTTGGCAATATCTCTAAAATGAAGGAGATTTTATTAGTTTAAGGGTTTGTTTGTTGATTTCATTAACGACAATACGTAAATCTCGAGGAATGTCGAAGATGTTGGCAGTTGGCGGATATAATTATTACTACCATGCCGACAGGCCGATGCACGTCTTAACATTTGTTTTTCTGCTTAAGAAACAGCAATTCGTAAATTTTGAGGCATGTGCAAGATCTTGGCAGACCTTCTTAACATTAGTGGAAATCAGAATATTGCAGTGCTATAAAGTTTGTCAGTATAAAAATTCACGTTTATAACTTTTTCCCACTTCATCATATGCAATTTATTTCTAGAAGATTGTGTTACAATATTTTCTAATAATTTTACTACGTTCTTTGTAACTGTGATGTACGAAACTTTAGCGACGTTGTTTTAAAATTTCGCACAATAGTAAAAATTCTTACTACAATTTTTGTCCAACAGTGAGGTGTAAATACTACCATGCGGATTTTTCTCTGTGTGTGATTAACGAAATTGATACAACAATTGGTAATTGAAGTTTGACATGAATGGAAGTAGTATGAGATATAGAAAATACTACGAAATTACTTAATTTTATTCGAAAGGATGCGAACATCAAACATTCAACAAAATAGCAAATAGTTCAACAACGACCGAGTTTTGTGATGTTTGTAACCGATGCGACAAAAAGTTCATTTGTCATCGTCATTTCAGTCTGTTTTCCGTTTAATAAAACCTACAAGTACCAGGAATAATGAACACCTATTGATTACTTATATGAATGTACTTTTTACACGTTTGAAAGCTATTTAAATTTAAATATGAATTAACTGTGGATATTAAATTTTATATAAAGACAAACAAAGTACTATCACTTATAGGAAGCTCGATTTTATTGCGTCGCTTTAAATTACTTCAATTAACTTTCGCTCCAAACGACTACCATTAGAAGGCATTCGTTTATTTATTACCTAAAAGAAATTTAATACCAACACTAGGATATCATTTGCACATGCATATTAACTTTTCTAAAAATTCTTATTAATAAAAACAGCGTCTACAGCAAGCATGTTCATAGATTCCGTCATGTTTACACCACAATGTCCAATTTAAATAGGTGAATTCAACTAAAATGATATGGCGCATGTGGCCCAGTGATCACAGACGGTCCTGACGGGGCGCGCCCCATATAGAAAAATTAATAAACGCACATTTCTAGAATTTGCGAGGAATGTAATACTGATGAAACCATTCTTAACACCAGCAAGACAAAATTGCTACTTTATACGCAACAAACACATCTCAAAGTTGTTATTAATAACAATTTTCTATCCTTTTCTAATACCGATGTTAGATGTTTGGGTGTTACTGTGGATGCCAGCTTTGGGTTGACCAAGCACGTTTATTGACTCGTTTGTTATCTGATATTAAAATCATAAGACAAAAGCGATGATTATCATACCGGGAGACTGATTTACCTTACACATATTTGTCTTGCTTGAGGTATAGTGTTTCTTGTTGGGGATTCACTATTGCGATGAATTTGCCTTCTCGAGATCTTGTGCGAGTTGTGCGCGTGGTCATCGGAGTAATCAACAGGACCCACTATCGGAGCTTGCTTGTTTCTCCAAAAAATATAACTTTATATTCCTAAATTATCTAGGAGTCATTGAGTATGGTCTATAAATATAGAAACAAACATATTTGTTAATAGAGATTTTTATTAAAGGAGATATATCAAAAATCTGCACTATCAACTGAATTATTCAATAAATGCATTGAAAGTGGTATCTTTCCGATTTCTTTTAAGGTTGGTAAAGTTATTTCTATTTATCGGCGTATTAGTGTTCTGCCAGCATTTACCCAAATATTTGAACAAGAATGGTCAATTAGTAATACCAATAATAATAATAATACGGTTCATTGATCAATGTTCAAAAAGTATACATACAATAGGAAAAGTGGCAACAACAAAAGTGGTACAAAAAAAAAAGAAAATATATGATCAAATGGTTGTAATCCAGCATTAGCCATTGTGAGTTATGCTGATCCACCTTACAACTAAAACTACCTAAGACTACATAAATTGATAATCAATAAAACAAAAGAGAACAGAATAAAGAATAAAGCAAAAAAAAGATAATCAAATGCAAGTATTTACTGTTAATAATAAACAATTTAGGGATGCATATATGTCCGGTGTCCAAACTCGAAAGAACGTTTCGACCGCCACGTTGTTAACAATTAGCAACCTGCTTAGACAGTAAGTGTGAAAGTAAACTCCTTCCAAACCGGTCAAAGACAACGATTTGAAAGAATCGGGGATTGGATTATAGTAATTGGTTACTTGATATGAAAAGATCGCTTAAACAGTTCATACGTAGTCATACGGTCTAGATAAAAGACTTGGAAGGAATAAGTATCTATCGATGGAACAGCACGGATACAGAAGAGGGCAATTAACAACATGTATTATAATAATAAACAGGTAATGAACCAATGATACAAAGACCTTTGATGCTGAATACTATGCAGGAATGAAACATCTTGGATTGGACGAAGGCATTTGACTCTGTCAGCCACGATTGACTATAAGCTGGAGTATTATGGGATAAGAGATGATTCCCTTAATTTATTAACATCTTACCTTACTGGCAGAGTTTAATCAAGGGAATGGGGAGGTTGTTGTTCATACGAAATAAGGGACATAAACTATGGCGTACGACAAGGTTCAATTTTGGGTCTCTTACTCTTTATTATTTATATAAATGATTTGCCTACAAATATGCTCTAGGCTAAGGTGCGTCTGTACACTGGCGATACTTCGCTTCTTGTGAAAGCTGCAAACACAGAGAATCTTCACATCGACACAAACAATGCAATTGACGATACCAAAAGCATGCAAATAAACTGAAAGTACATAGTAGTAAAACGCAAACGCTGGTCTTGTCTGCTGCACACTCCAATAATAGCTCAATAGTAAATATTCTTAGCATCACCATCGATTTACGACTGATGTGGAGTGAGCATGTGAATCACCTTGCAAAGAAACTCTGCTCAGCCCTTTATGCTATAAAAAAAACTTACGCATGTGGCAACACATGAAGCAGCCAAAACTGCCTACTTGCAGCATTCTACTCTTTCATTTCTTCAGGGGTACTGTTCTGAGGGAACATCGACGGAAGTACAGAGAATATTCATTTTCAAAAAAGAGGCAATTAGATTCGTATATAACCTAAAAAATAAAGACAGCTGCAGAGCACATTTCTGCAACCGAAAGATACTTACCCTTCCATCGCTACTTATTCTATCTGTCGTGAAATTTGTGCGTCAAAATAAGAAAAAACAGTTACAGTCAAGGATTGTATACCGGTTTACCGGCAAATTGACCAAAAAGCGTTCGGTAAACTTACCGGTAAATTACAAAAATTTACGGTACGGTAAATTCGCGTAAAGTGAAAAATCCATACCAGAAATTTTTATGGTTACGTATATTGTTTTATACACTGTTGAAATATTACGGTTGCGTAATTTTTGCGCTAGTCAATATTTTAGTGTTGATTTTTCCAAACTTTGCCAGACGAGTGACTACGCGTATTTAATAGAACAGAAATGACTAGAATTTCGTGTGAATTCTTTGTTTAGATATGAGGATTGACTATTTTTCTAGACATTCAGAAGCGTCAACAGATCAGAATTTTTCCCTCTGATAGAAATATAGAAACCCACCTAATCTAATACGTATTGCATTATACGCACCACCTGCATTGCACGTGTATCTGTTGTTCGTGGTTGATTCTCCGTATTAACATATCCAAACAAACACCAAATGTGACTGACTGCAAAGTGTAACCTCGTGTTATTAAACGTTAATACCAGTGGGCATAAAAAAAATTCAACATCTTAAGATGTATTGGGAACATCTATTTACGCAATTAGTTTAGACTTGAATCAAATAGCATAAACATTCCTTAATTTATAATGGTTCTCAAAAAATCATTTTAAATTGGTACGTTTAGTTGAAACCAAAACTTGTGAATGAGATGGTTTTGCATATTTATAATTGAGAAAACGTCTTAAAGAGGAATATTATAGCACTAAAAAATAGGAGTTGCATATTAAAAAGACGTTGTGTTTAGAAAAGTGGTTGTTTAAAACACCAATAGATCGCATTCATTTAGTTTAAATAGTGTAGTAAATTTGTCTAGTTCTAGATCAAACTAAAATGTGACTAGAAGTTTTTATAATTCCACGTGTCAGTTGGACAAAATAACCCCTTAGCAATAAGACACAGTACTTGACTATCTTGCTCGTCAATTTAAACTTCTATAGTTCTCGACAAAAATAACACGAAAGAGTGTGGACCTCTCCTGACTATTAAATTAGTCAAAAAAGTTTGTTAAAATTTTCAACAGTGTATGTATTTTAAAGGTCTAAATGGGACATTGAAAATAAAAAAAAAAAAACCAGGTACACTTATTAATTTTATGAGAGATGTTTTTTGTTTAATTTTCTATTTAAACTTTCTTGAGATTGAGAGCCGCTGTAATGCCCTAGAATAGAGAATATAGGAAAGAAAATGACAATTTTTTATTTAGGAACGTATATACCTCCATTCCACCGAGTTTAAAGTCAGAAAGAGAAGGAATCAAAAAAAATTCAACAAAAAAAACAAAAATTTAAAAAAATCGTGTAGAAATTAAAATAAATTAAGTCTTCAAACACGATGGAAAGCCGACGCAAAGAAAAGCGAGATTAATGTTCGTTTGTTGCTAGACGGTTGCTAGCAGTAGGAAGCAAAACACCCGCACTTTTCCTACCTGCTTTGTCAACAAGTGCAATTTCAATTCTCTCATTTTATGGTTTTTTGTGTGGATTTTATTTATCTCTCGAAAAAAGTTGAGTTAGCATATGTGATTTGCGCTCTGGAGTTTTTTAAGATTTTTATAAGTTCAAAATTGTTTTTCTTAAAGAGTAAGTAAATGTCTCATTTTTTTTAATATTTAAATTAATAACATATAAGAACAACATTTCACGTATTTAAATTGATAGCAATTTTGAATACACCACATTATGAGAGGACATTAATGCAACATTGTTGTAAAGTAACATTAAAATTTGAACCTTAAATAATTTTTTTACTTCTAACAACTGTTTAAAATAATTAAATACAAATATTTATTGCAACATTCTAATATTATGTCTTCAGATTGTGCAAAATATGTATTATAATAGCCTAACTTCTAACCCTATTTTCTTGGGAAATCTCCATTAATGTCACACATGAAAATAAAAAATTACCGGTAAACCGGTATTTCCATTTTCGTTTACCGAATTACCGGTAAATGTAAATTTACAATCACTAGTTGTGATCTCTTTATATTGAATTTCTTCTCTGAAGGAGCAGAAAAATGCGAAAGTTTAGAATTAAAAAAAATTGGAGTATTGATTCAAACTTCGGCTGCCATACCCACTAATTTACACCGTGAACCTACGTTCTACAGCGAGTACTTCTTTTCACATGTTCTTAAATCAGACTTTGCCTTACAATTGAGCCAATAGACCCACTAACTCTTGTTATGTAATTATGTATTTCATGGATTTCCCCTTTTCAGAAATTGCCTTTACCTATATAGAGCGCAAGGGAAAGAGAATATTCTACTTACCACCAACAACGTAAAGCACTAGAAACAGGCGCAACCCGCGATTCTTATCAATTTAAAAAATATTTTGTTTCTTCAGTTATTTTAGTAGCTTTTCTTCAACATCCAAGCCAATTGACTGATATGTTTAGTCTGAATATATGTCAGCCTCCTGACGATAACAAATTCGCATTAGAAACTAGTCGCATAACTAAAAAATTCTCAAAATCACATAGTAAACAATTAGTATAAAATATTGAAAATTGTTGTTATCTGATATCAAGAACATTTAATTATGGACAATCACATCACACTCAAATAAATAAAATTTAACAATTCCTGTATTCACAATTTGAAATTCTATCTACTGGCTTTTCAAAAAAGAAAAAACCTAACCGTAATAATTTGAAATATGTAATAAAAAAATGTTGAGAAGAGATTTATAGCGATTTAAATGATTACGGTATTATACAAGAACAAATTTAATTAGTTCATTTCTAATAAATTTGCTTTTCACATTTTATATTTATAGTTTACTAGTTTTACTAGTTTAATTTACATATGTACAAAATCATTACATATATAAATGAAGAATTTTATATTAAAGGTAACTTTACTAACTATGTATCTGTGCAGGTTTGACTTACATAGATATCTAAAGAATTACAGCACGCAAAGGACCCAAAAGTATAAAGTATAGGAAGTAGTAATGAGTACTGACGTAGACAAATCATTACAAAGAAGGCCAAAAAGAAAAGAAGTCATTGATGCAGTTCCACACCAAAAATATTTCTATGTTTTACCGGGATTGATGCAATAGTACTTCTAGATGCCATATTTGGTCTGGTATCACGCGCACAGTGTGTAATAAATTTGTGCGACGAAATATAATGTTGTAACCACCAGGCAGGCAATCTGTTAGACTAGCAATGGAGCCTAAGCTGCTGAGGTCGTCGTCCTCCAATCCGATCCAGTGTTAACATTATTTTCTACGTTGAACTTTCAATTTTACCATCACTCACTCAATGGCTTGGTCGTTCAGATCGGTCTATGCTATGCTATGGGGCAGTTCGCGGAGACAAGGCACAAGTTAAACCTGATGTGGGTCAACTTTCTCTTTGCAGAGAAGTGAAACTGCCATTTGCTTTTTTCGCACACAATTCAGGTGAATAACCTGCACTCGTATTGTATTTACGGGCGTCGTTGCGTAACGTGTATTGCCCTCGCGCTTGCCTGCTTTTGCCTGTCTAAGTGTCCTTCCTCCTATTCACTTTACCATGGAGGTTTAACTCTTAGCTCGTTTCTATATGTACTTTTAAGTTTCTGCATACACGTAGTGATAATATAACAATATACGTATGTACATACCTACTTCCATGGCAAATTCCTCACAGAACTCAATGTTAAGGTGCTTGGTACGCGGATATACGTGTATACCTGAAGAAGAAGAAACTTCAAGAAATACATCCATATTTAACAGAATTTAACTCAGCCAGTAGTGTAAATACATTTTTTTGGATAAAAAATTAGTGATTTGAAAGTCGCTATTTGATAATACGAAAACGTCTTTTTTAAGATCATATACAGCAGAAACCATATCTACTACGAACATAACGATAACAATAACGATTTTTGGGATTGCGTTAGCGGTATACTAGGATTTTTATGGACAAAATGAAAACTTATTTGATTAGTGACGGGTTTAATCTTATTCCACCAGAAAATTTAATATAACATAACTTTTTCACAATTACACTACATATACAGAGTTTTCCACAGAACTGGCCACTTAAAGTTTGTCAGCTTAATGAAACTATTCAGCTTTCAAAATTTGGGACTTACAATAATCGGGTGGTTGCCTGTCTTCTCTCAGTGTTCTTCAAACTTCTTCTCCATAAACTTTATTATGCTGAAAGCACCCTTTATATTATTGCATTTTTAAATTTAGCATAAAATCCTACTAAAACTAGGGTTTTCTATACCTCTTGAGGTATCTCTGAGATATTACGATTTTTGTGAAAATTTAGGCATTCACACTGTTGTGTTAGAGTTCTTGCATCTTAAAACTACCAAGTACTAACACTGCTTCGCCAAAATTTAGTGTAAAGCTGCCTTCGTATTATAAAAGTGTCCAAAAACTAGTGATGTATCAAATAACTTTGAAAATTGTAAAGCTTATTTTTTTTAAGAAAACACTTGTAGATTTTTATAGTGTTGGGTGTAAATTTAAATTCTAAGCCGATTTACTGCAGCATTCTTCATGACCTTCATCTTGCAGTAATTTATCACCGCATTTATTGCTAAGGCCCATTATTACAATCGCGATTTAAGGATTAAATATGATAAGGTCGAGCTTTTTTTTATTTATAACGATTGTAAGTCTAAAGTGAAGTTTAAGCCGAAGACTATTAATCTACGGTTTAAACCCCGATTGTAATAATGGCCCTAACTAAAATAATACCCGAAAAGAAGTACTGGCTGTAACGTTGTACAGCCAGGTTCAACAGAAATTATTGGGTATGGCAGCCGAAGTTTGAATCAATACTCAATCTTTTTTAATTCTAAGCTTTCGCGATTATTTTATTGCTTCCTCAGAGAATCAACTACAAAGAGAGTGCAACCAGTTAATGTGTAAATATTATATAGGTAAGTAAAAAAGAGAACATGCAGTATAAGAGTGACGTCGGAGATAAATAACACAAATATTATGAACAATACATATTAAAAGTCAGGAATTTAAAATTATATTAAATTATTTCATTACAGATTTAAAAAATTTAATTTGCAAACAAGATGCCGGAGGAGGCCAAGGCAGCCTGTACACGACACTAAGGCGCAAAATCCAGGAGAGGTTATGAGGAGCAGTTGGCAACCATAAAAGGTACTAAATACGAGATTTAGTGGAATACAGGGTGTACGCCATGTACAGGGTGATAGGATGTTAGGATGTAGGTTGATATTATTTATGATGTAATTTTCTATCAATTTCAAATAAATATGAGGATTTTGCGCCTTAGTGTCGTGTGCACGCTGTCTTGGCCTCCTGCCGCATCTTGTTTGCAAATTTAATTTTTTAAATCTTTAAATAATTTTAAATTCTTGACTTTTAATGTGTATTGTTCGTAATGTTTGTGTTATTTATCTCCGACGTCAATCTTAAACTGTAAGATCTCTTCTTTACTTACCTTATAATATTTACACATTAACTGGTTGCACTCTCTTTGTAGTTGATTCTATGAGGAAGCAATAAAATAATTGCCAAAGCTTAGAATTAAAAAATGAGTATTGATTCAAACTTCGGCTGCCATACCCAATAATTCCTGTTGAACATAAAATAATACCTACACAAAAAATTAATGTACGCAATTTAGAAGCCATTTTAAAAGGAAAAATACATTAAGTTCTTATCAGGAATACTTATCTACCTAAATATAAATACTAACGTATTTCCTTCAGAATTGCATATATTTAGTTTTTAAACTGCACGTACTTACATAGGTCTCTTGCTTACAATTTTTATTGCGGGGAACTGCCTAAACCGAAGTTCATATGCGATGGCCCTCTGCATATCTTTCTACTTTCAATAGTCGATCTTCGGCAGCCGTCTAACTCACACGCTTGCCTACCTATACTGATGACGCGTGACTCGATCAACCAGCGCGCTTGAATGTAATTTTTGCCTATACTGCGACCACCCCCTCTTCCGTTAGTTCCACCAATATACTACGAGAAATGCCCAAACTTCTAGGGCCATGCTCAAAAATGTTGAAAACTTACAATTAGTACGTATTTTGATTGTGATGCTTGCTTCTTCATGCAAAGCTCAATGGTGCTCTTGGAAGACTACAAACGTCCTTGAGAAGCAGTATGACGCAGAAGAGAGTGATTCATGTTCCCGTCTCTCCACACATAAGGACTTACTGAAGTTACTTAGCCCAAACGAGTTAGCAGACAGATTTGTTGCAGCAACTGACCACCGCAGGACAATCTTTGGTGAAGTCTAGGGTTGCCACTCATCCTCGTTTCGCGAGGATTGTCTTCGTTTTGAGACTGTGTCCTCTTGTCCTCGTCAGACGAGAGAAATTCTCGCAACAAGTGTTCATTTATGTAGAACCAAAAAAAAAGGTTGATTACATTATAGGGATAGGATATAAGATAATATACAAAACGAAATGAATGCTGCGACATAAAAAAAAAGTAATACTGAATGAGGAATGATTGATTGAACATTTTATTATGCCACTAATTTATTAATTTTAGCCAGATATCCCCTCTCACCAATTTTATCCTCGCCGAACACATAAAAAAGTGGCAACCCTAGTACAGTCAGCATTAAAAAATAGGTATATGAAGTAAATTAAAATAATTGTAAATATTGCTTTGGAGTGTGACATTATTTTTGAACATGAATTACATAAATGCCTACTAGGTTTTGTTTAGTATAACCCACGCATATGATCAGATTTAATAAATAAATTTAAAATTCACCTGATTTAATCTAAACTAAAAATCCTTTGCTGTTCAAACGACTCTTAATTTGGTATCTATGTACGTACATATTTGACACTTGCACATTGTAATTAGAAAGTTACATTTTACTTTTTATTTCTAGTAGTAAACATTAAAATAAAGTTATCGTTTAATCGGTATTTTGTATTTTAATTTTTATTTTACCGAGCAGTTGTGAACCTAGTTTTTAGAATATAAATGTTTTTCGTTTGTAAATTCGGTAGCGACTTTCTGTGCGTGACCGATGTTCAGATAACGCAAAGTCCTTCGTTGTAAAAATAATGTTTGAATAAAACGGCAAGAGGGTAATGAGATCAACGACCGCTTTCAATGTCCAGGAACCCTTGAAAAAAGCATTTCGACTCTTGCGTTACCCACTAGCGGTAATTGCGGCGAATAAACAAACCGGTGTGGGCAGTAAAATAAGCGGCCCGGCCTTACGTAAGCTGACATTGCACACAGTGCATGCGTGGAAGCATTTTTACACAACAGTACGAAAACTGACTGACATATGTATGCATATAGGATTCGTTCTTTTCTGGTAACACTTAGTCATTGTGCGTGACGATAAAATGCCAATACGTCATATAGGTTTTCTAAAAAGAAAATTGTAAGCTCAAGGCTGAAGCGGTTATGCGTCAATAAGTAGATAAAACTCGCATAGGTTACTGTTTTGTATGTCAAGGTTTCTGTAAAAAGTAACCACAATACAGAGAAAAGAGTGTATCACTCTTTGTATGTTGTTTGTAACAACGATGATGTCCTATTAAAGCGAATTGACCTACTGGAAATAGAGTATAAATGCTTTCCGTAATTTATTAAAAGTTTTTCTTTTTTTTTTTTTTTGAAAACTACGTTTTCATTGCAAAAGTCAGTACTAACTAACATTTCAAAAAAATATTGTCTACATCTAACGTCTGGTAAGTAATACGGACTTGAAGAATTTGTAAACATGAACTTTACTTTGTGTCACGGTGATTCGGACTCACTACCTTAAGTCGAAATTAATTGCTTTGTTATTTTTATTAATTTGGCCAATGTCTCGATGAAACTTTGTTTACGTAATATTTAGTTAATCGACTACCGAAATCGATATACCGTACGCGCTATTCTAAATGCTAACACCTGAATATTCCCGAAGCGTGCCGCTCTTATGCTGGCTGAAGCGACGATACGAAATGTACCGCCGAAGTAGTCTGATTTGGGAAAAACAACGCATTCATTCATGATGAGCGTATTTACAAAATTTACGTAGTGTCTACCTATTTAGTTAGAAACATTTGAAATAGTTACTAATAAATTATTTGTCTTTTGTTTTTTCAAGTAATATTTGAATACCACTTCAGCTCGTAATTGCCCCTGATATTTTTAGTAAACGTCAGCACAATAATTGGTGTTTGTTTGAAGTTGTGTTTTAATGAAAAGCAAAAGGGTTTCGAAAATGGAAATTAAAATAAGTTTCAAGTGATGAAAATATCTCCGGGTAAATTGTGATTAGAACTTATGAAATAAGTGAAAGGGAAAAAATAGAGAAAACAATATTAGTTCCAAACAAGTGCTTAAACAAAAATGCACAATCAATATACGACATAACTAATTATAACAAAAGTACACAAATAAGTAGATGTAATAAATAATGGCATAAATACGTCCGTCTAACGGTAAAGCATCTGCATCCCTGTGTTGCCTGTGCAGCTCCTATTTGACTACTGCTTATTCACGATTCACCTACTCTTAGCGATAGATATTACGTCTCCACTCCCGATATTTGCGATGCCGGTAATTCACGATGTATCTAGTGTATAGGTTTGATTCGGTTTTAGCTGTATAGCGTTCTTCGTTTGATTTACTTACAAACTTGCAAGCAGTGAACCGAGATTGGTTTTTAAATAGCATATTGTGCGTATGTATGTATGTAATATAATTTTATAAAGACTTCGGCCCATTATTCGTAATTTAGTTATTATTAAAACTATAATTTCAGTTATCTTCGAAAAGAATCGATGTTTCTGTGCTAATTAGAGATGCAGTTAAAAAAAATATTGAATTAATATTGTTTGAGATAATTGAATAAAAATTTCATTTTATTTTTAAATCCAACCCTCTATATTTTTCAATATTTTCGAAGATGTAATTTTTGATATAAAAGTTATAATACACTGTATCCTGAAAATGAAGAATAAACAAGGTTACATCAGACTTTATTTTAGGCCAAATGCACAAGTGCTCATGCAAATGCTCATTCATCCGATATACTTCTGTAGTAAGTGATTTTTCACAAAAGTAAGGTCCAACAATTCCATTCTTGTAAATTTCACATCATATTTTAAAGCTACACCGGTGTTTATGACGACGAGACATTACAATTAATATAGTGCACAAGCAACCCATTGCAATCTTTCTGCAGAAGAATTGTACCTTCATTTTAAACTGGCATATTTATCCCAGCTTTTTTACTTATTACCCTAGGAATATAGTACAGTAAGACCTTCATATCACAAACTACATTACACCTTTCAAAATATTGAAAAATATATAGGATGCACAGCTAAAAGAAATATTAAATTTTTCAAATTATCTCAAAAATTTTTCCTTTAAATTATTTTTTCTTAATTGTGTGTTAATTATTTATATTGCTAAGCAAACATCTGTTGAATTTTTCATACTATATTATAGCAAAATTTTCACGAATGTAGCAGAAAAACCCATAGCTAGACATAAATATACTGTATTTTAGAAGTTGTCATAAAGATAGCGTATTTCGCGACCTTTAAACGGTTATTGGATGTAAATTGTGTTCTTCAGATACGGTTGAAGCATGTCTATATCGCTAATCGGCAAATTGGCTCTCACAGTAAAAGTGCCAGACATAAATTTTATTATCGTGTAAAAAGATCGCCCATACTGATCCATATGGCTCCATATCATTTGACAATTAATAGAGCAACAGTTGTTGGATATACGTAGTATCGCTAACTATTGCCGTGAATCAAAATCAGCAAAACTCTAAATTGAACTATTTTAATACATAATTCATGTAAAAGCACATTTACACTGGTTTCCATAAAACGATCTTCCTACCTACATTCTTTAATCTTTTCAAAGACTATTCAGCTGGTCGAATGATGTTCTTTCATCCTTCTCTCCCATGTCGGTAAGTTCAAACAATTCTTTATTCTTTTCGATGCTCTCCAATATATTCACCCAGTTACTTTTCAATCAATTAAATGTGTTCGTCTCCACTAAACTAAATGATTTTGTCTTCTTCCTCATCTGTATTTCACAAATCCTTCCGAGATGACTAATCCAATCACTGACTTGAATTCATCCATTGCTATTCTGGTAAATATAAATGAATCGACGATTATAAATGTTTCGTAGTATTTTATAATTGTGAAATGAGACTATATTTCTACTCCTTTCTAACGCTCCCAAATACAAGACGTGCGTATATTATTTGGTCGAAAACACGCTGTATAATGGGATTGTGTCTGGGGTTAAAAGTCTTTAAAGCTTTTTTTATTATTTTCCATGGCAATAATGGATGTTATGTGGTCACATATATTGTATATTGTCAACAAGATATACAGAAAAGAACTCGGTATAGTGTTGACGCTACCCTTGCTTTTTTTGAAATTGCTAAAACACATACAGAGTGTCTTTTTTTGTTTATAAAAAGTAGATTACACCAATCTTAATGATAGTATGAATTTCAATATTAACTCTAGAATGCTACTGTTTATCAAACAGATTGGGGACGTTCCATTAGTAACCACGTACATAAAAATTGTATTACAACGTTAACATATTAACAATATTGACTTTGCAGGGTTTACATTTTGCCCGCTTTGTAGTTTTACTAAACACATTTTGTTAAATACTGGTGATAAGGTTTCTCTCCAATAATTTTTTCTAACTCACTTATCAGCCGATATACGCTGCTTTTTAGGCAAATTAGAATAGCTTAGTGAGAGATTCCGATTAATCACCTAACTGGTCTGCTGCAGAACGAATGCTATCTTATAGTTCATCCAACAAGTTTAAGTACTTTCGGTAGCTCAGTTATCTTACTGAATGAGATTATTTTCAGGTCTTTTAGGGAAGGGTCAACCTTTTTCGCGTTTCTCGCAAGGGTGTCTGCTTTCTCATTTTTAGGAATAAGTCAGTACCTAGGCACCCTGATTAGGCATAGACTATTAACAGTTTCTAATGTATTTAAAGTATGTTTACAGCTCCAGATCAGTTTCAAGCTACATTTATGTGCTTCTAGCGCTTTCAGCACCGCCTAAATGTCATTCAGAATTTTTATTGATTTGTGTTTTTTTTTATCAAAAATTTCTTTAGCACTTATCTTAATGGTATATTGTCTGTGTACTTCTTATCCGCTGCTCTAAGAATTGGAATTGTGAGTTCGTGGTTGTAGCGAATAAATAAAAGTACATTTTACAATCACTCAAAACATAAATTTAAATAAAAATCTTACGTACAAAACTTTAAATGATAATTTTTAAAATCATGTTTCTTTTTAAATAATTAAAACTAATTATAACAAATTTTAAAGAATGTGAAGTTCCAGTTTGTGATTACTAATTTTGAAAAAGTTTTGGTGCACCACAACGAAACGTAAATTACACTACTTCATCACAACTTGAGTTTTGTTTTAAATATTCATCCGCTACAATCACGAACTCACAATTCCAATTCTTATTGGTATAGATTTCAACACGGAACATCGTTGTGTGTTGCTCAAGGTTATAAATCTTCTGACTCTTGGATTTCGATAAAAAATTCCTTTCCTACGCCCACGTGTTTTCGACCCGTTCAAAAACCATCAGTGTCTGCTTGTGTCAGTTTTTGTTTTTCGTTGCATCTCCATTCCTCTCTATATGGAAATGAGATAAGCAAGTATGCATCCATTATTGGTCGAGGACACATCATGTTCGAAAGCATTTTCATCATGCCGTCGGAAGTAACCGATTCGAGCAGCTTGTTGGTCACACAGACAAGAGTATATGACCATAAGCTCTGTGCCATAAGCGAAATGCTGTTAGTCTGGCATACCACATTTTACAAATGTGACAGGTGCTAGAAGAGAACTTCTAATGCTAATGACTGGGATGAAAGCAATGCCTCCATGATTGTCATAATTGCAATCCATTGAGTGATCGTAAGTTTTGCTTTTGTTAGTTTGCTACGCCTTTTATCGCCAAGTTACTGCTCCATAGGTTAGATATGCATTAGATCATCACATAAAACCAATGAATCTAGCTTTACAGGTAGCCCAAGATTTCCCACATATTCTTCGGTATATCTATAAGGATAAAAAGCCAGCCAGTTTAGATATTGTTGTAAACACACTATGTGTCTTGATTACATTGGATTAAACATAGGTACTTAAAAAGACCGAGTAAAAGCAAATTAATGTTACAAATAATAATGAACGATGCACGCGTAGGTAAGCAATAAAAGATCATAATTTTAAATCATCAATGTTGTCATTTAAATTCATGTAAAAAAATAATATAATAGCATGAATAAATACGTACACTGAGAAAAGAGATTGCATTAAATGAAAAGGTTTATAACTTTTGGTTTTTACCATGTTCAACGAAAAGAATACCCTTTTCTCAGAAAAAGTGTTTATTTTAAATGAAAGTAGCGTGCTATTTTGCCGGAAAACTATTTTTTTCTTACATGCTTTTCGACGAAAAGTAACCGTAATTAAATGGAATGCAACTTATTTTTGATTAATATTTTTAATGTTAATGTATAACTTCTGTTTAAGTAAGACAATACACATTACATTGTTATTATTATGTACATATTTTACAACAATTTTAGTTTCTTTTAAGTACGTTTTCATATCATATTATTGAATTATAAACAGTATCTTAAATAAAAAAAGCCGGACGTTTTGGTTTATTTGCGTGGACACGCGCGTATACATTGATTTAAAACTTTTGCCTTTTCACGGAAAATGCAAGCACCTATATTCAAGCTACTATTTCAAGTACTTTCTTACGCGGAAGTATTTTAGTTTTATTCATGTTCCCACGTGCATAAGTCTCTGATACACCAACAATAATGAACAAAGTGAATATTTTTCGCGCGAGGTTAAACAAATTTCAGAGATAATTGGAATCTTTTCAGTTAATGCTGATTTACTTATGAGCCAAGGAACTTTATAACAGTGTTTGAAGGTTTTAAAACTGTTGAAAAAACGATTTAGTTGGTTTCAACCATTTTTCATGCATTTGGTTACAGTTACTAAATTATTACTTGATTTAGGAATGTTAAAAATATTCCTGTATTCAATCAAACAAATAATTTGGTTAGTAGATTTATTTGAAGCTAGCGCATTATTTATTAATTTAACTGAATATTTACATGGAAGTAAAAATAAGTATCGCATTTAATTTTCGTATAGCAGTTTTCTCTCTATATAGTAACAGCAGATGAGCAGGTATACTTATGTGTTGTAGAGAAAATGTCGCATAGATGGCGCATCTCCTATTTTATTCGAGTAACAGATTATATTTCGCCCAAAATAGGCTGGAAACTACGATCGTAGCATACTAATCTCGTATATTTACCAGATCAACATTTGATAGGAGTCATCGCCATTGAAAGGACGATTTCTTTAACGGCACACTAAAGTGCTAGGATGATCACTGCGACCAACTCCCAATGCTACTAGGATTTAAACCCCTCCTTAGTGCATGGGCTTTTGGAGGTAATTCATTTTCATTTCGATTGTTAATGATCACGGCATTTTGTTGTGTTTACGCTTAAGTCTAAAATGAATAAATGTTATAAGAAAAGGAAAAACCTCTTGAATCAAAATGCTTACGGTTTTCTGCCAATCTGCATAATTATCAAGTTCAAAATAGCGAGGACTTGTAGTCTCGTTGTTTTCAATGTCATCTAAAAGTATAGTATATATTAATATTATAGACATTTTTTGCGTATGGATGTGTATGAATATGTGAAAGAAGTGAGAAAGATAGAGACTAGAGAGTTACTGATTGAAGATGTTACCCCAGAAAAGAAAAAAAACATGTATGGAAGTAACACAAGTTATTGGTGAGATACAGCATGTAAGAGAGAATGAAATTTTTTATGTAGCTTTAAAAGTAATTTACTGACTTGAATACTTAAATAATATATAGGATATTTACGAACAAATAGTTCTATATCAGTTCTTCTAATCCCCAATCTCATAATAACTATAATGCATCGATATCTATAACTGCTTTTATAATGATAAAATAATAAGGAAACACACATATATGATACATACAGGTATTCTGACCTCACTAAACGCTACCCACTTTTAGGCATGAACTAACTTGTAGGTACGTAGTTTACTTCAAATTAAATAAACAAACACGTAAAAAAATGCATCAATTGAAAACTTTCTATCCACCTGATACATTTCCTATTATTTACTTTGTAGGATCAAATACTACGGCTGTGAAATATAAATAATTTTTTTTGTTAAAACTTTTAATATAAAAATATTTTTATTCCAAAAATCTCGTACTATCATTCCAAATACTAATTTTACTTTTTTCTCTGTGTAGTTGTACTCTATTTTAATCAACGTGCATGGTACTATACAATACAGTAAGTACCATGGTTTATTAAATATAAAAACTAATTACCAAACAAATTTAACCGTCTGAAGAAGCTTGTCAGGCCGGGGAAGCTACCTAAGAGTAAACGATTGAGTATCGTAATGAGAAAAAGTTTTTCTGAAATTGCAAATCTACGATTTCGACTGAATTGCACTGGTAGTTTAAAGTTATCGCCAATGATTATCTTCATAATAAAATTGATTGCACAACAATCTATTTACTTGCTGAGAATATGATTTCTTTACCTTTTGAAAATTATTAACATTCCAAGGATTAGCGCCTCTGGTTTTTTTTTTTTTTTGATTATAACTTGGCATTTAATTAAATGATTATATTAGGTTGATTCACATGTATATCAACACCATGTGTATTCCGTTAGCTAATTGTAAGTGAAATTGTGGGGAACGTCGACGAGTATAATGTTGTATGTCTTCTGTTGCGGCCACGGTTTGTACCGTTAAAATTTCACTTTCAAAAATAAAGCGTTTCGTCATCGTTTCCTACTTTCACTTGTGTTCTTTATTCCTTCTATAGAATGTAGTACTCGCCGAAGATTAACGGTGTACCGTTAGAGAGGTATATATACTCACAGCGAAAAAAAAATGTTAAATGCTGTGTTATATAAATCCTTTTCTGCTGCTGCGTTAGAAAAGCGAAACGGTAATCAAAAGCGATTTGTATGAACATTTTAATTTACATTCTTTATATGTATGCGTCTCTAACAACATAAGAGTCCATTAAAAGCGAGCATTATTGTAGTTTCAACACTATAACAATATTTCTGATCGGAATCAGATGTCACATAATTAAAAACTGCAAAACTATTGCATAGATACGGGAATAAGTATGTTTAAAAGTATAAAGTTGTTCAATAAAGTTTTATTTTGCGTTAAAGTTTTGAGTAGTTATCTTGAGTATTACACAAAACGCAAGTATAGACACATGTTTTTTCACTGAAATTTTTCAGTTACACCAAGGAATCATACTTACACGATATGACTACTTTAAAATTAATATAAAATTTTTAAAAAAATGTGATTATTGTTACAAAGAAAGTGTTTAATAAAGTAAATGTCTGAAACCCCGGCACTATAAGCATGGTGCCATACATTTTATTACATATTTCTTTTAGAATAATATGCAATACGTATTATTCTATTTAGATATATTTATACAAAAATTAAATTATTGATTTTACAATCTTATAAATTCGGTAAAATGTGGGGGCTAAAGCATGTAATGGTACACTGGCTGTACCCGAAAGTCATAGTACCCTCTATAACTTATGCCTCGCTAGTCTGGTGGCAAAAGCTATAAGTGCGCTTAGTAAAGTCCAAAGGATTGCCTGTTTGGGCATCACGAGAGCTATGTCCTCGACCCCGACGGCTGCTATGGAGATCATTCTTGAACTTCCCCCGCTACAGTTGGTGTTAAAGCCTAAAGCAACCCTAGGGGCTTACAGAGCAAAATGTAGTGGATGTAAGGGATAAGACCACACCAGCATCTTCAAATTATTGCCGAAATTATTGCCATCCAGACTTGTGCCGAGGGCATCTCAAACTGCCTGCGCAAGAATGGAAGGTTATAAATCATCTCCGACAGCTAGGCTGGCCTCAAATCTTTGCGGGCTGTCAGATTTGATTCTGAGGTGGTACAGGGGTACCACAGAAAACTTAAACAGCTGGCGGAACATCTAAATGTTACATTGAATTGGGTGCCGGGTCACTCTGGGATCAGAGGCAATGACACAGCTAACATGTTAGCAAGGAGTGCCAGCGAGTTGCCGTTCCTAGGTCCAGAGCCGACGTGTGGTAGCTCATATGGCAGCATCAAAGCGTTTGTTAGGTCCCAACTTGGTGCTAGCCACTGCTCCTTTTCGAATGGACTCGCCGGCGCAAGACACTGTAAATCTCTAGCACTTCATCCGAATGAAGAAAGGCAGTCTTTATGAGCAGGGACAGATTGAGATTACTCACAGGAATCTTAACTGGGCACTGCGCACTAAATAAACACATGTATCGGATGGGGCTAGCGAACTTTCCCCTATGCAGAAAGTGTGGGAATGTGAAAGAAACTTCTGCTCATCTTCTTGTCAACGGCCCAGCAGTGGACGAGGAGAGGCAGACACACTTTGGAGTCGATCAGATGGACGAACCCAGAGTAGGTAAGTTAGCACTAAGCCAGATCACTTTTTTTGGTAGGGTGCAACCTGACTGAGAGAGCTGAAATTGACTTACGGGCAAAATAGGTCTTTCTGGCCGAGTTACCTTGTTCGGGTTACACCCGCCATGGGGAAAAAATCTTATAAATAAAATATCAAATTAATGGGCAAGGCAAGAATAGGACATCTTAGATCGCAAGAATTTCCAAGTGGCAGATATGCAGGATTGGTACACAATAATATTGTTCATCATGTGAAAGGCAACCGTTTGGGAATGTGATCAAACCAGATCCTGTGTGAATGCGAGGCTCTGGATGCAAGAAGGCAGGCAAGGCAAAAATCAACCCATAGGATTACTTCGATCAATCAGCCAAAGACCTGTACAGTTTAGTGCAGGATACTAGGATCTTAGAATGACTGATATAATTTAATGGGTAAAAGAAATGGAAGACTAAATACAAAAGGCCAAGGGGTTGCAGTGTTTCCGGAGACTTTATGCCAGACGGCTCTCACAAAAGAAATATTTTAAATTAGCCATATTTTGATTTTGAACGTTATTGAGACAAGAGTTGAAACTATTCTCTGCTTCCGTCATAAGAAAAAAAATATTTTCGTGAATAAAGCATACGTATTTAAATTTTATGGAACATTGTTGTCGGTACGGTCATAGTAAAAGAAAAAATTATTCTCAACGCGAAATCGTAGGAAAAGGCGTGTCGCAACTAATAGTGCAGCGTATTGCTGGTTGCCAGTACCGGAAGATCATTTTGTGGCAGAACAAATAAGTTCAGTAAGTTAATGACAAAAAACAGCGTATTGCCCAACTCCTGGCTGAAAGAGGAATCGAAATATTGAGGCGTACAGTGCATAGACGTCTGTATGAAACCAAACTTAAATGTAAGCGCCTTGCTAAGAAACCAAAACTTATCACTGCGATGAAAACAGGCATTTTTAATTCAAGACGGTGAACGATTGGAAAAAGAGAAGAGATATTTAAACACTCTTCCTTAATTGCTCAAGTTGCGTTCAACAATGAAGCAAAAGTAGAAGCAGTAGCCGAAAGAGCATAGTTTGTCAAAAGACACCCCTCTGAGCGGTTGAGGGACAAATATGGGCTGAAGTTAGCCTAACATCTAACCTCAGTTATATTTTGGCCGTGTTTATCATTGGAATGCTCCGCACCGCTATATTTTTGCGAAGACATAATGAGCCGACATCAATATAAACGTGCATCCAAAGATGCTTGAAACGTCTTAGACCCGAATAGAGTTCCTTACAAATCATGGTTTATTGTCATAGAGTAAAATTGGTCAAAATATTTTTTGGAAATGGTGGAGGTGCCGGTGTTCTCACAGAGAAAAAGAAATTGTTAAATCAATGAAATATATTTGTAGTATATATTATTTATCCAAACATATGGCTTGTTTATATGTGGACAAACAAATATTTATTTCTCTGAAATAAGTGAGTTGGTATATATTCAAGCAGCATTTGCTTTAAAATAAGTAAATTGGATTAAATACAAAAATAAATATACAAAATAATTACCTACTTGATTGAATTAGTTACATTAATTTAACGGTGCCAAATATTTCACTTATTTCACTGACTTACCATACTTTGTTAAAATTGAATTTCAGTGTTGCTGTTTTGATGATCGCTGTTCTTATAAGATATTTACTTGGCAAATAGATAAACATTTTATAGTCGTGTCCACTATGCATTCACGTTGTGCTAAATATATGTTGTTATTAACGTTACAATTACGCAGGTGAAAAAAACTGTTCAGATCAGCTACCTTCTCTGGGAAAGTTTGAAAAAAAGTAACTTTAATATTAATGTATCGCATTAAATTAATTCCAATTTTGATCAGCCCAATTCCAACCGCAAAAATCAACCATGCATTTATCCGTTACAAAAGAAATATTCTGAAGATAACTATTAAAGACGTCGAAATGTTAAACAATAAAATAAATTAAATATTTTTTAAAACAGTTATTAGTAGTATCAACTGCTTGTGAGAGTTTAAAATACAGGATAATGGGTAAGCAGTTAATTACACAAAAAACGATCTATTCAATTTTTTTTGTCTGAGCTACCGGAAAATATTACTTTGCTTCATCGGAGACATTTAGAGCAACAATTTAAAAAACATTCATAACAAACAATTAAATCTATTTGAATAAACGTTAAATGAATGTTTTCTGAATTGTTTGTCTTAATCTCCGATTAATGTCTTTGGTAAATCAAAGTAATATTTTGTTAAAGCTATATTTTGAAGTGTATTTTTTTTGTCTCCACCAGCAAATTTAAAAAAAATACATTTTTTTATCAATTTTTCCTGACTGATTTCAGTTATTAATTTTCATTTTGCTTTGACCATAAATTGTATATTGCAGGTAGGTAACTTTGTTCATTTCTGTTTATAGAAACGTTTTCTTGCTAAAACCTTTTTCAAACTGGAATTCAAGATTTTTGTTTCATATTAAGGTTATAGTCTCTGTTTTTAATAACATTAATTAAAAAAAAATAATTATGCGTTTCTTATACATTAAGTTGTACGCGTTAAAACATTTTAAAAATTGTAGGATACATATTTTCGAGTACTACATTGTACACAAACAATTATAAATGTGTAGGGTAGACTGGGTACGGTTATGACAATTTTCATTTAATCGCCCATAATTTTGTTAATATGCCAATTAGCTGGAAGAAAGGTGTTTTTATAGTAAAGTGTACATTTGTCTCTGTATAAACACTAAAGTTTTGTCCCTAAGTATAATAGTTAATTCATAGGAGCAAATTAGAAAAAAAAGGAAGAAATGTCACAACCGACCACACCCCAGGGGCGATTGTGACAGTACTTGTGGTCGGTAGTGACAGGTTCAAAAATACTCCGAAATGATTTTTTTTTATTCTAACATAATGCAGCATTATTCTCGTCTGCAAAAATTTAACATTTATGTAACTAACAAAGTAAAATCTGGGAACACTTTCATCGCTTATTACTAATAAGACACCGTAGCTATATAGTTATTATAACAGTCTCCTTATCACAATCAATCAAAAAAAGTTAACTAAAACTTTATAACTTTGTCAAAACACACAAGAAAAATTAATAATAAATATAAAAAAATTACTTGTACTTGGGTCACAACCGTACCAAATGCACTTCTGCCCAGAAAAACGATGGCTATGACAATACAAACTACTCTGCATACAAAGTAATCACTACTATTTAACGACTAATGTTTAACATATAACAACGAAAAACACTCATTACTCTATCTATACACATATAACAACAACTATTAAAAGAAATAAAATAAAAATACTTAGGGGAGGCTGGGGTAAGATGGGGCCACGAGGCATGATGGGGACGTCGTCTTATGTACAAAACGGCAGTAAGGGTCTGTCAAATAATAGCAGTCCTAATATTGACAAGTGCTGTTTTATGTTTCTTGTAATATAGTGAAACATTACTAGTCGTTTAGAAGAAAACAGAAGAGATCAAGAAGCCGAATTTTGTAAGGAAAGCAAAGAGATAGATTTTTAGAAAACGTCAAGGAAATAATCAATTTCTTCTGTTGAGGAAGATGACGCTCAATGTTAGTATTGTAAGGGGAAGTATTGATACAGTGTCATAGATAGCGAGCTTGGGTACATGGAGGCTGTGCGAATAACGTGGATGAGTTCGTCTTCTGTTGTCTCAATTGTGAAGATTAAGTTTAATATTCTTATCGTTATTGTATTTTCTTTATTTTAAGTAGTTCCGCTCTAAAGAGTTTAAGCTTTGTTCCTGCATGTTTTTAAGAATATTTTAAGAATCTATTTTTTTTACCTATTACCTAGATTTCTGGTACGACCCATTCTTAACTGGAACCCCATCTTGCCCCCATGGTGGGGCAAGATGGTGTATTTACAAATTTCTTTTCAAAATTTTCTCACAACATCAAGAGTACCCATCGAAAAATTGTAAATTCATCCATCAGCAGATAAATGTTTAAAGATTACAACAAACGTACTTAGAACCGTGCATATCAATTTGCAATCCTGATACAGTGTTCTAAAGCTTAATGTTCCCATCTTGCCCCATCTTTCCCTACTTCTGATTGTTAAAAATTAATAAAAGCCTCTGTCAGCGTTAATATAACAAGATGGCTGACGCAATATTGTGAAACACGTTCAGACGAGCACGCCACTCCTCTCTCCACTTGCACTGACACTGGCATTCTTTATGCTTTCGCTAATATGGCGACTTCACAACTGTACCCTGGCACAACCGTACCCAGTCTACCCTACTGTGTTTTGGAATTATTTATTTATTTATGTTTAAGATTTATTTATATATATATATAACTGTAACATCACTTAGCAAATGTTTTCTTATTTTGTTATTCAAAATATCTATGAAACAGAATTCGTAAACCATGTAAATGCGATTAAAAATCGTGTGGATTTTCAATTTGTTGGTCTCATGTTTGTACATATTAACCTAAAATAATGAGTCTGATTTTTTTTATTATCGCCATGAATTAAATTAATTACAACAGTGCTTTAATAGTATTTTAAACCAGTTTAAAGAATGTATTTCAGCATCGAAAGTTTCTTTTGACATAAATGTTTTTTCTAAGGTTAAGAGATCCAATCTGGCGATCAATTTATGGGCTCCTGTATAAAATATAGCAGTTTCGCCAGGTTTGGCAGGTAAGACTTCCTTTGTTGCACCACAGTAAAATTACACATTATCTATGATAGCCTGTGAAATACGGATATTTTGGGGAAAAAATGAAATATCAATTTTGTTTTTCAAAATTGTAAATGTGTAGAATTCCTTTTAGTAAGAAAAAGGACAGCATTGCACTTACACTTATTGTAAATGTTGCTACCCACTTCGGTATAAAGAAACATTTCTGGAACTTGAAAATATTTTTAAATGATTTTCCAAATGGGGTTTTGTTATTTAAGATATTTGTCGCATTAATTTAGCTGCGCAGAGGATTTCAAGAAAAGAATAGTGGACTAGTGTTTAAGCATATTGTATCTTCATACCGAAACAAAAATGACCTACCGATTCCGTTATTTTAGTCATTATATTCAATCTACTTTACACTCTCAAAGTTTGAATAAATAATTGAATAAATATACTGTTACCAAAATATCAATAAATAATCATTAAATAGAATGTTTCTTTCTATCATCCGTAACTCATTTCCTTAGATTTCTCGCAAGTTTCTTACAGTTTTGTTAACGTTCCGAAATTAACTGTGTAATATATACAGACATCAGTAAGAGAAAGTAACCATTTTCATTTAAATTATCACAAAATTACATATTTCCTTTTATTATTACATAATATGTCTGCACAAGAATTTTAGTAGCTTTCTTTTTGGTTGTCAAGTTCACTGACACGCTAATGTATTTTAAAATCCAAAGTTTAAAACGATTTTATAAGAAAAATATAAATAATCATGATATCGATTCGAGATATTTTGTAAAACCTAAAGTATTATATAAAATTGAAATCACGACAAAAAAAAAGAAACTCCAAGTAAAATAGCTACATATGAAGCCGAAAGAATGGAAAGGCGGAAAAATGAAGAACGAAAGATGATGACAGATAATTTGTCGCTGCGTCTGGACGCAGCCGTCCTTGGCCGTGGCATTTTGCCTAATCAATACGCACTTCACGCGTGGTCCTTCTCTCAGTAGGGCAGACTGCACAAGTTCGTTGAACACTCCCGCATTCGTTCACCGTGCGCCTTACTGGAACCGGTCATTGACACTAGCAATACCTTTAGCTGTCAACAACAGCATACCTACTACTTGTTCTTTATTTTTAACAACCAAATAGCTACAGTATACTTATTTTATTAAACCTTCTTGATACATTTCTAAGTATACACACTAAAAAAAATTAGGTATTTTTTTTTCTTGGTAAAAAAACACTTTTTTTGATAATTCTCTGCACTGGCACTGAATGGGAGTAAATGTACAAAAACTTAAGGAAAATGTCGAAATGTTAGAAATTTTCCTATAATACAAGTATTTTACGTAAATATTAATGAAAAATTTCTGTTTCTCAGAAAAAAAAAAAAACGAACGCATGCAAACCGCTCTAAACAAATGTAGACAGTTGTGGTTAGACTAATGGTGTACCGACCACACTAGTGGTTAGAGGTCTTACCTCACTTTAACTTTCGGAAACTCCCTGCTCGTTTTATATTAAAAATAGTTTTTTGCTTTTCTGATTGCTCTTTTCCGAAAGATACTACTTTCTTATGTTTTGATCTCTAACATCAATATTTCTTCCCTTGTTTACTCATTCCAAAGGCCTTTTCTTTTTATTCGCTGCCAAGTCAATACCATTCCATAATATGTGCCTGCACGCATAATTTTAGTATTTTTTATAAATTAAATTGATTATATTTTTTTTTTTTCAAATTATAAAGTATGTTTCCTTATAATTAACTATATTTAAAAAGTTGAAAAGATTTACTGCTTTAGTATATTATTCATTATATAATATAACAGTATCATTTCCAAAGACATAATAGATGAAGAAATAGAGTTAAGAGATTTCTTAAATAATTATTAACCCGATCGAAAAAGCTTACCAACAAATTGTCAAAACATTTTAATATCCGGCATTCTATGGTTAGGGTGTTCAGGATCAGGGATATGTTTTATGTTAATACTGAATTTCTATTGCAAGCAGCAAACACACCTATACCATATTTATGAATTTCTTAAAGAAATTCATAAGTGTAAGTAAAAAATGAGGGAAACAAAGCCGTATATGTAATTCATAAGCAGATTAACGTAATCCATTCGGGAGAGATCTATTGGAGCCCTCGAAGGTCCTCAAGTTTCCACTGGGCAAGATACTGAGCTTTATAGAGAACACCAAGCTGCTCGAGTGGAAATAAGAGAATCAATAGGGATGGTACAATGAGCACCAAGCTCAAGTGCCCACCCTAACTTGAATGAATGAATGAATGAACGTAATCCATAATAAGTAATTATCAGCAAATAAATTAATAATAAAAAAAACTATAACGACTACACTGGACCCAAAATGGATCCTGAAACAATGAAATAATGCATTAAAATTGGTGACGACGGAATTTATTGAGTAATAAATCATTTATTGTATTAATGAAACCAAAATCATTGAAAATGAATGGTAGCTTGATTGCCTCAATGAAATATGTTATTGTTGTAACGAACACCAGTTTGTTTTAATAACTTTATTTGGTTTACTGAATGACCGCGAATTATCAATTTCATGTATGAACTCTAGCAGAAGAATGAAAAAAGGCATCAATACAATGAATATTACTGTATTGCAATAAAAATAATAGCTATTAAAAGATTGACATCAAGCCTTGGTGATTACCAAAAAACATCAAAGAAAAATGCCTAAACCGTAAGAATGCTACTATGACAGGGACCTCTGGTCCATGGTAGAGAAGCAAAAAAAAAGGAATATAAATGTGAGTTTCTGCCTACCAAGCGTCTTTAGCATTCTCCCAAAAACAAATTCAGTTTCATCAGTACCGTGTCTCAAGATTATTCTCGATTTCCGCCGCGTACAAGTTTAGATGCACGCGCTCTGGGCGCCACACGCTAAACTCTGACTCAGTCAGCGACCGCGGCGTAAGTCGGTAGTTCAATAATTGCCATACACCTTTCATTAAGCTATATTATCTCTTCGTTCTTGCGATAAATTGCAAACCATTGAACTAACGAAACGGCTATCATTTAATACTTTATTGTAGTTATGCGAATCGAAACCGGTTTTGGATATGGCGATTGATGGTCGTCAAGAGGAAAACCGTAACCGGTTAAACCGGTTTTTAGAATCAAAACCAGCTTTCAAAACCAAAATCGATATTTAAAATCAAATTATTGCGTATTAAATATGTTTTTGAATTTAAAATACGTAGCAACTTTTTTTTAGTCTGCACTTTAGCCCAAGGTTTAAAATCGGTTTTGAAAATCGATTTTAAAAGCCGAATTTTAAAAATCGATTTTGGTAACCAATTTTTACTGAAAATCGATTAACCGATCTTACAGAAACCGGTTTTTGGAAAAATCGGTTAACCGGTTTTTGATATCTGGCGATTTCCGCAGTACTTCTTTATTGCGTTCATATCGTGAATAATTTTACGATAGTAGTAGGTAAAAATAACAGTATATATTGGTACATATTTATATTATTAACAAAATTATTTATTGAATGTATAAAATATAGTTACCGTTACCGAAAAAATATTATCCAAAGATTGTAAACAATATTTTATCATAAAAATGATGAACTTCGTTCTATCGATGAAAATTCACTCAATGAATCTAGATTATTGATATCACGTCCAGTATCTTTCTCATTGTCAGTGTACTAAATATGCAGATAATATCAAAGGGAAACTGCAAAGAAAACCGATTTTATGTGGAAATTTTAAGCAGAGAACAAGTTTATAAAAGAATTAACAGAAAGAATACTATAGAATATCAATATCTTGAGAAGGTTATATTTATGTCTATTATTTCTGCTTCATAAAACCAGTTATTTAATACCTAACCCTAAATATATTTACCTCTTTTAACACAAGTATTGGGGATATAATGAATGTAAGTTACGGCACAAAAGTTCATTATAACGATTATAAGGTTAATCAAAACAATAACTACCCATACAAATCAGCTCTAGTCTTACAATTAGTATACCTGCTAATAGTAGTGATTTGATAGTCAGGAATAATAAATATGTTGCAATGCAGACCCCACATGTTTATGTATCTTTACTTGTGTGCATGTATGTAGATAGCTAACGGCCAATGACCAATTCTAAATCAATTACTTAACAAGCGCAAATTATTAAGCAGTAGTAACATGATAGTCTCCACTCTCTTCGCAATTGCGTAATTATCACATTGAAACACGAGAGTGGATATGTGAAATGCATGAAATTATGTAACCGTAAATAGTAAATATGTGAAGATACGTATTTACTTTATTAGAATTTAGGCATGCATATATATAATATATAATAATATAATATATAAATAATATAATTAATTGATTGAAGCAATTTAACTGACGTCAGTTACTGTTAATAGTAGAGCATCCGAAAGTTATAGTTACCAAACCAAGCCAAATACAATGAAAAATAAGCAAGAAAAAAAAAACACATTGCTAATGCATACTGTGATAGTGATACTAAAACATACTAATAGCAAAATCAATGAGTGTAGGTAGCGCTACACTTATCTCGTTATTATTTTTGTTACACCCTGTATATGGTATGCGATTAAATTGTTTTTTCTTATTTTAATTTTAGTGTACATATTTTTTTCCTTAATATAGATTATTATATGTACTTTGAAATGACATAACAACTTTTTTGTTCTTCGTGACCAAGGTATGACCAACGCATCGCTTTACCCTTTAATTGCGGCCAACCATCCTCTCCTCTTACAGTTCATTATCGCAGTTTCTTGTGTTTAACTGTGTGTGATGAACCTATCAATTTCTACTGTGTTACCTATCCACAACTAAAAATGGATTATTCTTGATTGAAACAAATTTTAGGGCAGTAATAAATTAATATTTTTTTGTTTGGAAACAATATTTGTTTAACTTTATTGAGAGCTATTATTCCTTTGAATAAAAGCAACTTTCCAATTATTGCATAATTGCATATGTACTTATGACACAACATTACACATTTGGAACAAACAACGAGCTTTTTTTAAGTTTTAGATAGTAAATATATTGAATTTGATGAGCCATTGATTTATTTCTTATAAAAAAAAACGAAAAATTAAGTCGCATAGATCAAATGCAAGAAGTTAGAGCATAAATTTCAAAACCTTCACCATCTATTTTATAATACAAGACCCATAGAAGAGAGTATTGAGTGCGCTTGTAATATCTTGAAGTGAGAGGCGCAAATGCATCTTAAATATTTCCTGTATAGCAGTAATTAATGCAATACACCTCGTGATAAAATCATGGCGCGCTTACATCATAAAGAAATAATAATTTTCTAATAGTATGCTTATGACTAATACTTTCCATCTTCTTCAACCCAAATGCAACAGCATCGATTATCTTCGTTGGCTAATCGTATATTTATGCTTAATATTTCTATATTAATTCGTACTTCATAAAAATTATAATATTTCAAGCATGGCTTAGACAATCAAGGACAAGACAAGGAGAATATGTTATCCGTTATTATGTATTTTTGAATGTCAACTATTCGGTATCATAATTACCAAATATTACAGAAAAAATGTATATTTGTGCGTCATTAAGTAATTATTTCATTTTTGTATGCATCTATGCTCTACATTTGATTTTACAAGTCACAAAAACCATGTCATAAACAGCAGACTCAGTATTTCGATAAAAATGAATTGTCATTAGCTTCCGATTCTATATGTTATACCACAACTTACGATCACGATCACGTAAGTTACTTGTGCAGCTTTTTCTCGCAACATTTTACATTAATTAAAAACGCAAGTGGTTTAATGTCGACTAAACAATATCGAGCTCTTGTACCCTCAAGTGTCATCGTGATTCAAGTTACTTTTATACTATGGTGAGGTGTTTGATATCCCGCAATATGAATTTGCTTTTTTGCCATTATCATTTTTTGTTAAAGAGCGTCGTATTTACCTGAGCATTCACTACCCTTTGCTGCATTTGTGCATTTTGCCGACTTGAGTGAATCACAGCATCTTCATTTCATTCATTCATTCAAGTTAGGGTGGGCACTGGTGTCAAAAAATCAAGTTATCCATGATTTTAGAGTTCGAAAATTACAAACTCCTATTTAATAACGCTGTAATTAAACGCAACAATTTTAAAATAAAAAGACGTGTGCTATTTCATGGTTTAAGCAAAACCTGAAACCCCATCTTTCAACTTTCGTATTTCCTGAGATATTTCAAACACCGAAGAATTGCAATGTAATTTTTTTTTTTCAAAAAACGTTATGTAATTCGGAAATGGTACAACTTAGACCTAAGGTATGCCTAACGTATTGTTATATAAATTTAACAAGGAATCCAAAAGCGCAATAATATACAGGGCGTTCCATTTAAAATAATAAAGTTAGTATGTATTTACTGAAACTAATTTTAACATGCATAGAATATGATTCGAGGCAACATTTATTTGAAAAATTTTTTCAAAAAGACTAATAAATTGGCTAGGAACCGTTGCATCTTAGGCTAGACGCCCAGTATGTAATAGTATTTGTGTGTCAGTAGCTTGCAGAGTTAGCCATTTTTTTTGAGGACCTTTCTAATACTGAGTTACCTCGTGAATGTGATGTGAATTTGAGCGATGTGAAGTGAAAGTGAAGTTGATGATAGTGACACTAATACTGCACATTACTGTTTCGCAATCACTACAAGTGGTCTAACAATCAAATTTAATTCGTCATCAGTCAAGAATAACAGGTCCAGCAGTAAGTGTTTCGGTTACAACACCCTTTCATGCTTGGTCTCTTCTGTTTACCGAAGATACTCTGAATGCAACATTAGAACATACAAATGCAAAAATTACGGACGCAAGCGTGGTTTACGGACTAACATTTAGTTATGTAGGACATTTGAATATAATTTAACTGAAAGCACTTTTGGGACTTTTGGTTTTGGCTGGTGTTTTCAAATCGAATCATGAAATTACAGAAATCTTAATACATGAAATGATACTGAAAAAAATATCTTTAGAGGGGCAATATCCGAAGAACGCTTTTTGTTTCTTTTGTCAACACTGAGATTTGACGAGCAAACAGAATTGACAACGATGATAGACTCCTAGCAATATCAAATATACTATACAGGGTTAGGCAAATGTAAAATAAATATGCCATCAAGATATAATTACATAAGCCACACAAAACTTTACTACATTAAATAATAGATTCTCTCGCAATGCTGTATAAAAAAAGCTGACTGTGTATTGAGGCACTTTTTACAAAAGCAGCGTATGTACAAATACATAATTTTTCAGAAATTACGAAAGTAATTGTCAGAAATACATGAAGATTATTTCTAAACTTTATTATTTGTCTGATTGTGTGTACACGTGACTAAAAAAGTATAGAAGAAACAAAAAACTAAAATTTTACGTGTATATATGCATCTCACTTTCTTGTGATAGGCACACTAAATTTAGTTTTGGAATTTTTGGACTTATGCTGTTTTTGTAAAATACGTCTCATCTGTAAGAATATTACCACATTATTATTACCACAAACTTAGTGCTACAATTTCATGGTAAATAATTGCTACAAATTGTAGTTATCTCTATAAGTATATGTGTAAGATTACTAGTTATAATAAGAGTTCAGTGTTTCTGCTGATGATGATAGCTTTGCTATCGAAACGTACGTCCAGTTTAGTGCAGTTTGTAGTGAGAGGTTTAGGAGAAGTTTACACAATTAGATGAAACATTTTAAGAAATAAGTTTAAAAATTATTAAAGTTAAAGTTGATTGTGCGTTAACGATTGCAGCTTAATAATATTATTTCTCTGATACTGGAAAATATGCTGTTGTGTTGAGCAGCTACAACTATACTTTACACAGCATTATTCAACTCACTTTCTTCTGGTGTCAAAGAAATTCCTGCTATATTCGCTAGTTGAAACGTCACAAGTAACATGTTTAACACATTAACTATATTGATTACCGGCATAGTTTCAAACTACAATTGTTTCCAGCACGAGACATAATATATCATTTAAAACGATTATCTTATATATAGACATACCTACATCCAAACGTCTACGTGATTTTTCGAAAGTTCTTGTTTAATTACAGATCTAATAAATCTCGATATGGATAAGGATAAGGTTATGTACGTATGTTTCCAAGAAATATTATTGTTTTTATATTACTCTATAAATGCGCAGTCTGATATAATTGATCGTACGTGTGAAAAGCCACACACTCAAAAAGATTCTGCAAAATTACTCGTGAAATCGATAGCAGCTTTGTTACCATCGATTTTACGACAGAAATTACTAGGGCATCGGTAAAATTAAACAACACTTGCAAAAATCATAACTACCTCGAAATTTACATTTGTAAGTATTTCTGTGTCATTGACAATAATTTTAGTTTTCAGCATTGGAAACACAAACGACAAATGTAATGTTTAATTTTACTGACCGGTGTGAACTTGGCAAGCAACTTTATTAAAAAAAAATAAACGTAGTACGGTTCGATTCTACTTCGTTTGTACCCGTTTGTACCACCTTCAGTTTCGTTTGTACCTCAAAGGTTAAAAAAATAGAAAGGGTTAAAAAAAATTCAGCAAGCAAGTACAAGATATTCAAAAACGGACAACGCCATTCGAAAGAGCATTGTTGTACCCGTTTGTACCACCTTCGTTTCGTTTGTACCTCAAAGGTTAAAAAATAGAAAGGGTTAAAAAAAAATTTAGCAAGCAAGTACAAGATATTCAAAAACGGACAACGCCATTCGAAAGAGCATTGTTTGTACACGTTTGTACCACCTTTGTTTTCGTTTGTATCTCAAAGGTTAAAAAAATAGAAAGGTTAAAAAAAATTTAGTAAGCAAGTGCAAGATATTCAAAAACGGACAACGCCATTCGAAAGAGCATTGTTTGTACCGTTTGTACCACCTTCGTTTTCGTTTGTACTCAAAGTTAAACAAATAGAACGGTAAAAAAAATTTAGCAAGCAAGTACAAGATATTCAAAAACGGACAACGCCATTCGAAAGAGCATTGTTTGTACCCGTTTGTACCACCTTTGTTTTCGTTTGTACCTCAAAGGTTAAAAAATAGAAAGGGTTAAAAAAAAATTTAGCAAGCAAGTGCAGATATTCAAAAACGGACAACGCCATTCGAAAGAGCATCGTTTGTACCGTTTGTACCTCTTTTACATCGTTTGTACTTAACCAAGCCGGAAGTAGTGACAATTCAAAATATGTCAAAGAGAGAAATTGGGTATTTTTAAGATTTCAAAAAACGGCCAAGGCTATTCAAAAGAGCATCGTTTGTACCCGTTTGTACCTCTTTTTACATCGTTTGTACTTCAACCAAACCGGAAGTAGTGACAATTCAAAATATGTCAAAGAGAGAAATTTGGTATTTTTAAGATTTTTTGAGTTATCAAAAAACGCCAAGGCTTTTCGAAAAAGCATCGTTTGTACTCGTTGTACCTCCTTTTAAATCGTTCGTACCTCAAAGGGAACCGGAGAGAGAACATATGAAAATACGTCGGACAGAGAAATGTTGCTAATTTTTGAGATACGCAAAGTGGCTGACGCTATTCTATAGAATATCGTTTGCGACCTTTTTGAAATCGTTTGTACTTCAGCGAAACCGGAAGTAGTTCTTTTCAATGTTTATGTTACATTTTTTCTTAATTGACCAAGGTTCCCATCCCCTATTTTAGAAAACATAAATACAGATATTCTGCATTTTGCCAAATTAGGTCAGACAACCTAGTAATGTGACCACTATTTATTAATTAACTATGTATTTAATTTTTACTTTGTGAGACCTTTAAGTATATTTTTAAATATGTATGTTGTTTTTAAACCATCTCTTATTATATATTTCTATATCTTTGGTTGCAGATACCGGTTGTAAATGTATGCATTTAACACCAATTATACTTTTCTTATTATCTAATTATTATAGACCTCTGCTAGGGAGATTATAAAGAAAGATATTCAATCGAGTCGTGTAGCGGCATATTCAACGCATTGAATCAAATGACATTGCCCGTTGTGCGATATCTCAAAGATTAGCGAAATTTCTCTCTCATATCTTCAAATGGTTTGGTTGGAGTACAAACGATGTAAAAAGAGGTACAAACGAGTACAAACGCTGCTCTTTTGAATAGCCTTGGCCGTTTTTTGATATCTTAAAAAATGCCCAAATTTCTCTCTTTGACATATTTTGAATTGTCACTACTTCCGGTTTGGTTGAAGTACAAACGATGTAAAAAGAGGTACAAACGGGTACAAACGATGCTCTTTTGAATAGCCTTGGCCGTTTTTTGAAATCTTAAAAAATACCCAAATTTCTCTCTTTGACATATTTTGAATTGTCACTACTTCCGGTTTGGTTGAAGTACAAACGATGTAAAAGAGGTACAAACGGGTACAAACGATGCTCTTTTGAATAGCCTTGGCCGTTTTTTGATATCTTAAAAATACCCAAATTTCTCTCTTTGACATATTTTGAATTGTCACTACTTTCGGTTTGGTTGAAGTACAAACGATGTAAAAAGAGGTACAAACGGGTACAAACGATGCTTTTTTGAATAGCCTTGGCCGTTTTTTGATATCTTAAAAAATACCCAAATTTCTCTCTTTGACATATTTTGAATTGTCACTACTTCCGGTTTGGTTGAAGTACAAACGATGTAAAAAGAGGTACAAACGGGTACAAATGATGCTCTTTTGAATAGGGTTGGCCGTTTCCGATATCTAAAAATGGGCGAAATTTCTCTCCCAACTTACTTATTTTCAATGTTTCTACTTCCGGTTTGGGGAAGTACAAACGATTTAAGTGGAGGTACAAACGGTACAAACAATGCTCTTTCGAATGGCGTTGTCCGTTTTGAATATCTTGTACTTGCTTGCTGATTTTTTTTTAACCCTTTCCATTTTTTTAACCTTTGAGGTACAAACGAAAACGAAGGTGGTACAAACGGGTACAAACAATGCTCTTTCGAATGGCGTTGTCCGTTTTTGAATATCTTGTACTTGCTTGCTGAATTTTTTTTTAACCCTTTCTATTTTTTAACCTTTGAGGTACAAACGAAACTGAAGGTGGTACAAACGGTACAAACGAAGTACAATCGAACCGTACTACGTTTTATTTTTTTTTAATAAAGTTGCTTGCCAAGTTCACACCGGTATTTTACTGTTGCAATATTCCATCACTCAATATTTTAATACTATAATAAATTGATTGGCGCTACTATTACTTGAGGCTCTTGTAATTCTGCTTCAAAGCTCAAGGAAATTTACGGGCCTCAAATATAGGTTTTATGGAAAAAATATCCAACATTTTGTCTAATGTTACATCGGGACTACTTTACATCTTAAAATCCTTACAAATAAATTTTCAATTTACAAAATACACCAAATATCGGTGTAAATTTACTTTGTTAATGTGTGATGTAATTTTACTGTAACTCATGCGTAAAATTACACCCTTTTTTGAGTGCATCAGAAAGTGCCAACTGTAAACTATATAGAATAGACTGTACGTTAAATAAATTAATTAATCAAAATGTAAATCTTTATGCCTGCTTTTCTGAGGATGTCGTAATAGAAGAATAAATAACATTTTATAAAAATATATACAGGCTTTCTCATGACGATTTAGACACGAAATATCTCGAATTGTAACATAAAAATTTAATTTGGTGAATAGATACTATTGGGCAAGCCGCATAATATAGTATGTTTAGATTACTCTTAAAAGCTTTAGTTTTACATAACGTAACATAAATTTTAAAAAATTAAATTGAACACCTGTATATTTTTATAGTTTTAGATTCCTCTGGATAAACTGGTTAAATTGATTTATCGCACTTACTGTCTATTATGATTACCTAGTCGGAGTGAATGTATGGTGTGCTGTATTTAATGGCCATTTAATTGGTCCATATTTTTATGTTGGCACACTGACCGGTGACAGATATTTGAACTTTTTGCAAAATAGGCTCCCGATCCTACTTCAAGATGTTCCACTGAATGAGAGGCAAATAATGTGGTGACAGCAGGACGACGCTATCCCACATTTTCATTACGGAGTTAGGGATTACTTAAATAGGGTCTTCCCTGAACGGTGGATAGGAGGAAACGGGCCTATTCATTGGCCTGCGCGGTCACCAGATTTGACCCCAGTAGATTACTTTCTCTGGGGATATTTAAAAGGTATAGTTTATACATCACTTAAAGATTTAGAAGACTAAAAAAATGAAATATGAGAAGCAAGTCGAACTATAACCCCACAAATGATTAGGGCAGCATGTAATAGAAATCTATGGTCCAGATTTGAAAACTGGAAATCAATTTGAACAGCTCCTTTAAAACTTTAATTGCTACCACTGTACACTGTTAACATTTGTTTATTGTTAATGTACCACATACTTGTGACCTAAAACTAAAAGTTTTTAAAGTAATTTAAACACGCCATATTATTAAAAACGTGTTTTCTTGAAAAATAAGAAAAAGACAAATTATGTAAAAAATGGGGGTAAGAAGTGCTCCCTCCTCCATTATTATCTTCTTGCGAAGACAGGTTACGTCATCCTTAGGACGATGTAATCTGCTCCAGATTATGTTAAAAAAAAGTGTTTACCGCTAAATAGGGCGATTGAGCAGAAAAAAAAGCATAGTGCTTCTACCATGATACTCTTGCAGTCTGAAGAGTTCCATGAAATCGGAATTTGCCAGTTGCCGGTGTTCGCTTGTGAGTTCTAGAGGACACATGACTTGTGACTATACAGGGGTGTATCAGATATAGAGGTAAATATAATAATATGTAGCAGCTGTAATAGTATACGATCAAAGTCTTAATGCAAAGGGGTCTATCTGTAAGCATTAACGATAAAAAATATTTTGTAAATGCCGTGGGCTAGAGCCGCACCTGTGCCCAACCTAAATGCTGTCCCGAGTATACCCGCACATACTACTATCATTCAGCCATTACCGCTGTTAGTTTTGTGTGGATCGCCGCTTGGAATGCATGTGTATAAAAATGCAGCACTACACAGCGCAGGAATTGACAGATATCGTGTTAATTTACGGAGAGACGGAGGAAATACAAATGACACAATAGATTCATTTTCGCGCGACATCATAGTAAAAAGGCGTGTTTGCAAATTTTCTGTATCTACAATTTATTTCTGTGTAATTCGATTCAATTCATTTTGCGTTATTTGATTAAATAAATTCAAAAGAAATAACTCAGATTTATGTGGTACCGTTTATTAACAACTAACTCTCAATTCGGCAAAGCAAAAGACAAATATTTACCTTTTTTGTAACTACTTAAGTCGCATATCGGGTGAAACTCGAACGTCTTATCAGGATATTAAAAATAATACTTCGTAGACTTACGTAGAATGCTCTTAACAAATAAGGAATGTTTATTTTATAAAAAGAAGAAATTTAAAATGCCTCAGTTTTGCTATTTTTACAAGGGCACACTGGTCGATTCGCATTTATTTATTCAGAATGACGTTAAATGAATTTACGGCATACCATTCAGAATAATACTAAATGAGTGCAATGTATTTATACATAATACCACCTTTCGCGGGTGCTTAACATGACGTTTCCTTGCATCAGGCCCGGACTAAAGAATTTTTGGCTCTAAATTTTTTTTTTTTTATTTTTTAATGATGAAATCCGGTTTCGGCGGGTTTGTGCTTTATATGTCGTGTAGTTAACACCCAAGCAAAATTTACTTTTTTATTTGATACACCCTATATAATAAAATGTGTTTAGCGATTCTCTCAACTTATGCTTTCCGCAAATGGATTAGCTCGGTAAAACTTTCTAGCAACATTCCCAGTTTAAAACATAACATATAAATATAATAAGCAACATGTGACTTCCATAGCATTGGACGGTTTTACCAAATTAATAAAGTTTAGATTATTATACGTATATATCCACCGCATCGCTGTTACAATACAACCTAAATACCGTCAGCGGATCCGCTCATGCTTCTGAACGATCTGCGACTGAAATCGTTGGATACCTAGCGCGAAGCTGGTGTGCGCGCGTACGTCTTTTGTTTTATTTAGCACGCACATTTACACAAGCGGCCTCATGCAAACGTACACACACGCGCGAGCGCGCGCGCGCAGTATACAAGCTGTGACCGAGCAATGCGGAAATCAGTCCAGAGAAGAATACGGGAACTATGAAATCGGCCGCGTGTCAATGACCTCGTGTTGCCTGGATACAGCGTCGACGCCCCCGTATTGTAAATATAGATCAGACTGGATGCGTCGCCGATTTTGTGTGGCACAGGCAGTGGAAGCGGACACACCACGTCGAGGAACCGTTCATGACGGAGAATCCTCGGAATTCCTGATTTTTTGCAAAACGACTATGGAGTATTTGTTTGGTGGAGACGGTCATGATCGGGCAGTTATCGATTTGACCGCATTTTGTAGTCAGATGTTCGTGTGCTTTAAAGAAAAAACATTACAGGCAGTTTGAAAATCCAAACGAGTTGTCTATACATACTAAAGGAAAAAAAAATTGGCAAAATTCCTGTACGAATTTGGGACAATTTTGTGCCCCTAAAACCGTACAGGTATTTTACTTTTAGAACTAATACTTCTAACTATAAGTAATTTTTTGAACATTTTTTTATGCATGGTATATTTATAATAAAATTTGGAAATGCAGAAGAATTTTCCAAGATATTTCCATGTATTTCTAATGCTTATCTCAATACTACTACTCAATACACTGCATACGGCATTTGTCCGTTCCCTCTCCACATTGGCGGTTAATTCGCAAAAATCAACGACCTCCGCATGCAATGGAGAAACTGTTGTGATAACAGTTTCTAAAAAATATTTATCTGGCAAGTACACTTCTCACAGGAAAAATCGGGACGCCAGCAATCCAGAATTTTGAAATTTCTTGATTGTAAATGCAACTTTCGGAGGACGTATTAACTTATCATAGCCATAAATCACTTAATTATGTATATTTTTGCGATCAAAGGTAGAGACTAGAAATTTAAACAGAAAAATAAATATATAGAGAGGAAAAGGCTTATGTGTAGAATAAACAAATTGGAGTTTCGGTGCCGGCGTTTTCTTTAGAAATACCAATGAAAAAAAAATACATAACAACAAAAAGAACTCTTGAATAGACGGCTTCATTTAGAAATATATATGTATTTAACTTGTTTGATGTTATGTAGAGATAATTATTTTGTAAGAAAACATATGGTGATGGAATTTTATTATTTAATATTAATGTTACTTGTTAGTGCTGCTTTGATATTAGTTACTTATTGTTAGTTCGATTTATGCTGGCGAGTATTAGTTTAGCAATAGACAATATGTCAGTCAGCCTCCTCAGTTTGGGGATAATGTGATTTTCACAGATTTATTGACTACACCATTGATGTATTAATTACTATTGTTGTTTAGTATTCTTAAATATTGTATTACTATAAAAAATTACCAAATCTACCTATCTATAAAAAATTACCAAAACCAGGTTTAAGATTATTTATAAAATTCTTAAAGCAATTAAGTTCACAAAGAAATTATTTATTTTATTAACCCTCCGTTTATTGTATTTTCAGGAAATATATATTAGCTATCGCCTGTGTAATCTCACGTTGAACTATTTTCTTGAAATATGGCAACACTTGGTCTCTTTACAAATGTAAAGAGTCCAAGGTCTTTATGTAGCACAGGTTTATTAACAATTATTTACAATGTTATTGAATTTATAATACATAACAAACATTGTAAGAAAGCATATTGTTCGTCAATCTCAGCTAGTGCTAAATATTTTATTTTTTGAATTTGATACATTTAATACTTTTTCGTTGCTACTGGCCTGAAGCTGTGTTACAGACCAAAAGTGTTAGCTATATTTCAATAAAATAGAACGACATTGGATTACACAGGCGATAGTTAAGATATATTTCTTGAAAATACAATAAACGGAGGGTCAATAAAATAAATAATTTCTTTGCGAAAATAATTGTTTTAAAAATTTTGTAAATAATCTTAAACTGTTTTTGGTAATTTTTTAATACATAGAAAAATATTTTGTAGTAATACAATATCTAAGAATACTAAACAACAACAATAATGAATACATCAATAATAATGTATTTAATCAATGTGAAAATCATATTGTTCAAAAACTCAAGAGGCTGATTAACATATTGTCTTTTGCGAAAGTATTACTTTCGGGCATAAATCAAACTAAGTAACTTAACATCATAGTAATAGGTAATATAATTTTAAAATCCCATCGCCATATGTTTTCTTAAAAAAAGAATTATTTCTACATAACATCAAACAAATTAAATACATATATGTGTATTTCTAAGTGGTGCCGTCTACTCAAGAGGCCTTTTAGTTGTTATGTATTTTTTTTTTCATTAATATTTCCGTATTCGGTATTTCTAAGGAAACACCGCCACCGAAATTCTAATGTGTTTATTTAATGTATAACCCTTTTTCTCTTTATATATTTATATTTCTGTTTAAATTTTTAGTCTTTACCTTTGATCGCAATAATACACACAAAAAAGTGATTTACGGCGTTGATAAGAGCATATATCCTCTGAAAGCTGCATTTACACCCAAGAAATTTTAAAATTCACGATTGCTGGTGTCCCGATTTTTCCTGTGGGAAGTGTACAATACATAAATATTTGACAGCTATGTCTGCCATGTAGAAAACTTTTATCGAATATTTAAGTTAGTGTAGTGAAATAGGAGAACCGCCGCCTTCACGTATTATATTTGTACTATAGGCCAAAAATTGTATATATGTTTAGAACATCATGACGATGATATAAGTAATATAATTTTGATGTAAATCTATTACTACTTTATCTGCAACTGTACCGACGTGGTATAAAATAAATAGTTTCTTTAAAAAACTCGTACTTGATACCATAAATCCAAACAAATATTTTTTTTTGCTGTTAAGGTAACTTATTTGAATAAAAGATGTTATTTAAAAAAAAATTGTTTGTTCGCTTCAAAGAAAACAGTAATATTAAATCACTATATATAATTCAAATAAGATTTCTTTTTGTGAAATATTTTTTTTGGGAGATATGGATTTTTTTGTGGGAAACAATCTTTTTTTCTCGGTGTACAGCTCCTCCCACAAAAAGGTTAACAATCCGAATCGCGATTTTGATTACATATTCTCAGGTTGAACTAAACATACAACTGTGTTTATTGGAGGTAATTTTATTCATGCCAGCCGAAGAGTAGCCCACATACATAATGTTTACTCGTATTTGATAAATTCATATTTTATGTCGGCTATTCATTTGGTAGGTAAATTATCTATGAAAGTTGTTTTGACGACCTTGATTTATTATTATTAGTTTTCAAATAAGGGTATCCATTCAGTTTAAGGTGCAACAAGTTTGCGGCAAAAACCACAAAGGGAAGCATTTGTGTTTATCTGATATTCACCTCTTATAACATCTATATTTTTCATTGAAACCTCGCATAACTAAATAACATAAGTTACGGACAAATGTCGTACGCATGCATATTCTTTCATAATAAAATTAATAAAACATTTCAATTAAAATTTTGCACAACTTTAATTTTTTTATTATCTCTTAATACATTCTAAATAGTTAGCTTTTCATTGCTTTTTTGCAACATAATACTGAAAAATAAATTGGAATTATTGATCTTGTCTGCGATTGTATATCTCGACACTAGTATTAGGTCTCTCTTATATTTTTAATAGTAAAAAAATTAGAACACTGAATAGTTGAAATGAAAGCAGTAGGTGTTGCAGAAATCGAGGCATCCTTATAAATCTGCCATCGGTAAATACAGTCGCGAGCAAATGTTATAGGCACCTTTGGCAAAACTAATGGGTTTCATGTTTCTTGCATTTTTTTTTGTGACAGTTATTTCAAGGTTTATATAATCGTCTTTATGGTTACAATAGTCTTTATAGATACCCTTTGTAAATGTATTATTGTTTTTTATATATTTTCAAGACTTCGAGATGTCACTTTCCCCTTCCCATCTAAAAAATACTATAGCTGTATTAAAAACACTCTAATATGCAACAAATTAATAAGATCCCTTAAAATACTACATATCTATAATATATTACCTACAAGTTTTTATTTTCTCATTTCTTACTCATATTCACCCAAAATTTAGGGTGCCTATAACATTTGCTCGCGACTGTATAATGCATGAGGACAATTTTGTGTTTCAGCACGATAACTGTCCCGTGCATAAATCGCAAATTGTGCAAGAATGGATACGTTCCGCAAACATTTATTTAACAAGTATTGACCTAGCCTCAAAATAGTCCAGACTTAAGCCCTATTCAAAATGTTTGAGCTGCATTAAAGCAGAAAATATATTTATACATATATAAAGATTTCATTCCAGAAAATGCAGATAAACTATGAGAAAGTTCCAGGAAGTAATCGAAAATATTGGGGACTGAAGACATTAGATGCTTCAAGATTGAAGTGAATTTATGCAAATGTTATAATTAGATAAAACAATGTATGTATGATACGTTACTAGCAAAGTATGTCCTTGCATTTACTATTGAAAACTATATATTTTATTTATATTCAAGTTCACTTACTGCTAAATGTTACAATTAAAAAATTACGAAAATGAAAGAAAGAAACTTGTTTATCCACTATATTGCATATCGGCCGTGTACATGCGAAATAAGGTATTCTAATAAATCAATAAGAACATTCAGAAACAGGAAATCTCTTTTACCAAGAAATATATAAAATTATTATTTCAACGCATGCTTGTTTATGTCTTAATAACAAAAACTAAATTGTAAAAACAAGAAATCCTGTGTCGAATAAATACACAACGGATCATACATAACATCTGTTTACACCGATAAGCCGCAGTCGTAGTAAAAGCTGTAATCCACCTTAAATGCGCTCGGCACATACATTTTCGCGTAGGTCGTTAACTTTTTTTTGGTAGGAGCTGTACATTTTATTTATTAAGGTGAAACATTACTTACTTATCTTAGTCTCCATAGAAGGCAATTATTTTCATGAACGTTGTAACTTCTTTTCTTTTCTTGATGTGAAAACCGAACCGCTTCTTGTTTCAACGTCTGGGTGAGTTTTTTAACAGATAACACTGAATTAATTCCAACGTGCATGTAAGTTGTTTCGGATATTTCATGCTCAAATTGTAGCAGAAGTGCCCGTAACAAGACTTTAAAACCATTAAAAGAACAACAAACATATTTTCTAATATGAATTAATACCGCCTACTAGTAGTCAGCATAATAGTTCCAAAACAACAAGAAAATAGAACCACGTGTGACCGAACACCATTTCAGTTTAATCTGCGTCTCATAAATGGTTTCGATTTAATGCAGTGTTGCGGGGAACATATAAAAGTACTCGTTTGTTCCGGAACCTTTACTCCATTCTACTTAATACTTCCAATGTTAAAAAAAATGATTTGAATCATTTTTATTACGTCCTTTCTTTCGTTGTTTTTTTCTAAGAAGAAAAAAAAATCATGATTTAAAATCATCTCCCTTCCCCTCTCACCCCTTCTAATGTTAAAAAAAATATATAATTTAAAACATTTTAAATGCGTTCTTTTTCCGATGTTTTGAAAAAAAAAGATATTTCAAGAAAATCATCCCTCTCCCTCCCTCCTTCTTTCCAATGTTAACAAAATATGACTAAAACATATTTAAGTGTCCTCCCCCGGTGTTGTGGAAAGAATAATTTTATCATTCAAAAGAATCTCCTTTCACTCTCTCACACCTCTGATGTCAAAACAAGATCATTTAAAACATTTTTAATGCATCCTCTGCCCCGCTGTTGTGACAAAAACACAATTTTATCATAAAAAAAATCATTACCCTCCCTCATACCCCTTTCATTGTTAAAAAAGGATATTTAAAACATTCTTAATGCTGATTGATGTTAAATTAGGAAAATCTTAACATTGGTTGTTCAGAGCTACGAAAAACTCACAGGTAAATGTCCTGTGAGTTTTCAAGCTATCGGGAATCTCGATTTCCCAAGTTCCCGATAAGCATTGATACGATAAATCTTGTCACGAAACATAGTCCGATCAAGCGGGATTTCCCGACCCGCCCGAATTAACAGGTGTAAATATAATCCTGCACCACACGAAGGATCATTATTTTTCCAGTGTTTTCTTGCTGGATTTCTTTTCTTTGACGTTTTTTTTTTCTTTAATATCTCTGCCCTTCCTTTCAGAATCTCAGACTCTTTTATCTAATTTCATTAGAGCTTCTACACAACAAGAAACAATACTCCATATTTTGCTGTTTACGCTTTCGTTTACATTTTGGGTTTTTCCATGGACGTAGTTCCTTACCAATATCATGTTGACTAAAACCCGAATTATTAGTTACTTCCCACCGTTTAAAAAAATACAGGACAGGTACCGAAATGGAACTTTGAATTGTCTGAACGCCTCATGTTTTTTTTTATTATCAAATATTGAAAAATTTTGCACTTGTCTGTTTGTTAATGATTTTTATATATTTTTAAATTTTCTAATCCATTAATGTAATTTGCTAACAATATCACCTTGCGATTTACATGTATCTTTTTTTTTAATTTAAGTTTTAATATAATTTTTCCATTTAACTTAAATAAGTATTCAAATGTCTAGAAGCAAAGAAAAGATCAAATAAAAAATATACTATATGCAAAGTGTTGGGGACAGATTCTGTAACCGATTAATCGGCGTGGCAAATTAACCCGTAATCGGTTAACCACTATGATCATGAAACCGATTATTCGGTTAAAATACACAGTTCTATTAAATACTCAAAGATTTCTTTAGGAGATCGAACAATTGTACATTAATTAATTAATATGTTTTAAGAATGCTTTTTTTTGTTGAGGTTTTCAAAAACCACATTTTTGTTATACCAAGTAATTGGTTTTATACAGTTATATAATCTTTAACCAGAAACATGCATGGGTGTAACTTCACTATGATACATTTGCCTGACAAGATTGAAATCGTTACTTATTTGCAATAAATAAGTAACTTGTGCAAGTTACCTTAGTAACCTTATTATTAATTAGCATTATTAACTGAAATATTAGAATTTACATTATGCATATGCAATGTATTTGATTCAAGTTTACATATTCGTACTAATTTCGCCAATTTTGCACAAACACGATGTATGATGATTTGGAGCAGTTAATATTGTTAACTGTGCACCATTCTATAACGTAAGCGTATATTTTTACAAATTAATCAGTTGACCTAAACCTTGTGTCTGTAACTGGTCAACTAAATAAAACAAGCTAATTAAGATTAGATTTCTAGAACTCTACTTGAAACTTTTACCCTGGAAAAGTGTGCTATTCAGCATTTAAAAGAAAATTAATTTTACAATTCCGTTTTACGGATGGGTGGAAGGGTAACGGTAGTACAGGGGCGGCTTTTGTTGTTTATAATAGGGGTATTGAAATACTTAATCACAAGTTTTAAATTAGGTGATCATGCAATATTTTTCAGGCAGAATTAGTTGCAATAATCAGGCAGTACTTTATATTAGGCGCGAATGGGAATTTATACGGACGTGCGAATTGTAACAGATAGCTTATCTGTATTAACGGCGTTAGAAATTTAAAAAAATCTGACTGGTTTGTTATTAGATGCTGTAGTGATTGTAAATTATACCGTTTCTTCATTTACCGTAATTCTGTGAAATGAAAATGAAAATACCGTTTACCGATAAATTACCGTAATTTTTTTCCATGTGTGACATTAATCGAAATTCCCCAGAAAATATGGTTAGAAGTTAGGCTAGAACAATACATATTTTACACAATCTTAAGGCATAATATTAGAATTTGTAATAAATATTTGTATTTAATTATTTTAAACAGTAAGAAGTAAAACAAAATATTTAAGGATCGAATTTTAATGTTATTTTACAACAATGTTGCATTAATGTTCTCTCATAATGTGGTGTATTCAGAATTGCTATTAATTTAAATACGTGAAATGTTGTTCTTATATATTATTATTTTTAAATATTAAAAAATGAGACATTTATTTACTCTTTAAGAAAAACGATTTTAAACTTTTGAAAATCTTAAAAAACTCCAGAGCACAAATCACATATGCTAACTCAACTTTTTTCGAGAGATAAATAAAATCCAGACAAAAAAACATAAAATGAGAGAATTGAAATTGCACTTGTTGACAAAGGCAGGTAGAAAAAGTGGGGTGTTTTGCTTCCTACCGTGCTAGCAACCGTCTTAGCAACAAACGAACATTAATCTCGCTTTTCTTTGGGTTGCTTTTCGTTATCCATGTTGTTTCCATTCTTATTTCCTTTTAATTTCTACACAACCTTTTTTTCAATTTTTTGCTTTTTTGTTGAGAATTTTTTTATTCTATTATAAAAGTTTTTGTCAGTTTCTTTTCTATATTCTCTATTCTAGGGCATTATAGCGGTTCTCAATCTCAAGAAAGTTTAAATTCAAATTAAACAAAAAACATCTCACATATATTGTATATTGTTACTTACATTTACCTGTTTTTTTTTTTATTTTCAATGTCCCTTTAGACCTTAAATACATATCCACAAACACAATATTTCGTAGATAAAAATTTCGGTATGGATTTTTAATTTACTAAATACCGGTAAATTTTGTAATTTACCGAACGTTTTTTGTCAATTTACTGGTTAATCGGTTTACCGGTAAACCGGTATACAATCCTTAGATGCTTGGGATATGTAAAACTTTTTTGGCCTAGGGCTCACGTAGGTCGGATCGGTAAGAGAGCGGATCAATTAGCTACAAAAGGCGGAGTCTAGTGGAGATAGTGCGATAATTAGATATGGGTTAATTCCTACTAGCGTAGTTAAAAAGCGTTTAGGAATAAACTTGATAATGATTCGCAGGATATGTGGAATAATATCTTAAATGGAAGGTGAGAACAAGGAAATTTATTGGTAGCTTTACACGTTTTAGGGAAATGAGGGTTAATTTATCGTAGCAGATGGTAGAATTAATAACGGGTCACGGTAATTTTAAATTATATTTATGTAGAATTGGGAGGGTTAATGATTCGATTTGTGAATGTGGTGGGGTAGATACAGCAGGGCATTTGTCATTTGAATGCCCACTCACTGTTGAGTGACGGTCGCGCACGGAAGTTAGGGCATTAGCGAAGGGGTTAATTTGGCCACGATGCGAAACAGATAGTAGGAATAACGAGTCTACTACGAGTAATGCTACTGAAGAATTAGATAGGTTACAGCGCGATATTTAGATAGTTAGTATTTACGAATGAATGTTTTATGCTCTTGGTCTGAATTAATGTTAAATTATAGTTTTTATCAAGGTTGGGGTATATAAATAAATATTTAATTTAATTACTATTGGTTAGAATAATTAGGATTAAGTTATTGTTAAGTATTAGAATAGGTACTGCTGTTGTTTTGTTTGTTTTTAAATCATTACTAGTATCCTGGTTCAACTTCAAATTCATGATGGGTGAAAAAGGGAGCAGCTACCTGCACATCTGTGGAAATTAAGCGGACGTAAAGGCTGCTTCTTTAGCACTTAGAGGGATAATAATAATTTGCCGGCTATCAATAACAAGGTCTAGGACTTCTTCCAAAATCCTACTCCCAGAGAAAGATTTTTGCCATGGTGTTCCCTTATTCCTTGGCATCCTGGGAGATAACTAAAGGCGTTCAATGTAATAATAACTGATAGCTGACCGATTTGTAGTAGACTCACGATTCTGTCAACTAGTCACATTTTTGATTGTTCACATATTTCAGAGTTTCACATAAAGCAGTATTCATATAATTGTGAGACTATGGTACTATATTTTTGTTATTAATAATCATAGAGAAATTATTTAATTAGAGTAGGAACATTTCAATTGTTATAGAATCCATATAATACCTACTTTAGGTGGAGTACGGGGTTAGATGATTTGTAATTATTTAGCTTTTCATAAATAAAGTTATAAAATTCACAGCATTTTTTAGTGCAGACAGAACAATTTTATAAAAGAATTATGAATTAGAGATACTGAAAATGGGAACTTTAAGAGCCTGTACATCTGCGGTTATTAATTATGAGTGTACACTTATTTTTATCTTTGCATCCGTCACTTATCAAGAGTAAAAAACATTCTCGTAAATGTAATACACACATTCAGTTCTGTATGTATATACTTACATGCTCACATACGTACACGCATGGCGATGAAGTTACTGCAATTGATAGAAATAAACATGTGCAAGGTCTACGTTTGTCTTATCAATATGGCTGTGAATATCATCGTTAGCCTTGTTAAATATGATTTTTGAATAGCAGGATGGAGATTGATATTCTGTTAGACGTAACAGCGTTTCCTTAAATGTATCCTTTATCCTTAACCTTATTATCATATTAAGTTTATTATAAATAGTAAATTCATTAACTATCTATTACATTGTTAATTTTTTAAATGCATCTTAGTGAAGTAAAAGACGCTCTAACTCGGATTAGTACGTAACTTCATTCCCTGTAAAAGACGTATATAGGAAAATGAAAATGTAGGCTTGGACATTTACAATTGACTGTGTAGGGCAGTGTAAGGCAAAATTACACCTGACGATAGAAGCTATCTGTGCATACGAAGTTTGTGTGTGCAATGAGGTTAAGATTTCATAGTTTTGAATTTAATTCAAGTACAAGATTCTTAGCTAGCGAATGGAAAACATGTTCACTATAAAAGACATGAATAAAGGCAGTGAAGAGTTAACCGGCGGCTAACTCTATAATATCTACCTACTCCGAGTTACTCTATGATGTAAAATTCACGTAAGTAGATAGTACCTGACTAATTACAGGTTGTCGAATGTCTCCAATTGAAGTCATAGGGTAACTCGGAATAGATATTGAATAATCATAGTGCGCATCAAGTATTTTTAGCGCAAAAGTCTGTGACTAGAGGTATTGCTGGCGCTCAGTTTTATGATTCATGTCGACCAATTTTTAAAAAATATAAAATCCTTTATACATTTTTAAATCGTCATTCATTAAGTTAGAGTGGGCACCTAAAGTCCGGGCACTTGAACTAGCTGCTCATTGTACCTATTAAGTCTCTTATTTCCACTCGAGCAGCTTGGTGTTCTCTATAAAGCCCCAGTATCCTTGCCCAGTGGGAACTTGAGAACCTTCGAGGGCTTCAATAGATCTCTCCCGAAATATTTCTGCCTGAGTACCTTCAATGCCGCACAAGTGCTGACTACATGTAAACTCGTTTCCTCCTAGAGTTCGCATCTTCTGCACCACGGTTCACTTACTCGGCCTATGTTGTATAGATGCTCTTTCAGGGGACAGTGTCCAGTTACCAGCCTAGTAATGTTTTAGCTTCTTTCTTGCTGCGCCGCTGAGTTAGGTTATCAGAGAATCTAGCCATCCCCATTCCCTATTAGCGCTTTGGTTATAGGTTGGCCTTCAGTCGACTCCATTTCTTTGTACTTTCTTTATCTAACCAGGTCCAGATCTCCCTTCTTGCGGAATCCCACATACAGACTCTAGACCCGTGAAGTGTCTCTTAGAGCCCTCCTTGACTAGTTCGTCGGCTATTACATTGGCCTTTATATCCTCATGTCCCGGCACCCAAATCAGAGACACCGCGTAGTCTCGAGCTAGTGCATTGAGGGATTGTTTGCAGTCTCTAACTAGTTTTGACCTAGTTACGAGGTTCGAGACTGCCTTTATGACAACCTGGCTCTCAGTCATTATATTAATTTTCCGCCTTATTAACCCCCTTTTGTAATTATTTTGAGTCAAGAAAGTTGTATTAGTATTCTTTTCATTTATCGTAGAAAAATTACTTCAAATAACAATTTCAAAGGGTTTATGGTAAACTTAGCGAGGAACCAAAAAAACATACATACAGGGTCATTCAAAAGCACCAAATCACCTTCTAGAAGGCGCTGAAAAATCATTAATTGTCGACAAAAATACAATCGGAATTTCTTTAGAACTTTTATTTTTTTAAAAAAAAATGGTATTTACAAATGAAACAATCCGGCAACATTGTATAACTCAGGCTAAGGCAAAACTAAACGTTAATGAACAATAAAACTGTAGCCATTAGAAACCCAAAAATTTAATGAAATTTCAAGTCATAAAACTGACAATGACGGTGTCAATTTACAATAAATGTTCGAAATTTTGTCCGTCCATTCTTAAGCAGTTTCCTTTTCTTCTACGAACACTTAAATGAACGCTTTGTAACAATTTGGGAGTTACCGTTTGGACAGCAACAATAAGTCGCTGTCTTAACTCCTTCTCGGGGCTAATGCGGCAGACGATGTTCTATAAGTGGCTCTATAAAAAGAAATATCGAGGAGTAAGATCTGGTGATCGTGGAGGCCAATTAATAAAACCTTCACGACCAATCTTTGGAGAATCTTTGGGGAAAATTGTTATTCAACCACGTTCTCACTTGCATAGCGCAATGAACAAGCGCTCCGTCTAAGTTTAGCTATAAATTTAGTAGTTATGCTAGTGACAGATTATCTAGCAGATTTTTGCAATTCGTCTTGTAGGAAATTAAGAAAATTATCGCCATCGGTACGATGTGGTAAGAATATAAAGACCTAATAAGTGTCCATAAACTATGTCGGCCCAAACAGCCATAGAACAGAAAGCGATCCCGAAATCCTTCTCAACGCACCACGTTTGAATTTTCTACACTCCAGTAATGGTTATTGTGCATGTTGAAGATCCCGTTGCGAGTAAACATCGTTTCATTAATTCACAATACCTGATTACCAAAATTATCATTTTCCTCCACCCTTTCCAACATCCATCGACAAAAATTGACTCTAAGCGGAAAATCGTCTTTCGCAAGACTTGAACTTTCATATAATGGAAAGCATGATACCGCTCTACTCTTAGAACACGTTGAACGGTACTGTAACTTACATTTACGTTAAGTCCAATCCTTCGAATGCTCACACTGCGATCATCCGCAACAGTCTCAAGAATGGCTTTTTCTGATTGTGGAGTTTGTGCTACACGTAGTCTTCCAGAAACATCAACAAAACATCAATTCGTCCCGTCTGTCATATGCGATCATCCAGACGTTGAAAAAGATTTTTGTGTGGATGCTGACTTTGAGGGTATCCCACAAAATAATTTCACAACTGTCAAAAGTGACCTTTCTAGTTATTGTATGCCAATGTAGCCAAAATTATTTTTTGTAACCTATAACATTTAATTAGCTGTTTTTTCTGATTTATAACTTAAAACTTTTATTTTTTATTAGTAAACACTGTTTTCTGTTGTAAAAACTTATCTTTTACATAACTAAATTATATTTAGATATATAGTTCTGTATGACCAAAAATCTAATACAAAACTTATATTTCAAGGACCACATCCCAACCCATCTTAAAAAAAAAAAACATTTATTGGTATTGTTAGAAAACAAAGGGTTTGTAATAAAATACAGATGTTTTGGGAGAGCATGAATTTAATAAAATAGAGAACTAAACTAAAACACAACGCACTTGCAAAACAAAACTAATTTCCAAAATATATGTACTTAATAAAAATATTTAACCAGA